>OX359286.1:15756912-16084412 GCA_947179155.2 Hedera helix
TTTTTTTTAAAATAGTCAAATATCACATTACTGATTACACATAAAAAAAATATCAAACAAGAGATGACCATACAGGATCATTTTTATAAGTAAATCAGTTCCAATTTTCATAATTGGCCAGTACGACGTCGTTTTGGCCTATATAACTTTAAACAAATATATAATAAACATTATTGGTGCGGTGCAGTAGACTGCTGAATCCGAAACCAAAGCGCAAAGGTCTCTCAACCCTCTTAAAATCGCCATATATGTTAGAACCATTGGTGCGATTTGATCGATTTTTAATGCAGTTTCGGGGCCAAATTTAATTTCTTACTCAGTCCTAACTAATTGAATTCATGTTAATTTTGAGTTTGAAAATATCTTAAATTAATTTTTTTAAAATCAATACTGATCTTATAATTTAAAACAGAGAAAATAATAATTGTTTTTAACGATTAAAGGATAAATTAGGAACATATTTTTTTTTTTTTAACTTTATGTTTACATGAAAAAACAAACAGTTACTTTTTTTCCCACTTTATAATATACTATTATTCTAGCACATACTACGTATGTGTAGAATGAATGAATTAATATTGAAGAGAAAATAGGGAGTGATAAATGAGTGGATAGAGAAAATAGGAGTTACTAAATTTAAGAAGCAATTAGTTTTATCTAAGGTTAAATTTAAAAGTTTAAAAAAGCTTCACTTCTGAACTTTACACCAAAATAACTCCCCTATTTCCTTCCGCTTTATTATAGAAAGATATATATAAGAAGGAAGTCATTCATAACAAATACTAGTAGTTGTGATGTTTTTATGCGAGCAAATACATTTCTAGTCATTTATAGAACAAATGAATAATTTCAAATGAGAAAAAAGTGTTAGATGCAATTAATGGTATCAAAAAGATTAAAAAAATCAAATATAAACTGTTTGTCTTTTATAAACAGTTAAAAATGTGTTTGCTCAAAAATATGCATATGAAAAAGTGCGATAGTACTTGTGACGGTTAGTTACTTGTAACAACTACACAAAATAAAGTATTGTTAGTTAATAAAATAAGGAAATAGCAATAATACCATTAACGAAATTGAGTAATTGATATAACTGCCCCTATTAATATAGTAGGGCTACAGTTTCATCATTGTAGAGATCATAATCCTCTTAGGTCACACAAATATCATCATAAGAACGAAGTAATTTTTATCTTTACTTAATAATTTAACTGTACAAATGCAGAGAACATACAAAAATATAAATACATATATAATTTAATGATATGCCTCAACAATTTTATAATAACAAAAAATTAGGAATGTGGTAAAATGCACTCCACTCTATTAGCTCTCCCCAGCAAAATTTTGTTCAAACAGTAATACCCATCAACATGATTGTTAATTCCACAATATCTTCACATGAGAATGGAGTGGGTCCTTTGATGATGTGAGTGAGAGCCTTGTGGAACGAACAAAAATAATATTTCCTTGCTCAATTTTTTGCTTCACATGCATAATGATATGAGAATGTCTAACAAAGTATTTTGTTTTCCCGGTAATTAAATATCTAACAGTGTCAAAGAACAGGTTCTATGGCTATTACAATCATTCCTATCTGCATGCTTCATCCTAAGCTTCAATTGCTCTTATGGTAAGTATTCAACAATGCTTTGCCATTGAATCATAAGAGAAAAAAAATTAATGGCACTAGTTCTCTGGTCTGCCTTTTTTCATCAGGCTGAGGAAACAAGAGTTTTCTTTTTGTCCATGCTAATAAAGGAAAGTTTTGAAAAGATGGCACCTTGTTATGGCCTGCTGTGTTTTGGTACATCTGGTTAAGAATGAAAGGTGCCAAGTTTAGACAGACTATATACTCTAAAGCCTCTAAGAATAGTTCCTTCTATTGTCAAGAATCAAGATTGTCAAGGAGTGAGAGTTCTATACTAGTCTCGACTAGAGCTAATACACTTACCTATTGCTCCTTGCTTGACAGCCCTATGCTAGCAATGAAAACATATAATATTCTTCAAAACCTGGGGGGTAAACAAAAGTATAGGAATGGAATTAAAGCTACAGGCAAAAGTAAAGACTTTCATAATGCAATGACCAACACAACCCTCAAAGACTTCATATTTGCAATACATACCACTGGCTGTGCAGCCACATAAGTTGTTAAATTGGTCTAAATATTTTTTAGTAGTTTTCACATGTCAAGATCTGCAGCTGTAGTGATACCTAGTTAGGTGTACATATCTTTCAATGTACTGAAAATGGATTTCACAGGAAAACATCACCATCAGAATTACCAGTCACAACGAGGATTTCTAAGAATTTTCCAACCTGTACATCCTTTTCTTTTTCAGCCCTTTTTTAGATCTTGATAATGTCAAAATAATTATTATTATATAAAAAAAAAAGTAATATTATCGCTAAAAATTTAAAGTATCATAAACCAAGTGCAATAATCTCGCAAAATACATATTTATTCTAACAATATAAATATTGTTATGATATTTTATCAACGGGCATTTTTATTTTTTATTTTGGCAGCAAAATGTTTTAAGGAGCACCAATCAAGATAAATTTTATATCCAAAGTATGCTCTTTGGGCTCATTCATGTATAACTAATTCGCATGAAACAGATGAACACAACAAAATGAGACCTAATTAAATGATAACATATCTAAATATATACTGATAATTATATAAATTCACTAACAATTATTATTTCATCCAACAAGCGACAAAAAACACAAACTAAAATCGATTTAAGAGAGCACTAACTTATGAAGTTCTGTCACTCTTCTTAAAATGGCAAGCTCTTAGATGTTGAATTTGATGTGAGCAACTTGAAATGATCTGATGGCGCAAATTCTTGAGGTAAATTGGCCCTTTTCGCTATCCTCCTCATGTTGTTTTGCAAGCTCTGTTGAACTAAATGTTTCACTGCTTTTTTCTCATTGCTCATCATAGCATCCTCATTTGGTAGATTTGGATCTGCAGATGACGATGAAGACCCACAAAGAGGTGCTGATAATGTGCCACCTAAACCTCCACCATAGCTTTCCGAAACCTGCTTTCCTTTATCAACTCGCAAGCACTCCAATATTCTAGAAGCCCTCTTTTGCGCTAATGTGCTCCCTAGAAGAGTCAATTCAAGAAGGGATGAAACAATTCCAGCCTCGGCCATCGCCTGTCTATCTCCATATGATTTGTGAGCCATTACCATTAAAATGTACGACACTTTCTCTTGACATGCAGGTGAATCAGTCCAATGCAGAGCATCTATCAAAATTGGGAACACATCCGGAACGCCGCTAATGGCCTTTCGTCCCTCAGTTGTCGATACTACATTGCTGAGGACCGAGAGTATTCTTTCGCTGACTTCCACGTCCCCCAATGTGCTCGATAAGAATGGTACCAAATCAGTCTCTAGCATTGGCAAAATATTCAAGGGCGAGATTGAGAGATTATACAGTGCTCGCAAAGAGTCTTGCTTTGCTTGAGAACTGGCGCTAATATCCGGATCTTTTAGGGTTTTCACCAAAAATGGAATAGCACCCGACGATCCAATAATTGGTTTATTCAAGTCTAGAGCACTCAAGCCAAGAAAATTTGCAACTATTGCTTCAGCAACAGCCTGGTTAGGCCACCCATTGGGAGATTCAATGAGTTTTAGCATTTTATGAACAGCTCCTGCTTTAACTATTGCCGATTTGTTTCTGTAGAAAAGGTTCATATGACTTCATTAAAGTTCAGTTATTATAGTGCTACAATAGATAAACACGTTCTACAATATTGGCCTCATAAACAATGTGTGCATCTGTATGTTGGGTGTTCTTTTGTTGAGCGACCCGGCGGCCTATAATAAAAATGGTTCACCAAGTGTATCTATCAGCAATTTAATGTAATGAAAAAACTGGTAACCACCATATTTGCTTCACAGAAAACAACTTCAGTATGTTATAATGTCGCTTTCTTCACACCCAGCACAGAGAAATAACAAAAAACAAGAAAGACACAATAGGCGAAAATGCAAACAATGAAAGGAAAAAAGAAACACAACCCTGACAAAAAAAATTGAACAAAGTAGAGAAAGCAAAAAACACAAAAAACATGCTTCTCCATTTGACCATACAACGACATAAATATAATAATATTTCAAAAATCTCATTAGCAAAACAATTTCAAACATACAATTTTTAAATGTTCAAACGGTAAATTAATAATTTCATTTGACTTAATTTTGCAACCACTATAGTCTTCCCGACATTTGAACTAAATAGTGTTAAAAGAACATACTTCCAAAAGAAACCAATCGAAATGGCAGAAAATAAAACCTAAAATTGATGTTAAAAAATGTGGGAAAGTAAAACAGAGAAATGCATAGCAAGAGACAATCAAACAATTCATGATGTGAGAAATGCAAATTTCCACCTCTTTCCTTCCCTACTCAATTATTTTCATTTCCAGCTATAGAGCATAAAGCAAAACTTAAACCTGAGCAAAAAAACAAAAACAAACAAAATGTGAAAAAGCACCCAATCAATACATGTCAAAAACATTTATAATGTTCACATCCATCCTTCTCTCCTCAATTATTCTCCCCTAGTTCTAAAGCATTCAAACACACTAAATCACCGATGAACACTATTCTCCATGCGAGTAAAACTCCTAAAAATATTGAAATTTTCTTGTGAAAATAATAATTCCATACTTAATTATAGGATTATATCCTACCTACTCCCCAAAATGGAGTTGAAAATTTTTTATTGAAAAAAAAAACTAAAAACAAAATGCATTTAGAAGATCCAAAAATTCATAGAAAATGCAATAATATTTTGATTACAAAAGATTGTACACAAAAAGAGATACAAAACTAGAACATGACACCAACACTTAATTTAACTTTTTCCCCCCCTTTTAGCTGCTCTCCTAAATTACTTTCCTAAATTTCCCAATCAACCAAACAGAAGCTAAACTTACAAACACTTGGATCTGATCCAAATCAACACAAATTAAAAAAGTAATCACAAATAAAAAATGAAGAGAGAAACTCACGCATCATTGCCAATTCCAAGATTAAGTAAAGCATAAAGCGAATTGATCTGGAAATCAATGTCCTCCAAATCCAGCAATCCCACAAGCGTCGGAATCGCTCCGAGCAACGCCAGAGTCGTCCTCGCCTGCGAATCATCCTTCGTAAGCCTCCTCACCTCCTTCGCTCCCCACAAAACGTCGTCGCATTGCAGCCTCTTTACTACTCTCTTCATCTCCTCCAGTACCTTCACTTTCTTCTTCACCTCCTCCTCTTCGTTCTCGTTCCATGACTCCGATAGCTTCAGCAGCTCCGACAGCCTCTCGGATCCGCCGTTTTTCTTCGTGTCGGATCTACGCTCCGGCCTTTTATCCGGCGCTTTCTGCTTGGGCTTGTCGCTTGCTGACATGGCAGCACCACCGCCGCCGCCGCAGCGCATTGTGTCGATGATTTTACGGCGGAATGAGCCTCCGGTAAAGGTTAACCATAGCTTGAAGCCGCTGCTGCCGCCGGTGGGGCGGTCGAGGACCACCGATGCGACGTCGTTCCGGTGACACTTCGCCATTTTTGAGTAATTATTTGGTGACTAAAATGATAAAATCAGTCTACATTGCACCAAAAGATAGTGCTCTCTGATTTTTAAGTTATATATATATATATATATATATATATTCAGTAGTTTTGCAAGTGTTTAGAGAGAGAAAGCTTGCTAAAGAAGAGAGGGAAGGACTGTGTACGGGAAGCTTAATAAAGTGAGAGAAAGTAAGAGACAACGGGGACAGGGAGGGTTTCTAAAGAGAGAAAAATGGTGGGAGAGAAGGGTTCTAGAAAGAAAAGTGTGGGACTGGAATTTTATTTATTTATTTATTGTTTGGAGTTCTGGTATATTTTTACAAAAAAATATGTAAATTCTTAACTTATACAATCACATAATTTATAAATTAAAATAAACATGTAAATTAGGATTCCTTTAGTATACATTTTATTCAATCTCTCTCTCTCTCTCTCTCTCTCTATATATATATATATATATTTAATGATATAAATATTATTTTTAATAATTTTATTAGCAAAATAATTATTTACAATAAATTTTATTTTATTGAAAAATATAATATTTTTATCGATAAATATTTATTAAAAAAAAAGAATGAAGTGTTTAATAAAAGTGATCTTAATCCCTAAAAATGGATAGAAAATTAAGTGTATAATTGTGATTACTTATGATATTAGTTCATTCATTGTCTAAAAAAATTTTGAACTAAATTTAATTGATTTTATTTAAAAATGTCTCATAAATATTATTTTTTTAAAATATAAAATTAATTTTAATTTTTTAAAATTAATTAAAATTATTTTTAATTCAAATTTTGTTTAAATTTAATTTTAAACAATATAATTATGATAATTACAAATTATGTAAACAATACTATTAATTACAAGATGATGGAAGATATACTATTAATATAGTTGATGATAGATGTGAGATGATTAGTGGCAATATATTATTTGAATACTTGTATTGAATAATTTGTCAAATTTAAAGTTTACTTATATTTTTATTTCTGTATTCTAAGAGTAATTATAATATTTAGCTTTTTGTTACAATTGGGCATCTTTTTTATTAGATCTATTAATAATTTTGAAGGGATTATGTCTGTATTCTTTTATCATTTTTATTCTTTACATGAGCTGCAATAGATATTCTTCATTCTTTTTAAATTATTTAAAAACAAATTCAAAAGATTTATTATTTTTAAAAGTTAAATAAATGACATCAATTTTGAATTAAAAAATATAACAAATTAATATTATAAAGTCAAACTTAATTTTATATTTGACACTGAAGAAAGTATTAAATTAGTGAGTCAGATTAGATAATATTAAATGAAAAATGATATATTTATGATTTTATATATCGATTTTTATGTAGTATCATAAATCAACTGTATAATTCTCTCCGATGTAATGTCATGAATTGATATACATTGCAAAAAAAATTCACAATACATACCACAACTCCCATTAAATAAATCTCATTTTATGTTTTTAATTAATTAACTAAAATAAAAGTAAATATAAAAAATGGAATATTACATTTTTTCCCCCTAAAAAGGCACGAAATTTACCTGAAAAAAGTTGGGAGGCAGAGCTGCAGATATAATACCTGCATTATTAACTAATAATAACAATTAAATACATATTTTATAAGTTATTTTTCAAAAGTGTACTTTTGTATATATAGTTATGTACCGACGTATATAATAATTAGAACTGATATTTTTATATATATTTTTGATATTTTTACATAATTTTTTGTCATACGAGTATAAAATGAGATTCACTTTCATGTGAGAGGGAAACCATATGAAAATATCAAAAATACATATAAAAAAAATGTTCCCTCTATAATAATTTTGTAGAAAAACAATCCCTCTTCCGCCTTTCATTTTTAAAAATAGAGTCTAATTTGGATTTTTATAATTAATAATTTATTGAATCATAATATTTGCAATATATATGAATGAATTTTATTTAATTTGAATACATCATAATTATTGTGAACTATTTAAAAAATATATATTACCCTCTCTATTCTAAATTAAATGTTTAATTTTTTAAAATTAAATTAATTATTTTTAAAATTAATAATTAAGTATATATAAAATAAAATTTTAAAATTATAAAAATTAATGTTAATAATAAATTATATAAAATTTCTTACAATTATAATTTTTTACTTATATTTTAAAAATATTAATTTTATATAAAAAAAAATTAAACAATTAATTTGGGACGTAGAGAGTACTATTGGGTTGTTTGATTAGAGCTGAATGAGACTGAATAGTTGAATCGATCAGTCATTCAGTGTATTTATTTTGAGTTGAATCAGTCAGATTTTTGAGCTGAATGACTAAGTCTAATTTTTTTTGCTGAATGGTTAAGTTTCGGCTGAATGAAGTAAAATAAAATTTTAAAAAGAATTATATATATATATATATATATATATATATATATATATATATATATATATTAAATATTATATTAAGTAATATCAAAGAATTTTACAATAATTTTGAATTTTTTCAGATAAGTACAATAATAAAAATATATTATTTAAATATTTCAAATATATCACTTATCAAATAATTTTTTTCATTCAATATTTAAAAATTTATTTCATTTAACTCATTTAAATTACTTAAATATTTAAAACTATTTCATTTGAAATTTTATTAAACACCCCCATTAAATATCCGAATGTTTCGCTCGGCCGCTTGTTGCATACGTTAGAGTGTTGTTCGACTTAGAAATATCAGTCCGATATAAGGTGGGTCCCCTTGAAAAGAGTCGTTAGGCTTCTTGGCTATTTATGAGTTATGATTCCATCTTATCAATGGTTGGATTTGGGGTGACGTACATAGTACGGTAGACAAATACATAGGCGATCAATAATTTCGAAGTTTTGTCCCCGTTCCTCCGTTTCCCTGACTTCAGTAAAGTGGCGGTCGGTCCCGGACCTGGAAAAAGAAGAAAAGAAGTGGACTAATTATATGACTCCCATACTCTAAAAAATTTATGGATAAGTCTATATTTAATTTATATTATTAAAAGTATAATATGATATAAATTTTAATATTATATTTTATTTTTTAATAATATAAATAAATATAATATTTAATATAATATTTTAATTATTATGTGTTTATACTTATTCTTCTCATAATCACGAATAGTGTATGTTATAAATTACATTTAAGGTCATAATCTTTGAAATTTGTAGACTCCTCGTCTGGTATTAGAACTAGACAAATCTACATACTTAATAACTAAACACAATATTTTAATATTATGTTTCATTTTTTAATAATATAGATAAATGTAGTATTTAATGTAGTGTTTGGTTATTGTGTGTTTATACTTATTCTTAGAACTGATAATTTATCACCTAAATTCACGGATCACCAAATTCAGTTGCTAAATTTAAGAGTTGGAATATAAATAGACGTCACTCATTAAAGGTATTTGGGACTCGATCCATTTAAATCCAATTCATAATAATTCAATCCACAGATAACTTAGTTCGTTAATTAATATTTAATAATATTTTTATTAAAAAAATCTTTTAAAATTCAATAATATGTTAATTCTAATTTTTATTTATTTATAATTAATCGTCGCTCCTCCTTAATCTTTTTGCGGCTATCAATATTATTTATTCTCCAGGCATAGAGGATGACAATGGTAAAAATATAACTCCAGTGTGTTATTTCCTAGGGGCGCAAAAGTGATCTAGAAGGAGGGGTTTAATAATTCTTTATAAATCATTATAAACTTTAAAGCGCATTCACCAAATATTTATGTAGTTTAAATCAGTGCAGCAAAATTAGTTATTTGGTAAAACTCCTTTCTGATCTTAAGCAACAAATACATAGCTTTGAATTTAGTATACTAATGAAAAGACATTTCAAGCAGTTATAACAATTATGACATATACAAGAAAGATAATGAAAGCGGTAAAGAGACAATAAGACACAAGGATTTTTAAGAAGTTCGAAGCCTAAACTACTCCCAACTCTCTCTTCCACTCCACTAAGCAGGATTGATCCACTATATGATAACTGGTTCCAATGAACCTTACAATTCGAAACCCTCTGTCTTCAGGTCACATTGACCTACTCACTCTGGGTCTAATTCCTCTGAATCAGGCGAGCTATCTAAACTTGACTTACTCTACATAATACTTAGTCCCCTTCTCACTCTAAGGCTGATTCCTCTGAACTAGACGAGCCATCTAAACTCGACTTGCTCCGCAGGATAATTTGTCCTCTTCCCATTCTAGGGCTAATTCATGTATGTTTCAATAGTTATTATCTTTGAAACCTCTAGAATATGCCCTTGAAAATGTTCCATATAAAGGTGTTAGTGACTAATATACAGTCGCCTTAATGCCATATTATCATTAACATCAAATTTATACTCTTTGGATTTTCTCAGCTCAGTGTGATCTTCACTTGGAGAGGGTATGCCTTGTAAATAGTCATATTACCTGATGACATTATCCGACATTTGATATTTCACAATGTCGAAGTGAATTAACGGGATACGAGTTGATCCCGCCAATATGCCATCAAAATTATAGCCCGCCAAAATATCGTCCCACCTCCCATAAGGTCGTCACACTACCTCCCACGTAGGTTGCATATCTAGCTCCCCGTAGTAGAATTGTAAATAATGGTAGGGATCCAGTCGTCTACTAGGATATGGTTAGTCCCTTGCCACTAGCCGCTCGTACGCCTAAATATGTAGTACTATTGATTTATGTAATTACTACCTGTCTTACTGGCTGTATGCAGTTCCCTATACAAGTATCCTAATAAGGCCGCACCCCAAGCATATGTTGTACAATTTTTTATATTAGCTATAAAGCTCATATATCTAGGGTGTAAAGTATTCTTTAACCTCATTGGAAATAGTATAGCCCCACACAGCCAGAGGATATATGCCTTTATGTGTCGCCTAACATCCTCCTTAGTTGCATTTCTGGGGTATTTAGCAAAATTTTCTTGTAGCCAAACTAGGAAAATACCAGTTCTTTTTCTTACTGTTTGATATTCAGCAACAATGGCTGCCCCAAAATATTTTCCTTAAAATATGTCAACGATCTATCAAAATGGGGACAAGTTAATGGTTTTCCTAACACCGGCAACACAAATATGAAATGAACATCCTCTAATGTAATAGTTATTTCCCGATAATTTAAATGAAATGTGTTTGTCTCCTGTCGCCATCTTTCAACTAAGACAGACACGAGATTTCTATCGGTTTGTGTGATAATACCCAGATAGGTAAAAACATCAAACTCACACTTATAAAGTAATTTTTTTTTTTTTTTTGCATCGGTCAACTCCCATTGATCATATGTTTGAGATGTTATTTGGGTTGACATTAATTTACCCATATTATTACCCTCCTATATATCTTTCGGCACATAAGTTTTTTGATCATGAAGTAAACTATTATTAATTGGCCTGAGATTCCAATTATTCATATTTGACATATAAAAAAAAAAAAAATATTTTTCAATCAACAACACCATACATAACCATTATGTATAATATAAAAATATATATATTTTTTAATATTAAATTTGTACAAATTTTTTTAAAATTATTTTTTATTAAAAATTTCAACAAAGAAGCATTCAAAGATAAAAATATTCGGTCAATATTAAACTTACTTGCACATTTAATCAATATTACAAAATGAAAATAGTTGATATGTGCAAGAGAAACCCAAATTTTCTTGCTTCTCCTTGTTCTTTTTGGTGTACGACGGTAGCAGCTTCGTTGAGCAAATTGCTAGCAAACAATTTTTATAAAGCCTTTAGGTTACCTTTAAAGGTTACAAAACGGCGTCGCCACTACTAAGAGTAGCGGCCAGGAAAATGACGTCATTTTCATGGTTGTTACTTTTAGTAGCGGTTGGCCTTAAAGTCTTATATGACGTCTTTTTTGATTATTCATCCTGTCGATTTTTTTTACTCGCCAATTTTTTTTTTGTCCTTGTCGTCACTAGGAGTAGTAGTTAAGGGGTAAATGTGACGCCCCCAAATCTGGGCCCACACAGCCCAAACTTGAGTCGTCAAAATACTACAACAAAATTATTACAACAAAGCACAACGTACAACAATACAGTGTATAATAATACACAACTAAGTCTTCACTATTATTGCCACACTATTTTACAAAACGTGAAGACTATGATAACTATTCCTCGGACCCTCACTCCATTCCCCGGCTAGACCCTGTTATGTTTTCATCTCCTGTTGAAAAACAATGGAACAAAAGAAAGGGTGAGCTCAAATAGCCCAGTAAAGAATATCATGACTAAGATAATGACGAATAAATTATCATTAGTCTTCAACAGTTGAGTTCTTGATAGAATACAATAGACTACAAGGTTTATATCAAAAACTGCAGTTAAATTCTTAAACAACGTTCAGATCCATAATAGCAGCGGAATGAGTAATCTATTAGAAGAATAATGCAGACTATAATGTCCACTCGGTTCTCTTTTTAGGAAAAACATCATCAACTTTTATCATCTGAAATATCATTAGTCAAGATAATACAAATTCACAGTTCCTGATCATAATCATGCAGATCAACAGTTCATCTTTGCACTACGGGCCAAAGACATTCAATATAACACCAACGGTCATGATTATACCAGATTCAGCCTTTGGTCATAATCATACCAAACAACAGTTCATCTTTGCACTACGGGCCAAAGAGAACATTCACCACGTGCCATAAAAGACACCGAACAGATGTATCGCCTTTAACCTATTATATCGCCTTTAACCTATCATCTGTTCAACAAATATATCACATCTGTGCCCCCGGCCACAGATATTCACAACAGCTTGATTTTTGGATGATTAGAATGATATAAATGATGAACAGAAGAAATAGGATAACAATAAGTATCGGAAGTTTACTTTGTACAGATTCAAATAATGTCCAAATTGTCAACATGATGTGGAGTGAAATTTAAAAATGATATTCAAGATCCACAGTTCAGAATAACAGTTACAATTCAATAGAAAGGTTCACGTAAATAGGAAGGTTCAGTTGAAATAATGAAGTTCAACTATTATGGAACATATAATATTTTCAGGAATTATAGAAGCAATAGTTCCATAATAAATTTCGATTTAGGAGTATGAAAGAAAATAATATCCCTTACCGTAGCAGGTTTGATTAACAAAAGGTGAAGGAAATTAATACAAAGGGTTATTCACCAACAGGCGGCAATCCGCTCCGTAAGGTTATTCCCACAATTTAATAGAATTTGAGTACAAAGAGTTATTCACCAAACAGGCGGCAATCCGCTCCGTAAGGTTATTCCCACAATTTAATAGAATTTGAGTACAAAGAGTTATTCACCAAACAGGCGGCAATCCGCTCCGTAAGGTTATTCTCAGAGATTAATAATGAATGAATACGAAAGGTTATTCACCAACAGGCGGCAATCCGCTCCGTAAGGTTATTCCCACAATTTAATACATGGAAATAAAAGGCACGTCTTATGAGTAAGGAATAAACAATATTATTATCGAGAATCAAATAATGATAATCCCTTACCATAGTATGTTTGAATAATGGAAGATGAAAAAGATGGTATCCCTTACCGTAGTAAGTTTTAATAATAGAAGATGAAAGAAGATGACATTCCTTACCTCAACACGTGACTGGATATTGATTTAAATGAGGTTGATTAACTTGAACAGTACACGTATACTTATAGATCTTCACAAATACTCAAGATGACTTAAGCACACTTAGAGAGAACTTTCACAAGAAGTATTTAGAGAGAGAAAGAAAGAACAAGTAAGGAAGTTTATGAAAAATCCTTAAGTTAAGGCTTCTATTTATAGCCAAAAATCTTATCATTCATTTAATCTAAACCATTCATTTAAAGATCACCTTTTAATCTACACCATCCATTTCAAATATTATATTATCTTTAATCTACACCATTCATTTCATATCACCTAATAATCACCTAACTTTATATTATAAACAAATCAATTTAATTATTCAACAATAATTCACACTTTAATCTACACCATTCATTTCATATCACCTAATAATCACCTAACTTTATATTATAAACAAATCAATTCAATTATTCAACAATAATTCACACTTTAATCTACACCATTCATTTCATATCACCTAATAATCACCTAACTTTATATTATAAACAAATAACTTTATCAATTCAATTATTATGACTAATTGTTATAAATACAGTATAGTTAGCTCTTAGATATCAAGTCAATAAATTAATGAAATACAACTGTTTAAATAACATCATAATAGAGATAACAATAATGTAAAATAAAGCATACGTTACTGTGTAATGACAATTATTGATTCAATAATGTGAATTACTGTGCATATGTTACTGTGACAATTATTAGGTTCAATAATTTTAAAAACAGTGCAACAACAATTATTGAATTGATAATATAAAATATTATGCAGTGACAATTATCGATGAAATGATGCGTAACAGTTACGGTGTCAATTATCAGACCAATAATATGAGACACTATGCAATACCGTGTGTTACTGTAGAGTACCGTGTGCTACAGAAAATACCATAAACTACCGTATGCTACTATTCTTTTATCACCGGTATTTTAACAGTTCCGTTGACTATTTTTATTTAAAAAGGTTACTTCTGTCGTTTTCTATATCCGACAAATATTCCGTTGTGGGGTCCACCAATAATTTATTATTTCGGCGCCGTCGTACGGCACGAATATTCCCCGACCAAACGAATATTCCCCGACAAAGCGAATATTGTCCGACAAAATAAAATTTGCACATAACATCCTTAACTTTCAATTTTGTTAATTTAACCACTTACTGTTTCAAAAAAAATATATATGAAGAAAAATTAAATTTTGTATTTCATAAAATTCGGGGTCTTACAACCTCCCCTCCTTATGAAATTTCGTCCCCGAAATTGACGTACCTGACATATCGAAGAGGTAAGGATACTTAGATTTCATCTCAGATTCTAGCTCCCAGGTCATTTCCTCAGTATCTTGGTTCCTCCATAAAATCTTAACTTGAGGTATAACCTTTGAGCGTAGGATCTGCTCCTTCTTATCCAGGATCTTAACAGGTACCTCCTCGTATGTTAAATCCTCTGCTATAACGTCTGGTTCTAACTCAATGACGTGGTTTGGGTCCTTCACATATTTACGTAACATAGATATGTGAAAAACGTTATGGATGCGAGACATACTTGGTGGTAGGGCTAGTCTGTAGGCTACGGTTCCTATTCGATCGAGGATTTCAAATGGGCCAATAAATCGAGGGTTGAGCTTTCCTCTCTTTCCGAATCTCGTAACCCCTTTCCATGGAGAAACACGTAAGAATACATGATCTCCGACGTTGAAATTTTCGTCTCTCCGATGAAGATCAGCATAACTCTTTTGTCGTTCTTGTGCAGTCTGTATTCGTTGTCGGATCATTTGGATCTTTTCGGTCGTCAAGCGTACCAACTCGGGTCCCAACAATTTTGCTTCTCCTACCTCATTCCAACATATTGGAGAGCGACACTTCCTTCCATACAATGCCTCGAATGGAGCCATGCCTATGCTTGCTTGGTAACTGTTGTTGTAAGAAAATTCCACCAACGGCAAGTGCTTATCCCAACTTCCTTTGAAGTCTAATACACAAAGTCTCAAAAGATCTTCGAGGGTCTGGATCGTCCTTTCCGATTGTCCGTCCGTTTGAGGATGGTATGCAGAACTAAAACGTAGTTCAGTGCCCATAGCTTTTTGTAGACTGATCCAAAAGCGTGAAGTGAATCTAGGATCTCGATCAGAAACTATGGAAACTGGCATGCCATGCAATCTCACGATCTCATTTATGTACATACCGGCAAGACGTTCAAGTGAAAAGTTTTCTCGTATAGGCAAGAAATGAGCAGATTTGGTCAATCTATCTACGATCACCCAAATTGCATCTAAGCCTTGAGAAACTTTTGGAAGACCCGTCACGAAGTCCATATTGATGTGTTCCCACTTCCATTCGGGAACTTCAAGTGATTGTAATGGACCTTTAGGAACTTGATGCTCTGCCTTGACACGTTGACAAGTTAGGCACCTTGAGATAAACTCCGCAATATCTCTTTTCATATTGTTCCACCAAAATGTATGTCGAAGATCTCGATACATCTTGGTACCTCCTGGGTGGATTGCAAACGGCGTGTTGTGTGCCTCCATCATGATTTTATGCTTTAATTCAGGATCGTTAGGAACACAGAGTCGAGAGTTGACTCGAAGTATTCCTTTCTCGTCGATTATTGCCTCAGGAATAGCACCTTCTTGTACTTTCTTCATCATATTCATCAACTCCGGATCGGTAGCTTGAACAACTTTAATTTTATTGATTAAAGCTGGTTCCACTCGTACGTGCGCAATCTTCAAGTGGGTCATTGGTGTTTTTAGCTCTATCCCTATCTTTTGCAAGTCGTACAAAATACGCTTTTGTGTTGTCAGCAGTGCACTTGTACTCACATAATATCTTCTGCTCAAAGCGTCAGCTACAACGTTCGCCTTTCCCGGGTGATACTGGATTGTGTGGTCATAATCCTTCAACAGCTCAAGCCAACGTCGTTGTCGCATGTTGAGTTCCTTCTGGGTGAAGAAATACTTGAGACTTTTATGATCCGTATAGATATCCACTTTTTCTCCGTACAAGTAGTGTCTCTAGATCTTTAACGCGAAAACGACTGCTGCCAACTCTAGATCATGAGTAGGATAATTTTTCTCATAATCTTTGAGTTGTTGAGAGGCATAGGCTATAACCTTTCCATGTTGCATAAGGACACAGCCTAGACCTTTGCCAGAAGCATCGCTGTAGATAACAAATTCTCCTGATCCTGATGGTATGGTCAGAACAGGAGCTGAAACAAGTCTCCTCTTGAGTTCTTGGAAACTCTTCTTGCATTCCTCGCTCGATATAAGTTTTGTACTAGAACGAATGATACCGATATCTAATAATTAAACTTTTAACTCTTGGCGTTCTATGAGAGCCATTCGGTATGGGGCTTTGGAAATGGGCTTGGTACCGAGTTCAAGATCAATACAAAATTCATTTTCACGGTTTGGGGTAAGCTAGGAAGTTCTTCAGGAAAAAACGTCAGGAAACTCATTAACAATGGGAATATCATTCAAGTTTGACGTATTTTTGTTCAAATCAGTGACATGAGCTAAAAAGGCTTGACATCCGTTTTTCAATAAACGAATGACTTTATGGCTAGAAATAACAGTTATAGATTTCAATGGTTTAGTTGCTTGAACTTGCATGACAGGTTGATTAGGAATATGAAAACTAATAATCTTATGAAAACAATCAATTTTTTTTTGCATGATGGGTAGTCAACCAATCAATTCCTAAAATCACATCAAATTCATGCATCTCCAAAGAAATAAGGTCAACAGGTAATGTGAGGTTGTTGATTTGAACTAGGCAAGATTTATAGATAGTAGATGTGATAGATATTTCTCCCAATGAGGTTTCAACTGATAAGTCAAAGTAAAAGTTTTCAGAAGTCAAATTTAAACGTTGAGCACACGTATGTGAGATAAAAGAATGGGTAGAGCAAGTATCTAACATGGCATAAACTTCACAAGAATTTATAAATAGCTTACCGGTTATCACCTCATTCGGTTTCTTGACTGTTATCGTCAAATCGAATCCCGAATACTTCATTCGGATCTTCACGTATTTCAACCATGGGAATACCACTGAATAATTTTCTAGCAAACTGTTTCTCGGGTTCATCAACTTCATCAGTAGTAAGGTACCAATGATTTCCATTAAAATAGTATCTTCGATAGACTACAGTTTCCACGATAGTGACTAACTTAACCTGAATTCCTCTAAATTGTAACGCCCAAAAGTACAGAAACATCATTTTTAAATAATCTTGAAAATCATAGCTGGAACACCATAAATCCCAAAGACTAATATGAAAAGTCCATATATTCTGATCCTTTGTTATAGAGCATAACCAGGTGATATCACTCTCCCAATTAGTGAGTAAATTAAAGGCAATAATTTCCGCAAGTTCATTACTTCCTTTAATTGCTTCTAAGAATGGATCTGGAACGACTGTAGCAGAGCTTTCACCTTCATCCTTACTGGATAGAACACGCATAATTTTTGCCTTAGGCAAATGATTCAACTCTGAGTTTGTAAGAAGATTATTCGTCGCCTCTTGTTCTGCAGCTACATTTGTTTCGGTAATTTCATAGTTAACCTCCTGATTTCCAGATGCCATACTTAACTGTGATCACAAAATAAATGTTAGTTCAAATAAACTGACTCATCTCTTCATGTTCCTACATTCAAATCGATTCATTAGATAAAAAAAAAAAAATCTAATTTAGGTAGGACACACTAGTGATTGATTCTATTCGTCTCTCCCCTCCTAGTTCTACCCCAGATCTCCATTAAAGACCATATCCCTAAGCTCTGATGCCAACTGTGACGCCCCCAAATCTGGGCCCACACAGCCCAAACTTGAGTCGTCAAAATACTACAACAAAATTATTACAACAAAGCACAACGTACAACAATACAGTGTATAATAATACACAACTAAGTCTTCACTATTATTGCCACACTATTTTACAAAACGTGAAGACTATGATAACTATTCCTCGGACCCTCACTCCATTCCCCGGCTAGACCCTGTTATGTTTTCATCTCCTGTTGAAAAACAATGGAACAAAAGAAAGGGTGAGCTCAAATAGCCCAGTAAAGAATATCATGACTAAGATAATGACGAATAAATTATCATTAGTCTTCAACAGTTGAGTTCTTGATAGAATACAATAGACTACAAGGTTTATATCAAAAACTGCAGTTAAATTCTTAAACAACGTTCAGATCCATAATAGCAGCGGAATGAGTAATCTATTAGAAGAATAATGCAGACTATAATGTCCACTCGGTTCTCTTTTTAGGAAAAACATCATCAACTTTTATCATCTGAAATATCATTAGTCAAGATAATACAAATTCACAGTTCCTGATCATAATCATGCAGATCAACAGTTCATCTTTGCACTACGGGCCAAAGACATTCAATATAACACCAACGGTCATGATTATACCAGATTCAGCCTTTGGTCATAATCATACCAAACAACAGTTCATCTTTGCACTACGGGCCAAAGAGAACATTCACCACGTGCCATAAAAGACACCGAACAGATGTATCGCCTTTAACCTATTATATCGCCTTTAACCTATCATCTGTTCAACAAATATATCACATCTGTGCCCCCGGCCACAGATATTCACAACAGCTTGATTTTTGGATGATTAGAATGATATAAATGATGAACAGAAGAAATAGGATAACAATAAGTATCGGAAGTTTACTTTGTACAGATTCAAATAATGTCCAAATTGTCAACATGATGTGGAGTGAAATTTAAAAATGATATTCAAGATCCACAGTTCAGAATAACAGTTACAATTCAATAGAAAGGTTCACGTAAATAGGAAGGTTCAGTTGAAATAATGAAGTTCAACTATTATGGAACATATAATATTTTCAGGAATTATAGAAGCAATAGTTCCATAATAAATTTCGATTTAGGAGTATGAAAGAAAATAATATCCCTTACCGTAGCAGGTTTGATTAACAAAAGGTGAAGGAAATTAATACAAAGGGTTATTCACCAACAGGCGGCAATCCGCTCCGTAAGGTTATTCCCACAATTTAATAGAATTTGAGTACAAAGAGTTATTCACCAAACAGGCGGCAATCCGCTCCGTAAGGTTATTCCCACAATTTAATAGAATTTGAGTACAAAGAGTTATTCACCAAACAGGCGGCAATCCGCTCCGTAAGGTTATTCTCAGAGATTAATAATGAATGAATACGAAAGGTTATTCACCAACAGGCGGCAATCCGCTCCGTAAGGTTATTCCCACAATTTAATACATGGAAATAAAAGGCACGTCTTATGAGTAAGGAATAAACAATATTATTATCGAGAATCAAATAATGATAATCCCTTACCATAGTATGTTTGAATAATGGAAGATGAAAAAGATGGTATCCCTTACCGTAGTAAGTTTTAATAATAGAAGATGAAAGAAGATGACATTCCTTACCTCAACACGTGACTGGATATTGATTTAAATGAGGTTGATTAACTTGAACAGTACACGTATACTTATAGATCTTCACAAATACTCAAGATGACTTAAGCACACTTAGAGAGAACTTTCACAAGAAGTATTTAGAGAGAGAAAGAAAGAACAAGTAAGGAAGTTTATGAAAAATCCTTAAGTTAAGGCTTCTATTTATAGCCAAAAATCTTATCATTCATTTAATCTAAACCATTCATTTAAAGATCACCTTTTAATCTACACCATCCATTTCAAATATTATATTATCTTTAATCTACACCATTCATTTCATATCACCTAATAATCACCTAACTTTATATTATAAACAAATCAATTTAATTATTCAACAATAATTCACACTTTAATCTACACCATTCATTTCATATCACCTAATAATCACCTAACTTTATATTATAAACAAATCAATTCAATTATTCAACAATAATTCACACTTTAATCTACACCATTCATTTCATATCACCTAATAATCACCTAACTTTATATTATAAACAAATAACTTTATCAATTCAATTATTATGACTAATTGTTATAAATACAGTATAGTTAGCTCTTAGATATCAAGTCAATAAATTAATGAAATACAACTGTTTAAATAACATCATAATAGAGATAACAATAATGTAAAATAAAGCATACGTTACTGTGTAATGACAATTATTGATTCAATAATGTGAATTACTGTGCATATGTTACTGTGACAATTATTAGGTTCAATAATTTTAAAAACAGTGCAACAACAATTATTGAATTGATAATATAAAATATTATGCAGTGACAATTATCGATGAAATGATGCGTAACAGTTACGGTGTCAATTATCAGACCAATAATATGAGACACTATGCAATACCGTGTGTTACTGTAGAGTACCGTGTGCTACAGAAAATACCATAAACTACCGTATGCTACTATTCTTTTATCACCGGTATTTTAACAGTTCCGTTGACTATTTTTATTTAAAAAGGTTACTTCTGTCGTTTTCTATATCCGACAAATATTCCGTTGTGGGGTCCACCAATAATTTATTATTTCGGCGCCGTCGTACGGCACGAATATTCCCCGACCAAACGAATATTCCCCGACAAAGCGAATATTGTCCGACAAAATAAAATTTGCACATAACATCCTTAACTTTCAATTTTGTTAATTTAACCACTTACTGTTTCAAAAAAAATATATATGAAGAAAAATTAAATTTTGTATTTCATAAAATTCGGGGTCTTACAGTAAAAACTTAATTTCTCCCAACCGCTACTCCTAGTGGCGGCTGAGATAAATTTTTTTTTTCTAGTCGCTATACTTTGTAGCGGTTAAAAAAAAGTTAAATCTAAATTGGATCTTTAGATCATCAGATCAACAATATAAGATGCATTTGTTGGAATAGTATTCATAACAATCATTCATTATGGATCATTCCTCATATATATAGTTGAGATAAATATTTTTTATCTAGTCGCGATACTTAGTAGCGGTTGGAAAAAAGTTGAATTTAAATTGGATCTTTAGATCACCAGATCAACAATATAAGATACATTTGCTGGAATAGTGTCCATAACAACTATTTATTATGGATCATTCCTCATATATATATATATATATATATATCAGAGCCTCGTTTGTTAATTGTACTATTAATAACTTGCTATCTGTTTTCAACTTTATGATTAAACCTTTCAACAATCTATCTTTGCTTAACTATTCTTAGAACACCTATCTTACTGTTTGACCACCTTGTCTTCATCCCATAGCCGTAGTAAGTCTCCAGAGTGGGAGCAGTGTAGGCATAAGGATTTTTCACTATGGTATGCGCCTGTTTAGGTAAGAAGGTATGGGTCTAAGAAATAGTTGTTAGCAAGAGATTGTTAGAGCCCTTTGTCATATTTGTTAACCCAGATTCAATTTATTAGTTAGTTCGTGTTCAATCTTGCCTCTTGTTTGCCTACCCTTTTGCAGAAAGTGTCTTAGTGCCTTGAGAACAGTATTCAAAATATGAGTAGACTGTTCAGATTTAACTGTTCAGCTATTCATAGGTCAAGCCTTTCTTCTATTCCTGATTTTATCAACCAGGAAGAACACATTTATGATAATTTGAGTCAAGACCTTGGTAATTGGAACATACCTTATGTTTCACCCAAAGAAATTTACAAGTCAACTTTTTCTGATAATTTTAAATCTGATTATAATGTTAAAACTGTTGAAAAGGTTTATGCTATTAATAAAGAACATGAAAATTGCTCTTTATTAACTAATGAAGTTATTAAAAAACATAGACTTAAATAATATAATTTTATTCACATAGGTCTAATTCAAGTTGCTGTTAAACCCCTAAGCATTAAAGGTATTAATTCTAGCATACTTTTATGTCTGCTTGATGCTAGATATTTAAATTATGTGCCCAGCATCTTAGGCATAATGGAATCTAGTTTGCATAATAGACTTGTCCATTTTAACTGCTTTCCAGATTTTACATTAAGTCTAAGTGACCCACATTTGTTAAAAGCATTAACTTTAAATATCAAAACAGCTGGAGAAATTACCCAAATGATTGAGGGATTTCAGGCTCTTGCTTTGATATTTAGAATTTATTATAAAACTATGAAAACTAATTTAAATGTGAAAGCCTCAAGTAAAAGTCCTAAAGATAAAACTATTCTTATTCAGAGTAGCACCAGTGATGCTAATATCCAAGTTCCAAAGACTATCCTTTGGAGAGATATAAATCTCCCAAGGCAATGAATATTAGAAAATGAAATGTCCCAGAGACCAGTTAATAATAACATAATGAATTTAGAAAATATTAAACAATACTTAGATGGAACTGTTCAGATAAGTTTTGATGATTCAAGACTTAGACGATCCTTAGTCATTGAAGATGTCAACAGTACTATAACACCTTCTGTCAGTAATACTATAGCATCTTCTAGAAAAGATCCAGAGTTATTAAGTAAAAATACACTTCAAAATATTAAGCTAAAATGAGTTATCAATGAAGGACAGACTAGTCAACCCTGCTATAATAATGAAACTGTTAGTCAGGATGAAGATAATGAACAACAATTATCAGCTACACAGTCTGATTTTGAAGCAATTAACCATCAACTTAGAGTTTTAAGTAAAGAGTTTAAACCTAAATGGGAAATATTAACAGATGATTTTAATTCAAAAGAAAATAAAAATAAAAGACATCAATTTCGAGAAAACCATAATGAAATTGATAGAGAAAAGGTAATTAAAAAATGAAAAAAAATTGTAATAAAAGAAAAAATAAATATTACATTTTATTCATGGTATGAAAGATATTATGGAAAATGTAATGGTATAACAAAAAAAACATAGGTAAAGGAAGATAAAACTAAAGTTTCGTCTAGTCATCCTCCTTTAGAAACAATAATAATAAAAGTTCAAAACACTTCTGTCACTGCTTGTGTATATATATATATATATATATAAGTATAAGTTCAATTTATTTTGTATTAGAGCTAAGTGTATGTTAAGCAATTGTGTATATGTTTAATTTAAATGATCTATTGTGTAATTTTAATTAGATGCCAACTCCAACACTTATGAGAAAAAAGAAGATCTCACAAACAACTGTCTAAGGTTGCACTCCGAAATTTGGTATTGTAACGACCCCGAAATTTGACACACCTTATTACCTTAAATTTCGTATTTTATTATTCGTTATTCCCTTAACGTCCAAATTTCGGTCCGTTAATAAATCTTTAATCACCGTAGTAAATTCATTTATTGACATTATAATTATCAATTACCAAATTTTTCGGTATAAATTTTTCTCTTTTCTCTATCATTTTATTAAAATATTTGACATTTAAAACTTATTGTCTCGATCCTAGTCCCTGGATCGCAACCTTTACTTTTTCTTTCTATTACAAGTGTCGTAAAACTCAACATTCAAAATTTAATATTGTTTATATTCATACAATATTCTTTGTTTCATGATTCATAATTAAGCATATAATATTCTCTATCGTAACAACTACCTTGAACAAACACAGTTCACATTATAACTTTATTCGTCCTATCCGGATCCAATTTATATGTACATACAACACATCAATGTAAACTTCACCAATTGAAATATGATATTAAAACTATAGCAATTACGTTTACAACCTTCTAGTATAATCCAATCTTTAGCACAATCCGATATTCCTGAAACTTATTTCTTTACCTGCAAAAGTTTATATTATGCAAGTAATGAGCACAACGGATCAACAAGTTCAACAGTTTACACCTTTCATGCTTCATGTATCACATAGTATAACATGCTCTGTGTGTGTCATACATCATGTGTTGTGCTTCTACTAAATCAATATATCTCATATATATTAATATCATTGCACAAAGTACACCTTGTTGTCATAGTATCCACAGATCACATAACACATAATTTATATGCATTTGAACAAGAATTAACATACCATAATAAATAAACAGTTAACATCAAAGTACTGAAGAACTTGCCTAGATTTTGGAATTAATAAATACTCATTCTATAATGCTTCTCGTACAACCTATGATTATAAAATAATCAATTAATCATTATCTATCCTCTCATTATATTAATTTAATTAATTAATATCATTTCTAGGCCAATTATCAAATAATATGGTTAATTAAATTAACCTCGTCCCTTAATATATTAATTTAACTTAATATAAAACATGTTCAATGCGGACAACCCGGCTTATCGGATAAAATTTAGCGTATTCAGTTGTCCAAATTTTCATTTAATCATTTTCTAAAATTTTAAACTTATTAGATTAATATTTAAAATATTTAAATATTAATCCCCAATATTTAATATTTTTACAAAAATATTAAATGTAATGCCCAAATATAATTTCTATATTTTTAGTATTTTTCTATAATTTTCTATAATTTTTAAACAAATTTTAAACATTTATTTAAATTAAAAATAATTTCTGAGGGCATTTTTGTAATTTTCGCAACTTTAGGGACATATTTGGCATTTCCCGGAAAGGCAAGAGGCATAATCGTAATTTCAGAGGCTAAGGGACACGCCCGACATTTCTAAAAAAGGCCAGAGGCACGCTGGTAATTTCACTGCGTGGTCGACCGCCGTGCATTGTGCGCGGTCTCCCCCTTGCCAGCCAAACGACACCGTTTGGCTTGGTCATCATCGAAATCACAACCGCGCATGGCGCAACCCCTTCTTCCGCACGCCAGAAACGCCGTCGTTTCGGTCCCCGGCTTTGAAAAAAAACTGGCCACCGCGCATTGCGCGGGCGGCCCATAATTTTTTTCCTTCTTCTTCCATCCGAACAGTACGCCACCCAACCAAAAATCATCCATTTTTGCACTAAAATTCACAACATAATTATACTAAAAATCATATAATCCATAAATCTACATCTAAAAATTATTTACAATAATTATTCTATTATTTACTAATTTTTCCATAAAATATATTTATCACCATAATTGCTAAAATAATTCAATTAAAAGAGTTTTATACCTTCCTTAGGTTTACAAATCCTCCTTTGAAGCTATTCTTCACTTGGATGGCACCAAAAATTTTCCTCCTATGGTGGCTATGGTGGTCGGGTGGCGGTGATGATAGTGGAGGGAGAAGAAATATGTTGGTTGTGCTTGTTTCCTTTTTATTTCTTTTTCCTTCTTATTTCTTTTCCTTTAATAGCCAACCAAATTAAATTAATTTGGAACTTACACAAAAAGTCCACCGACTTAGCATGCCATCAACCGACCTTGATGATAACAAATTAACCACAAACTCATGTATAATTAATTATTTACCACATTACGTAATTATTTCATGTAGCCTCCTTGGCATTGCAGTTTCACCATATGACTTTTACAAAAGGTATAACTTTATTTCTTAATATTTATTCTTTCCTATCCACTATTTGTACATGGATTTTCTCGTACGTCAAATCTTTATCTATTTAAATAGGCTCATAGGATATCACATGCTTATAATCTGGCTTTTATGGTCATAGCACTGAGACGTGGAACACATTGTGAATATGCTCCAGTTCAGGAGATAAAGCTATATTGTACGCCACTTTACCTATTCTCTTTAGTACCTCAAACGGTCCTACGAACCTTGGACTTAATTTATCTTTCTTGAAGAATTTGATTTTCCCTTTCCAGGGAGAGACTTTCAAAAATATAAAGCTACCGACTTCAAAATCTCGACTTTGACGATGTAGATCTGCGAATTTCTTCTGCTGATCTTGAGCGGCAATGAGTTGAGCTCTTATTGTCTTTACTATTTTAGCTGTTTATTGAACCAATTCTAGCCTTAAAAGTCGATGTTCCCCAACCTTGTCTCAACATAAAGGTATTCTGCATTTTTTTCCATAGAGAGCTTCATATGGTGGCATGCAAATGCTTGCATGGTAACTATTATTATAAGCGGATTTAATAAGAGGTAGGTGATCGTCCCAGCTTCTTTTGAAATCCATTACATAAGCTCTAAGCATGTCCTCCAAAATCTAAATTGTCCTTTCACTTTGCAGATGGTATATAGTGCTCAACTTCAGTTGTGTTCCTATTCGTTCTTGTAAGCTTCTCCAAAAGTTTGAAGTGAAGAGCGGATCTTAGTAAAAAATGATTGATACTGACACTCCATGTCGTGAAAAAATATCCTTTATATATAATTTCGCTAACTGATTCAGATTAAATCGGACCTTGATCGGCAGAAAGTGCGCTGACATTGTCAATCTGTCCACGATAACCCATATCGCGTCATAACCTTTCTGAGTAACTAAAAGTCCCACCACGAAGTCCATCGTAATGTGCTCCTATTTTTATTTTGGTATCTCCAACGGTTGAATTAGACCACTCGACCCCTGATGCTCTACTTTCACCTTTTAATAGGTAAAATACTTACTGATATATTCTACAACTTCCTGCTTCATATTAGGCCACCAAAAGTGTTGGTGAAGATTTTGATACATTTTTGTACTTCCTGTGTGAATTGAACAAGTCGAATTGTGGGCTTCTTGCAAAAACTCTTCTTTTACTTCGGGCTCTGCTGGCACCTATACTCTTCTTTTAAACCTTAAAATCCCATCATTATCCAATTGAAATTTTTCTTCTTCATTTTTTGCAATTATTTTCCTTATTTGTTCGTACTCTTCATTTCTCCCATGAGCTTCCTTTATTTTGTCCAACAACGTTGGACCAGCTTCTGTTGAGCGGAATCGGAACGGTTTATTTAGTAGTAAAGTTCCGACATCGAGTTCGTTTGAATGAACAATAACGCGCAAGCATACGCGGTCAACAAGTAATAAAGTGATAAGAAAAAGTCGATCCCACGAGGAATTAGTTCTAACGTTTTCCAACACCGATTCGTTAAAGTCGATCTCATTTAAACGATTATCAATATTGGCAATAGAAAAGTAAATGCATAAATTAACATCTACACTAGAAAGCAATAAAGATATGTGAATCTGAGAATGCAATTTCCCCTAATAGTTCATTTCAAATCTCCTAACTCTCTCTTCAATTATATGGACACAACGAATTATTAACCGAGAATTCATTATAGTACTAACATGCCTCTCTCAAAGGTCATGCAGTGAATCCACCCAAATCTGACACAAAGGCAACAGAAACGGGAAGGAACATCCTAATCAGGAAACTCACTATATCTCTATGAGAGTTTAACCTAACAAGAATTTTAAGCACAGATTCTCTAATTGGCTACACGCGGCACATAGGTATATTTCTATCCTACATACAAATTAAGCATTCAATCCTAAGATCAAACAGTAAAACACGTGTCATTGTACTCAGGTCCAAACTTATAGTCCATCGTTCGATTTTATATAAGTTACCACATAAATTACTTAGGCCAAACAGATATTACAATTAACACAACATATGAAAACCCATTCACATGGTCGTAACCGATGAATGGTCAACCGAGAACTCGTGAGTACTCACACGCCTCTTTCGAGGTCACATAAGCCTATCCCGTCTAAATAACCCACTATATGTCTATGAGGATTAACATTAAACAAGGATGATAAAGCCTAGGTTCTCAAATTGGTTGCACATGGCGCTAGGTATATGTCTATCCTAGCCACAAATCATGCATTCCATCTATGTAGAATAACACAATCACATGTTAACATCTATGGGTCTAAACACTATAATCCCTTTGTCAAGTTCATATAGGTTACTAAATAATCGCTCGACCAAAGCATTATAACGCACAAACACAATGAAGCAACTCCTATGGCCATCCAAGAGACAAGAACCTAAGCAATGAAGCATAAACATATGCGAAATACAAAACGAGCTTCTCTTGGACATTTCATCGAACACTTGGTGTGCACCATGAATTTGTTCAATACTAAACAACTACACATATGCAACAACAACCAAAGAGAAGAACAAATCAACTAAAACAACCTATTGGGTTCCCAAGCATTCAAAGATTTCATGTCAATCCAACATAATCGGGTAAAACAATATCCAACAAGAACAAACTAACCATTCAAGCTAAACATGCAAAACACCAATCATAATGAATAGAACATGCATTGGATTCAATACAATACATAGACATTACATCCATGGATTACAAATCATCCAAGTTCATCAATATCAAAAGATAAAGATTATCCAAAAATTAAACATTCAATGGTTACACAAAAATAGAGAGAGAAAGGGAGAAGAAACAACCCTTATCCTCCTTTAATCCATGACTTCCAATGATGTACTCCACTTCTAGCCTCCATGGGGGCTCCATAATCTATCCACAAAATCGCCCATGGCCACCTCTTGGAGAAGAAATGAGAGTGTTATGAGTTAGGGCTTCAAAAATGACTTAAAAACTAAAATCTGTGCGTATAAACAGTGCACCGCCGCGGCGGTCAAAGGCACCGCCGCGGCGGTCAAACTTTCTGCTAAAATCTGGGTTTGTACCACCGCTGCGGCGGTGGAAACCACCGCTGCGGCGCTAGTACAAAATTCCCCAAAATGTTCCTTTTTTGACTGTCGCAGCCTCCTTCAGTGTTTTGGTCATAACTCTCTCATCCGATTGAGTTGATTTAAGATGTTTTGGAAAGCTGAGAAGTATATCTACAACTTTCATGTTGGATGAATTGAGAGATAATGACTGGATCACGGCCCAAATTGAGCTTCAAGTGACTGCTGCGTAAACGGAGCGCAGAAAATGCGAACCGGACAATTCCAAGCCTTGATCCACCAAGCCCTTATTATAATTCCTACAAAATGAAATAGAAACACATAAAAACAATATAACACCACATCCTATACAATGTGGTATAAAAACACATACAACTAAACAAACACTTAACATATATAATACGAATGAATTACACAAAAACGACATAGATTACATAAAATACTTAAAAATAATATAATACACCATATTATACAATAACATAAAAATACATATAAAATCACATAAAACACTTAAAGAACCACAAATTATCAAGCTTAAATGTATTCAATTCGTAGGTATAAAACTCACTCATCAGCTTCCATAAAAAATAATTTGATTTTTGACTTTCTTAGTTCCTTAACCTCTACTTCTAGTCTTTCCATTTCTCTTACTAACTCCTCCATAACTGTTATCATGAATAATTTCTCCCTTCCTTTTCTACTTAGCTCATCTGCTACTACATTTTCTTTTTTTGGATGAAAAAATATCTCGAAGTCATAATCTTTTATCAACTTCAATCATCTCATTTAACGCATGTTCAACTCCTTCTGTGTGAAGATATATTTCAGACTTTTATAATCCATATATATCTCACATTTCTCCCCATAAAGATAATGCCTCCAAATTTTTAATGGAAAAATCATCATCGCTAGCTCTAGGTTGTGAGTAGGGTATTTTTTCTCGTAATCCTTTACCTGACATGAAGCGTACACAATAACCTTACCATGCTATATTAACACACATCCAAGACCCTTGTGTGAGACATCACTATATGCTAGAAAACCTCTTGTATTACTAGGTAAATACAACACAGGTGCTTCGCTCAACCTCTTCTTTAACTCCCTAAATCGCTCTTCACATTTCTCTGTCCACACAAATTTAACTGTCTTTCTTGTTAGATTGGTCAACAATGTTGTGATCTTTGAGAAGTCTTGTATGAATCTTTGGTAGTACCCAACTAACCCTAAGAAACTTTACACCTCCGTCGACGTCTTCAGCTGCTCCCAGTTAATCACCGCCTCCACATTTACAGGGTCCACAGATACTCCATCCTTATCAATCATATGTCCTAAAAACTATACCCTCTCCAACCAAAACTCACACTTAGAAAACTTTGCATATAATTTCTCTCTCCTTAACGTCTTCAACACTGCTTTCATATGCTCTACATGCTCCTTTTTGGTCTTCAAATAAATAAAAATTGTTGGTTTGTAATATCAATGAACATACAATCAAATTGCACAATAACAGCGCAAGCATTGTAAAATCAGAATTTAAAATTTTACAAACCATAACTAGGATCGACCTTTATGCACAATTATTAACTAACAAGAAGGAGATAAAGAATTATACATTTGTAGACACTAGCTTCCACAGGTACATGTTTTACTCCAATACCTTAACGTTATCCTCGAAATCCACCGATTAGATTTCTTAGATCAATGTCAGCCACCCAAGTGTTTGGCCTCTAGATGTGATCCACCAAGAAAGAATAAAAATTCAAGAAGTAGGTGATGACAAACCTTAGTTTTCACTCTCTTCTAATTTCTTAGATCTAGAGAACTTGTGAGTACTCTCCCCAATCTTATGAAAGTGTATGTAACTCCAATCCATAATAAAATTCATCTTATTTATAGATATAGTCAACCCTCATAACACCTTTAAGAATAATTTTTTTGATTAAACTCTTAATCTTATTAGTAACTACTATGATAGTACTCTTATTAATTAATTCCTAAAATATTTAGGAATTAAATAATAATAGTAGTAATAATAATAATAAGACTTCTCTTATTAATTTATAATAAGTATTACTAAAATACTAAATAATAAATATAAAGCTATTTAATTTATTCTATCATCATAGTATAAATTAAATATACTTAATTTATTATTACGATTATGTCATTCACTTTTTAAATACATATTTTACTTTTTGCGGTATTCCCTTTAGATTCTACATATTAAACAGATTGTAGAATAAATGAATTAAAAAAAATCTAATCTTATTTAAATAAATAAATTAAACTATTTAATTCATTTATATAAATAATATTTATTCTACAATAAGGTTAAACCCCCTTAGTGATCAACGACTTTTCAGATAATATAGATTTCAATATTTAATCTTTAAAAATATTTTTCAGCGAATAGTTACCGTACAATTCAATCATTCTACCATATAATATCCCAATCAAAATTAAGACATGAAATTAATATTAAGTCTTATTTTTATTTGATCATATGTATTTCGATTCTCAAATGCATAACTCTAAATACTACAAATTAAAAACTCCTTTCTAATTTCATTATGCCTTGGCCAAGATCTACTGAGTTATCATTTATCGAATCGCATAAGACATTCACTCCTTTTACTAGAAGTGGTAGATTCTTTGTTGATCATTTATCTATCTCCATGTGCAACTTATTATACTTGAGCATACCCTTTGATATACCCTAAAGGTCTTAAGAAATATGTAAAAGTATAACTCATCATACACAAGATACTATGGTGATCTCAAGTCCAATGATCACTTATACTACTATCACAAAAGAAACTCTTATTGACAGACAAGTAAAATTTCATTAGGTGTTCCTTAAGCGAGTTACGTTCAGTGAATTTATTCTCTAATAAGGACTTACGTACTTGCTTTAGTGTCTCTACACAAATGATTATGAGATCAATCATTATCTTCATAAGAGCAAACATAGTATGTACTAATCTATCCGGATTCACTAATCCACATTTTAGTAATCTCACAATTAGGATTTTTTTTAGTTTTTAGATATCTAGAATTTAGATCTCATTAGCATGATCATCATCATGATTCTAAAAGCATTGCTAAAAATTTATGAGTTTATCATAGTTAATATCAACAATTAAATATGGATAAAGAAAATGCCTTTGTATAAATAAACTTTCATTAATAAATGAATAAGATTACAAATTATATGCTATATCATATCAAATATGATTGGCTTGTGTGCATACTACTTTTAATCTCCTACTTGCACTAAAGTCAATCGCTTTGGTATCTAATACCCATCTTCTATAAGTGATTATTAAACTACTGCTGAGTTAATGCTTTGGTAAATAGATTTGCAATATTGTCTTGAGAGTCCACTCGCTCTACGGTGATGTCTCCCATTTCAATGATCTCTCTAATCAAATGAAATTGTCGCAACACATGTTTGGATTTTTGATGAGACCTAGGTTCCTTGGCTTGTGCAATAACTCTAGTGTTGTCAAAAAATAAAAGCATTGGTCCTTGAATGCTAGGAACCATCCCAAGTTTGGTTACAAATTTTTTCATCCAAACTGCCTCATTTGCAGCTTCACTTGCAGCTATGTACTCTACTTCTGTCACCAAATTAGCAACCGTTTGTTGCTTGAAACTTTTTCAACTCACTGCGCCACTGTTTAAAGTAAGCACATAACCCTAAACGGATTTACTGTCATCTTGGTCAGTTTGAAAACTTGAGTCTGTATAGCCCACTAGCTTTAAATTAGACCCATAGTAAACAAGAAATACATTCTTAGTTCTTCTTAAGTATTTTAGGATATTTTTCACTGCCTTCTAGTGTTTTCTCTAGGATTAGACTAATATCTGCTTATTACACTAAGTGCATGAGCAACATCAGGTCTAGTACATATCATCTCGTACATAATAGATCCTATTGTCCAGGCATAGGGAATTTTACTCATACGGTCTCTTTCTTCAGGCGTCTTTGGGGCCTGTTTCTTGGAGAGATGTATTCCATGACCCATCGACATGTGCCCTCTCTTAGAATCTTATATGCTAAACTTCTTTAGTATCGAGTCAATGTACGTTCCTTGGGACAAGCCAAACATCCTTTTAGATCTATCTCTATAGATCTTTATTCCCAAGATGTAGGATGTTTCTCCCAAGTCCTTCATGAAAAGTTTTTAGATAACCATATCTTGACCGACTATAGCATTGGAATATCATTCTCTATTAGTAATCTATAATCAACATATAATACTAGGAATGTCACAACGCTCCTATTAACCTTCTTGTATATACACGGTTCATTCTCATTTTTGATAAAGTCAAACTCTTTGATTGTCTCATCAAAACGGATGTTCCACCTTCAAGAAGCTTGCTTCAATTCATAAATGGATCATTGTAGTTTACAGACTTGATTTGTTCCAAACTTTGAAACAAAACCCTTCGGCTAGATCATATAGACATCCTCTTGTAGTTTTCTATTGAGGAAGGCCATTTTCACGACCATTTGCCAGATTTCGTAGTCATGATAAGCTGCAATTGCAAGCAAAATTCGAATGGACTTGTGCATTGCTACTGATGATAAGGTTTCGTCATAGTCAACACCTAATGGAGTTTTAATTGCCTGTCAATAGGAGTTCCAAATGTGATAGTAGTACAAGTGATCATTGGACTTAAGATCATCATAGTATCTTGTGTATGATAAGTTATACACTTTGTCATATTCCTTAAGACTATTTGGGTATAACAAAGGATATGTTCGGATATAATAAGTTATACATGGAGGTAGGTGAATGATCAATACATTATTTACCACTTCTAGCAAAGGAAGAGAATGTCCTATAAGATTTAATAAATGATAGCTTAGAAATCTTTGGCTAATGTGGAATGAAAATTAGAAAAGAGATTCTAATTTTCATTAATACAAGTTATGCATTTGAGAATTAAAATGCATATGATCAAATAAAATAAGAGTTGATAGAAATTCATGTCTTATATTTGATTGAGACATTGTATGATAGGAGGATTGAATTGTACGATAATTATTTACGAAACAGGTTCTTTGTGATAAAACGTTGAAATTTATATTATACAGAAAATTGTGAATTACTAAAGGTGTTTACCCTTATGATATAATAAATATGTTTATTTATTTTTAATTAAAGGAGTTTGATTCATAATCAATAATATTAGAATGGTTCTTGTCTATTTATTCTACAATCGGGATACTATTGAATTTAAAGGATCACGCTGTAAAAGAGAAATATTTATTTTAGAAGTAGATGGCATAATGATAATAATAAATTAAGAATATTTAATTTATACTATTTTGATAGAATAAATTAAATAGCTTAATATTTATAATTAAATATTTTGAAAATACTAATTATAAATTAATAAAAAGAGTGTTATTATTATTATTATTATTATTATTATTATTATTATTATTATTATTATTATTATTATTAATTAAAACCCTAATCCTAAAGAGTTTAGGAAAAAAGAGTTTCTCTATATAAGGAGGACCCTTATGATAAATTAGGGTTACTTACTTTGTTAGAAGTATCGGAGAATACTTCATATTTTCTCTACAATCTAAAGAATTAGAAGAGAAAAAAAATAAGGGTTAGCCACCTAAGGTTTGGAGAAACCTAAATTTATTTCTTGAATCAATATTCCTGTTGGTGTCACCTTTAGAGGCTGCACGCTTAGGTAGCTAACGTTGATCCATGGATTCCATTCAAGAAATGCGAAGGATTATAGGGAGGTGAACTTGTAGCTATTCAAGAGTTGATTGTCTACAAATGTATAATCTTTTAGCATTCCTCAATTAATAAGTATCGCATAAGAAAGATCTTGGAATTTGGTTTGTAATTTTTTTTATAAATATGATTTATATGTACTTTCGTTGCGTTATATCAATTTGATTGCAAGTATGTATTATTTTTCCAAATAAACACGAGGTTCCTTGATCGGTCCCCCTGTTTATCACCTTATTCCTTTTTGTAGTAGATTGGGGATCTAAAGTACTCCCGCCCTCAAGAGTCTTCCTCTTCTCCATCATAACTCCTTCGACATTCGAAACCACAGACTTTTCAATTAAAGGCATCAGAAAGACTCAACCAAATCAATGACAAGAGAAAGACTGAAACTCTCGAGGAGAGACCTCTCCCTCCTAGTTAGAGCAACATCAGTAGTGGTAAAGGGGGATGAGTGGCAGCAACCTGAATGATATAGGGTGGAAGAGCAACAACGGCAGCAGCAGAAGGACGAAGCAGGAAGAACAATACCATCAACCTTCTTTAATTTCTACAGTTGAGAAGGCACTGTGACCTTTGACTTCAAAATAGTTAGTGCTACACCCTTCGGCAGCACAACATGAGTGGGTATAGCTCCCTTCCCTTTCTTCTTGGCCATTCGAAGCTTTTCTAACCCTTGACATTAGCTTTCTGGTCTATCCAGTAGCCTCCAAGATAGTCTTGTTGTGTGCATTCTTTGGTTGGCCACTCTAAATTAATGATTAAAATATTAATATCAAGATAACAAAAGTTAAAACAGATATACATGGCAAAACATTCACAGCCATGGAGATGCAACTAGTCCTGATTATTAAGTTAGTCCTGGTCCACCTTGTATGACTACTTCTTGGAGTATAGAGCCTCAAACTCCTCTAATCACACCCTATTGATTTTAACGGGGTTCAATTAGTATTGATATGGCTATGCCCAAGGACCAATAAACTCGATATCGGGCCCCCAGATGAAGAACTAGTCCTGGTGCCACCCTTTGTTCCTGTAGGTGGTTTCTATCAGTACATCCCTATTAGTTTGTTTGGTGAGCTAATAGAACCCCTTCTCTCTACTAGCACCTAAGGAGAAAAACTAAAATAGAAAATCTAAAGAATGATCAACGCACTTGGCATTGTAGAATGCTATAAAGCTATGAAGATCAATGAAGGAATTGGGAACCAACTGGTTCAGATTGAGACCAGTGGTATGAATGAATTCAACAACAAAGGGAAGAAGTGGAAAACAGAGACCAAAAAGGAAAAACTGTCTTAATATGGCAACACAACCACTCTCAAGCTACAAGTACATTATCTCCCCAGGTTAAGATTTTCTGACCTCGTAAACTTCTAGAATGTAAAACTCCAACATCAACAGTTGCATATCTGCATCTAAGATATTAGAAGGGGTGTTGACTATTTTGTATTGAGGCCTAAAGTATTTATTCTTATTATGATCCTCTACATTTCTCACTCGCTTAATAACTTGACATTTATAAGGACGTGCCTCGAGAATCCCGGGGATGGCCACTGTATCTTCACGTTCAGCAAGGGAAGATGAAGCCCGAGCAAGTCTTTTAGCATTATTTCCCATCTAAAAGATACAAGGAATATGAAAACTTGCTTAGAACTGGAAAGTTTGACGACAATTTGAAGGAAATTGAAGGCTATAAGTTTTCTCTCTGTGAAAAATTAGGAAAGAAAAACGAGCCCTAGATCCACGCCTGCTATTTATTTTGAGACCAACGGTGTAGATTGACGAGATCTAATAGTTACTATATTATTTCCGGAATTGCAAGGGTAATGATGATCGTTTGACTCCACGTGCTCAATTTTCTTTGAAAAATTATTTGAAAGTCCCGAGACCGCCACCTAGAGCTCTCTTGGAGCGTCTTTTCAAATGTTTCAATTGGGCCTATAGACTTGTATAGTTAGTAGAGACTATTCATTTGAAAAGCCCATTTGGAAAATGCCCAATTGGCCCAAAACGGGAGTAGATTGCAATTATCCACTTGGAAAATATCTAAGTGTTTGCTTCGGTCAGATGACTCTGGGCTCTCGAAGTTTTTTCTTTAGTTTGACGCCCCTGGGCTCCCAAAGGAGTTTTTCTTTTGATCTGGTCTCAAAGGAGCATTTTCCTTCGGTCTGATGTCCCCAGGCTCCCGAAGAAGTTTACCCTTTTATCTAATCCTTAAGGAGCCTTTTTCTTTGGTCTGATGCCTTCGGGCTCTTGAAGGAGTTTTCCCTTCGGTCTGATCCCGAAGGAGTTTTTCCTTTAGTTTGATCCCAAATGTTGTTAATCTGTGAGGAATAAGGTGATGACACATGGTAACTTATCCTCAACAAAAACTACTGTCAGAACTCTAGTCCGTCGAAATTATAGTTATGTCCGATAGAATGGGCATCAGAATTAATTTCGTCGAGTATACTTATGTCCGACAGAAATGTTTACAGATTTAATCCCAATGTGGTTATTTTCGGTCAAATTATCGACAGAATATTCCGTCGAAAATAATCTAATTCCGACGGAATAAGCCTAATTTTGACATAATATTTTGTTGGAATTAGGTTTTTTTCTTGTAATGTTTGTTAGTAAAAATCTCCAAAAAATAGTGTTAAAAATGTAATAAAACATGATCATCTTTATAGTTTTATACAAAATAACAAGTATATATATACTATGTATCTAGAGTACGAATTGTTACCTAGTGCTTGGTTGGATTAGTGCGTTTAAATTTTTGAATAATTTCTAGTATCTTCAAGATCTTCCTTCCTATGATCTTATGCTGAATCTGGAGTGTGGTCACCAAAACATCCTTCTGAAAAAAATACTTTTAAGTGTTTTTTCTAGACAAAGAGAGAGAATACGCTTTTTGGTCTTTACTCTGATTTGGAATAAAACCTACTAACCACGTATATGATCAATGATATATTTATATCCTTATTGATCCTTATCTCTCTTATAAAATTGATTTATATTATTCTAGAATGAGATCCTAAGGGATTCATATTCCGACTCTACTACTTATTTAGATATTATTATCTAATAATAATATACAAAATAAATATTAATTATAATTAATTTCACTAAATAATTGTAATTGCACTCCAGTCCAGGAATTAATTAAAATAAATCCTTTATTAATAAACTGTAAATATTTCCTCTATAGATATACATAAATATTTTAGAATTAAATATAATCCCAATAAATTTAAACTAATTCCATAAGTCCGTAATTTATCTTCATTAGATCATAAATTGATTTAACAATAAAATCAATTCTTTTAATAATAAATATTAAAAGACTTGGCCAAGATTTTATGATCAATAACAAATTATATTATGAAAAATCTTATAGATGTTTTAACAATAATAATATTCCTAATATTAATTAAATATATTAATTAACATTCAGAGGTATTAATTAACACAATATAATTTCACTCGTTGAATGTGAGGACCCGAATTTCTGGGATTACCGTAAGAAAATTAAATAAGAATTTAATTAACAAGATTATCAAAGTTGTTTAAATTATTTATGATGTAAGTGATTTAAAGTAAGTGAAGGGATTTAATTGATAAATTAAATCTGTACAGAAATAGTGATAAATGGTGTTGAATTAAAATAATTGAAGAGTAAATAAATTATTTAAAAAATAATTTATTAAGAATAAGATAAATTACATATAATGGTACAATAAAATTGTACAATTAAATTATTGTGAAGGTAGAGAAATTATTATTTAAATAGCGTTATGTGGTAATGTGAGATATGGTATATATATATATATATATATATATATATATATATATATATATATATATATATATATATATATATATATATATATATATATATATATGTGGGCATGCTTAATTGTGGTAATTATAAATTTCTTTAATTAGGGGAATTAAGGGATTAATAATTAGATTAGTCCAAAGTTAAATAAAAAGTGAATGAAGAAGGTAGTAAAATTAAAAATATTGATTATATAATTAATCAATAATTATGGTGAAGATTTAGAAATTGTTTAAGAGGGGGAGGTAATTTTATAAATTATATACTAATAAAGTATATAATTTATATAAGGAAATTAAAGTAATATATTAATGGAAGAATAATTATATAAATTATATAAGAATGATTATATATAAGAGAATGAAATTAATAAGGGAGTAAATAAATGTATAATTATTGATTATATAATTAATCAATAATTATGGAGGAATGTTGAAAATTATTAAATAGGAGAATGTAATTATATAAATTATATAATAATAATTTATATAAGAAAGTTAATGTAAATAGTAAAGAAATGAAAACTGAATGAAGAGAATGAATGTTTTAAATTATTAAAAAACAATTGGATACACATAAATCACTATCTATATAAATTTGGATATTTATATAAACAAAATAAATTATTATTTAATGAATGACGAATGATATATTTTTATTAATAAATAAATGCCTAACATAAATAAACATTACATAAATAGATAAATAAGATTTTTTATAGCAAAAATCCAACAGTGTCGAGCGTTAACAAGGATCATTTGAAACCTGATAAATCTCATAGTAGCTCCTAAATGAAGAAAAAAAGCTTGATTTTTCTCTATTTCATACTTTTTCTCTCTTGATTTTATTTCAAATTTGATGTGATGAAAAATTTGTTTTAATTTATTAAAAATTGCATGTAGAGTTCTGCATTTTTATATATTTTGGAACTGGTTGATCTAAAATTGAATAATGAAGTGTGAGACTCGAGTATTGAACGAACATATTAGGATATGGATTTCATGAAGACATGGGTTTGTTTGTGGTAACATTGTTGAAATGTATTATTGTTAGTGGTGATAGTAACAGGGGCAGTGGTAGTGGTAAGTGGCGATGGCGGTAAAGTAGCGGTGGTGGTAGGTGAACATGGTGATGGTAATAGATGGAGACGGTGATGATGAGGTTTGTAGGTGGAGATGGTGGAAGTATAAGAGAGGAATAAATTTTTGACCTAAAGGATTAGAAAGGTCATGTCAGTTGAGTAGGTAATAATGTAGTGGTAGCTTTTGATGAAGAATCTAGGTAGCTTTAGATGTGAGGAAGAAGATTAAACCCAGATAGATCATATTTATTTACACCTAAATCCTAGAATCCAGGTTTGATGATTTAAGCTAATTAAGTCATTGCATCAGCTAACTAGATGATATGGTTAATTGGTGACGTTCAGACAAAGGTGGCCAGCTAGGCTGAGAATTAAGGAAATGGGCAATCACGGTTAATCAAGTAGGCTGCATCAAAATGACACGATGGGTGGAACACGTGGCCTCAAAACAGTAAGTGAATAGGCCCACGTTCTAGGAACTCAGACGCTAACCAGAAGTGGAGTAGTGGTCCTAGAGACGTAGTTAAGTGGACAGTTAAGTCATGACAACTATCTTCCAGTAGTAGCTCTATAAATAGTAAACAATCATTTTGCACGCGAAGGCACGCATTCGGTCCAAAACTTTAATTTTTTTTCTTTTCAGTTTTCTTAGTAGATTTTAGCGTAGTTTTTTTAACAATTAACTTGTTATGGCAACGTTTGGCTTAGTTAACTGTTATAATAATTAATTTTATTTTGTAACTTGTGACGTTTACTTGAATTTAGCTGCATGTTTAATTTTAATTTTTTATTTTTATTCAGACTTTCGTACGGTTTTATTAATTTGCTCTGCACTATGCAAATGGTGTATTTGATCCGGATTATAAAATCTACAATATATTCATCAATTACATCCAAATTTTTACTTGACTATCTAGTACTAGTAGTTATATTTCTTGCACGTATTTGCCTATGTGTTAGTTGTAATTTATTAGTCAATAGACAGACCGGTTTTACTTATTTTGTAATTGTGTCAATCATATCAGTTGGTAAATTATCTTGATTTGCATGCTTAATTAAACTTAATCATTTAGAGTTAAGATAACTTAGTTGATAATAGTTCAATAACTTGATATTTATAGCTTAGATCAATTTTGACTATAAATCAACAAGTAGGTCAGTTAAAATCAGATCGTTTTAAAACCATTTGTCTAACAATAAAGTCTTTAATCAAAGGCAAAAAAATTCCATTAGAAAAATGTTTTCATTCTGTTTTAATCGTCTAACTAGTTTCGACGGAGTAAAGGTCAACATTGAAGGATAGTGTTAATTGAATAGTATCTTAACAGTTAGACAAACACTATTTTACTTGAAATCAATAAACTCTGGTATACCCATACACAAAATTATTCAGGCCCATCAATGTTACAAGCCTACTTTGATAAAGTGCACTGTTTTCTTGTATCATATTTTACTAATGCCCGTTTTGTCACACAGCATAATTACTGGCCCCTATCTAGAGAACCGATTTTTTTTCGCATGATCTTTTTTATCACGTGGCATAACTGGCCTCTATCCAAATAACCAATTATTTATTATTTTTTTTTGCCTATTTTGTCGCAGAACAAAAAAGGCAATTAGGACATGATCTCTTCTAAGGGTGTTCATCGATAAAAAATCGAACTGGTACCGAAAAAATCGAACCAGTACCGAATCGAAATTACCGCTAAAACAAGAACCGAAAACTGAACCGAATTATCGGTTTCGGTACTGGTTCGGTACAAATTCGATTCGATTTTTTCGGTTTTTACCGATTAGCAATATATATAATTATTATTAATTATATAATACTTAATATAAAATTATTATTATATTATGTAATTCGGTTCTTTCGGTATACCGAATCGAACCAAAATTCTAAAATGCCCATACTGCTACCGGTACCGAAAAATATAAAAAATCAAAATCGAAAAAACCGGTACAAAAAAAAACCGGTACCAATCGGTTTGATAAAAAACCGAAAAAACCGAGAAGTTTGAACACCCCTAATCTCTCCTCTTCTATGCTTGATAGATCGAACCTGGCATAATTTGCCCCATAAGTCAATTTCTTAGGTTTTCTTGGACCCAAAGAAACTCCAACTCTATAATTAAAGGTCTAAGGGCGACCCTAAATACAACACAACAATACGCACAAGAATCACATTTAGCATCATGCCTACATCGTACACTTGCATGCGATTGCTTGTTTATCTTTTAGCGATGAAATCATTTAATAAACCTACGTTTCTAAAATAAGTTTTCCACAAAATTCTCAAAAAAATTCAATATTTTCAGTCAAATTGACATCAACCAATCTTTCAAACCTGCTTACCAAAATCAAAACAGTTCTCTAAATTTCAACTTCTGACATAAAATAATAGGTTGAATTATGAAAACTCTGATTTTATTTGTCCGTCGTGTATGTAGGCAAGTCTCTTGTCATCATTTTCATGACTTCGAGTCTATTAAATAATGCCTTATTTTGATTATTTTATTAGTGCACGCCGGTATTTGATGAATTGAGTGGCAAATGAGAGCAAAGTTAAACATAATATGGTACCTATGATTTCGTAGGACGTATTTGGTGGCCAACACATTCCCTATTCATAACCGAATATCCAATCTTTGATTCGTAACTAGTAGTTTGTCCTAAATTTGTTTATTTCTTTAAAAATAGGGTAATAATTCTACACATCAGACACACACACACACACACTCCCTCTAAAATTTATAAGCATCACTAACTCACGTATGCAACCATCATATAGAAGCGAAATAACATGGTTGATAATAATAAAAGAACAATTTTTATGTTGCTAGAGTAACTATTTATTTAGTGAAATTTATACATTTGTTTTAATGACATTTAAATTTTTACCAACACTTCTTACTCTGATAATAAAATTATTACGCTATCATTATCAATCACTAATACCATTAGTTATTAGTAATTATTTTAAGAACTCGTTAATTGTGTAATTATGTATTAAGTGAGCTTGAATGTAAAGTATATTGGAGGTTAGCCAGATCCATACTTACCCAAATGTTTAGCTCAACTTATAATGGACTTGACCTAATGATTAAAAATATCAACTGGGCGGAGACGTGGATTACACATTCTATTCTACCATTATCTTCTGTCTTATAAATATTTTCCGTACTCAGCCACATTCTCACGAGAATTAACTCTTAGCAACCATCCCCATTTCTTATTATTTAACCAAATGCTAACATATATTTTATGAAATTAATTTAGAAAAATAACAATTTTATTACTATTAAACAAATATAATAATATAATAATATAAAATTTATGATTAGTTACCCAAATACTAAAACTTTTATAAGTTTATATATTTCATGAAAAAGTTGGTTGTGAAAATAATGATTATTCACGCGGGCGTGCACACAAAGATACATATTGTAATTATGTAAACATGTAAGGGCTTAAATATTTTCTATTAATATATAACTATTTAGGACGGGTTTGGGGCAACCTCCTCCCTCTCCATATACCTATTCGGTAATTTTCCATTTCTGACTCTATATCAGGTCAAAATCAAAATCACCACCTCATTTAGAGTAGAGCATGAAAAACACATTGAAGAAAGGGTCAAATTATCATCCCTACTATTAATAAAATACTAATAAAGGTCTAAGGTTTAAAGTTGTGTGAAAACGGTGATTTATTTTGAAATCATAAAAGCATAATTTATTACTCATTTCATTTTATTTTATTTGTTCTTGTTGACTTTTAATGTTAATTATTTTTTAAAATTTATAATGAAGAAAATGGATTTAAAATTTATAAATCATGAACCTTGACTTTAATAGTAAATTTTATGAATTTTAATATGATCATATCAACCCTAATATGCATTTTATGAACTATATATTATGACACATCTAAAAATAGATACTACGATTTATTGATTCTAAAAATAAACGCTTCAATCATAAAATGGAACGAGGTTCTTTGTTTCAAATTATAAAATTAATATTTATTTTTAAAAAATTAATTTTAAATATTTTTAAACTCAAAATTAAAATAAATATATTTAATTTACCTCAATACAATTATAAATAATATAAAGTATTACTAGTTATAAAATTTATTATTTTAAAATTTCAAATTAATTATATTAATTTTAAATTTACAAATATATTAAATTAATTTTTAAAAAATTAATAATAATATTATAATTTAAAACGAATGAATGAAGGGAGTATAAACTTGATTGGTGTAAGTAGGTTGTTATATGCGCCAAGTATATTTATATTGTTTACATTCTATAAAATGTTTATTTTTCTCTAAAGATTCTTATCAAGATTTTACCATCACTAAAAAATTATAAATTCTTAGATCGTCTAATGAAGCTCCCATTATTTATAAATTGCTACACTCAAGTACCTTAGCTGTATTTCACCTTCACTTCTAAAGTGGAAGAACTTTTGTTATTCATATACAATTGGGTTTAAGATAATGTCACGTTTGGCCCCATATATCTTCTAATTTTTGTATTAATATAGCAATTGGAATATGCTTTTAGCTTGATTTAATTATTTAAATAGTCTAATTTATTTATAAATGAATTGTTTTTTATATTGGCCAAAAATTTTACTCAAATTTTATGTTAATATTGTAACGTTACATCCATTCCTTGCTTACCTCACTTGTCACCTCTCAGACGCCTTTTACAGAGGGTCTCAAATCACTTGTTATAGAGTCCTGTATCGAATATATAACGATAATTTTTAGAATTTATAACAATGATATATTCAATTATTATAAATTTATAAAAAAATAGAATTATAACGAATAAAAAAAAAATTAATAACAAATAATCTCATACCTTTACAGAGTTATTATCTACCACCGACAAACTCATCAGTAGAAAAGATTTAAGGCACAATTAAAGGAGATATTGACATGAATATTATTAATGATTCAAGTGAAAAGGCATAAGAAAAATAGCATGGACCATGGACACTAGCCCATAACATAGCCCTGAGCGTGTGGAAGTAGCTGGGGGAATCTTCTATTTAAATAACCTTGCACGGTAGTTAGGGCCTAGGGGTACTGATTTAGATCTGGTTGTGTGCATGTTTTATTTGATCCATTTCAAAATATAAAAGTAGTTTTAAATTTTTTTAAAATTAATTTAAAATACTTTTAAATTTTAATTTAATATAATTCATTAAGCTTTTAAAATATTAAAACTTTAATTAATAGTATACTTTTTAAATAATTTACATATTTATAATTATACCGATTAAAACTAGAGGAATCTATATAAATACATATCTCAAAAAATGCTCTTACATTTGAAAAAGAAATTAGGATTATTAATATTTTTTTGTTTTTTAATCTTCATATTGTTATTTTAATTTCCTTAATTGATATTTTGATGAAACAGACTGCTGATAAGAAGAAGAAGTGCAGTTAGTTTTAATGATAAAAAATAAAAAATAAAACATTAAAAAATGTTTCCTGAGCAGCTCAACTAGTACTCCCTCCAGTTTAAAATGAAAAAAGAAATTCAATCAAAAGATATTACTCCTTCCGTTTATTTAGTTTTTAAAGTTAATTTGTGATTTTTTTTTGAATTTAAGTTAATAAGTATTAATTTAATTTTAGTTAATAGAGTAGTGAAAACTATTTAAAAAATATTATTAATTCAAATATTATTTTTTTCATAATTTAAATAAATTTACATCAATTTCTGAATTTAAAATTTTGCATACATTATAGTTTAAAGTGAAATTGAGACTTTTATTTGGCACTAATTGGACATATTTCTCTGTTCTTAATCTTGTGGATAGTGGAGGTTTGAGGCCCATCTCCGTAATATTTTAGTGATTAAAAAAAGTATCATTTTATTATATTATTTTTTTATAAAATTCACCATAGCAATACTCAATATTTATAGAAGGTCTCCGTTATTTTTTTATTTTTATGGATGCACAAGAGGGTTTTTTTAGTTTTCTATTTTTGCGTGTCATATATTTATTTACGATGGCTTCTCAAATTTATAATCAATGTATTGCATTTTTTTTCTTTTCTTTTTCATCTTTCAATGCATCTGATTTAGTCTTTCCAGACTTTATTTTTGGCAACTAAACATGCACTTCTTTTCGATGTAAATCAAACCAATTCATTATAGGAAAATTATTCAGTAATTTTAAAATACAGTCATACGGTATTTTAGGTCAATTATATTTTTCTATGTTAACTGTGTTCTACTGTATATAGTTCTGGACTTATTAAAATAGAGAGAGGCCTATTAAAATAAAAAAAAATGTGATTAATTTGAAAAATCACGTGACTATGCTCCGAAACTACTAAATAATTACTCTCCATTAGAGTGCACTAATTTTTTATTCAAAAAATTAATACATGTAAACTCATCAAGATAACCTTCTTTAAAACACTTTATTAGAATTCAGATAATGACTCATCTAACTCGTTGAAAAATAAAATGATATTAAGCTACAACTAGGTAAAAAGACTAATGCAGTGTTCATTGGCAGATCCACACTTGTTGAAAATTTAAAAGAATTGAAAAAATAAAAATTTAAAATAATTGTATAGTGATTTTTATGTTTCTTTTAAATCTATATTTGGTGAATTATACTATTTCCTCTATTTCACAAGAAAATACTTTCATTCAACACCTTTTTTTTTTGTTTCATTCATTCATTTGTAGTAATATAAAATGACACAATATTCTTAAATTTGTCATCATAGTTTTATTACATGTAACTACTGTTAAACTAAGAACTTATTATATTTAGTAATAAAAATAAAATAAATATACATTACTAATATTTGTATGTATTACAAATTAAATATTTTTATGTAAAGGTGAAAATAATTTTATTATTTTTATTTAATTATAATAGTGCCCCTCTTGATGAGAATCCTGGATTATATTTGTCTTTCTTTTTTTTCTTTATTGCAAAATAAAAGGATATGTAATATGATACAACTAAGTAGCAAGAACTAATAATGTGGTGTTGGAAACACCAAGAGAGGAGATTTCTTATCCAAATCCTCCTTCTTTTTCCACCGGGCAAAGTAAAATCAAACTTGTGCACCAAGTTGGCTATTGCAATCTCATTTATAGCCATGACATAGTGTACACCAGGACAAGACCTCCGGCTAGCACAAATGGAATAAACTCAAAGTGAAGCCCTAGTAAGTCGATTGAACCATTTAAGAATCTCTTCGGCCTAAACTCCTCCCACGATTTGTCCCACAATGACGGATGTTGGAACATAATTTATTGAATTTTATATTTTAAATACGGGTCAAGAATTATTTTGTGTGAGAGTTGGGCTGAATTATTTTTATCTATTATGATGGGTCTGACAATGGGTTGACCCATTTAAGTATCTTTATCTTTTGGGCAGCTTGGGTGAGTGGATTAGAGATGTCTTATTTCCACTTAAAAAAGTTGATAGGACTCTTAACAGTGCATAGATGAGTATATATACAAAGTCTTCCAAGGGAACCAAGTAATGCTTTCTACATGAAAAATTAGAGCTATCAAATACCTTACATTTATTCCAGCGTATATTTTGGTTCTCCATTGTGACGTTTAATCGTCTGTACTTATTCTTGTACCGGAGCATTCTTAGACGGCTCAAGCCGTGACCTGATATGTAAGGTGTGTTAACGACTTGTTAAGTGTGCATGTATTTTGATGTGAGGTAATTTCGGCGAAAGAAAGATTCACGCGTTTAACATTGGCGCTAGAAGGAGGGTCGTTTGATATTTGGTAAATAAATCACCAGGTTGTCTTAGTTGAAATGCTACTTTTATGGCAAAAAGAGATAGTTCAAGTAGAGGTTATCAATGATCCTCCATTGAACCACACATGCAGAGTAATAGAGCTCTAGTGAGGGATAGGTTGGGGACTGGTCAGTCGAGGCGGAGACAGGTGCATGTTCTGTAAGACCCCGAATTTTATGAAATACAAAATTTAATTTTTCTTCATATATATATTTTTTGAAACAATAAGTGATTAAATTGACAATGTGAGGACCCGAATTTTCGGGATTACTTTAATAATATTAAATAAGAATTTAATTAACAAAAATTATCAATGTTGTTTAAATTATTTATGATGAATATATTTTATGTGATTTAAAGTGTGTGATGGGATTTAATTGGTAAATTAAATCTGTACAGAGATAATAATAAATAGTGTTAAGTAAATATAATTGGAAAGAAATAAACTGCTTAAGAATAATTTATGAGGAATAAGAGAATTATATGAAATGGTACAATAAAATTGTACAATTAAATTTTTGATATTTAAAATAGTTGTAGAGGTGCATAAATTGTTATTTAAATGGTGTTACGTGGTAATGTGAGGTATATGAATTATATATATATATATATATATATATATATATATATATATATGCATGTTCAATTGTTATATTGATAAATTTTTATTGATTATGGAGATAAAGGGATTACTAATTAAATTAATCCAAATTTTAATGAAAAGTTAAAGAGAAAATTAGTAAAATTGAAATTATTGATTATATAATTAATCAATAATTATGATGAAAATTTAGAAAATTTAAAAGGAGGAAGTAATTATATAAATTATATAATAATAAATTATGTAATTTATATAAGGAAATTTAAAGTAAATAGTAAGGAAATAATAATTATATAAATTATATAAAAATGATTATATAATTTATATAAGAAGAGTGCATTAATTAAGAAAGGAAATATAATTGTACAAATGGTGCAATATTTTATTATATGGTTTATATATAAAGTGTGTCAAATAGTAAATAAATTGAAAATAAATGAGGAGAATGAATGATTTAATTTATTAAATTATGTTTATTGTATGATGGAATTGTTATAATTTTTATGAAAAATAATATTTGAGAAACGTAAACATGTTAATTAAATATGTTGTCCATGTAATGAAGTGAAAAAGTATGAAAATTAATTTTGATAAGTTATGTGCGTTATTTTAAGTGATTTTGGAGGTATAAAGTACCTCATATAATTACATGCATGTCATTATGCGTGTACAAAATTTATCATGTAAAGTACCTTAAAAAGATATAAACATTATTTATAAATCATTTTATGAATTTTAGTGAATTAAAATAAATATTTTAAGGACTTTACGTAAATTATTTATTACACGAAATAACTACGTAATATATTAAAATATTTATTTATGCTTGATTTGTTGCAAATCCGGATGGTAGAGGCGGTGGATGTGGAATATTGTTCCAATTTTAGAAAGTCACTCTCTTAAAAAGCAAATGGAGATAACTACAAAAAAAAAAAAAAAAAAAAAAACTCTCTCTCTCTTCTTCACCATCAACGGCACCTGAAATCACCACCAAGAGGAAGAAATTTTTGCAAATTCATGTTTAGTGCTATCAAGAGAATATCAAGGTTGAAGAAGAAAATTTCAAGCTTTTAAAAGGTATAAAAAAATCAATTAATTGTTCAATTTTTTTTAATTATGGTGTTAAATAAATTTTGTGCAAAATTAGTAAATACTTAAGATAATTGTTGTTTATCATTTTTGGAAGTATATATGTGGATTATATAATGTTTAGAGTAATTATTGTTGGAAAAGTTGGATCAAAAACATGAAATTTGGAATTTAGAATGAGCAGTCCCGAACAGGGGCGATTCTGTCTATTTTGATGCAGAATTTGAAAATATTTTCTTCTACAAAGTTGTATAGAATTAAATTTCATGTGGAATGGACTTAAAATTCGTAATTTTCTGATAAACGAGCTAATTTCTATAAATTTTGGAAGATTTAGCGCAATGAAATGTGATCTGTCCAAATACTGTCCATTTTGGTGCAAAATTTGAAAAATTTTCCTTCTAAAAAGTTGTAGATAATTAAATTTCTTGTGGAATGGACTTAAGATTCGTAATTTTCAGATAAACATGCTAATTACTGTGAATTTCAGAAGTTTTATTGCATTAAAAATTAAAATGTAATTATTAAAAATATTTTGTGCTGAAATCATTTCTAGACAGAAATATTGTAATATTATGTCTGATTTTTCAAATTTTTTTGGTGAATTATTGTGGGGCATGGGTATTTATTGTATTTTATGGCTATTTAAAGTTAATGTAAAAATAAGTGAAAATTCATGGAAAATTCTATGAATGTTGAAAAATTACGAAACTTGGTGAATTTTTTTATAATAATATAAGATAAATATTGATGGTGTTTGGGGGTTAAATAATAGTTTTTATATATATAAATAATTATAGAAATTTGTGGGATAATCCAGAAATTATGAAAAATTGCTTGAAAAATATAGAATAATATTCTAGAGACTTTAGAAGGTATAGTAGACTCATGAGACGTCGGAATATTATAGGTCGCATATTGACTAGCTAATAAATAAGCATAACAGATTTTACGCGAGGGTTGAGAATTGACCAAGAAAATTTGTTTACACTTTTATAGTATGATATTGGTAATTAGTGTTTAGATATCACTGAAATGTGAATTATAAATTTTGAATAAATGTTTTAGATACGAACAAGCTGGAGTGACTTAACTTAGTAATTTTAAGTTAAGTCGGGACATTGTGATACTCGAGGCAAGTTATTCAGTACTTAATGTTAATTGTTTATCTGTTAGTATATATTAACTTTTGTTCAAATGCATATCAAATTATGTGTTATGTGATTCATTATTGATATGATTGTTATGTGCCTTCGGTGCAAATATGTGACTATATGTGAAGTTATTCAATGTTTTCTTTAGGTAATTGTTGATTGGAGTTAGATATGATGCACGTGCTATATATTGCTTTAGTAGAAGCACAATACATGATGTATGACATATACAGAACACGATATGTTATGTGCTACGTGAAGCATGAAAGGTGTAAATTGTTGAACTTGCTGAGTCGTTGTGCTTATTCTTGCATAATATAAATTTTATAGGTAAAAATGAAATTTCAGAAGTATTAAATCATGACTAGAGATTATGTGCGACATCAGAGAAAGTTGCAAATGTAATTGCTGTATATATTTTATTTGTATATAGAGAAATTGAATATGGTTAAATTAGTGGAATGAGTGGTTATAATTCATGAGTTATATATATGTCGAATTCTGATCGGATAAATAAGGTTTAGTTAGGTATTTTGATTATTCAAGAATACTTATAATGAAAGAAAAGAAAAAGTAAAGGTTGCGATCCAGGGACTAGGATCGAGATGTAAAGATTTTAAATGTCAAAATATTTTAATACAATGATTGAGAAAAATTTATACCGAAAAATTTGGTAATTGATGATTGTAAAGTCAATTAATGGATTAAATAAGGTGATTAAAGATTTATTAATGAATCGAAATTTGGACATTAGAAAAATAATGTATAATAAATATGAAATTTAAGGTAATAAGGTTTGTTGAATTTTGGGGACGTTACGGACAAAGTTAAAAGTTAAGGATGTTATGTGTAAATTTTATTTTGTCGGACAATGTTCGTTTTGTCGGAGAATATTCGAGTCGTACGACGGCACCGAACTAACAAATCATTGGTGGACCCCACAACGAAATATTGTCGGATATAGAAAATAATAGAAGTAACATTTTTAAATAAAAATGGTCAACGGTGTTATCACTTTTAACTGTTAAAATATCGGTGATAAAAGAATAGTAACATACGGTATTTTATGATATTTTATTATAGCACAAGGTATTCTACAGTAGCACACGATATTATATAGTAGCATATGGTATTGTACAGTATCTCATATTATTGATCTGATAACGTGGTTATTGCATAGTATTCATCAATAATTGATGATACATAGTATTTTGCATCATTGATTCGATAATTATCATTACACTGTATTTATATCATTGAGCTAATAATTGCTATTGCATTGTATTTTAAAATTATTGAACCAAATAATTGTCACAGTAACAAATACACAGTAAATTATATTATTAAATTAATAATTATTAGTAATGTGTTTATTACATTATTGTTGAATTATTGCTATTACTGTTGTAACATTACCTTAATTATTGTATTATTAATGAGTATTTTTTATTATTATATGTGAATAGTATGTGGATCCTCTGTGGGGGCCACATGAAGAATGGAAATTGAATTGAACTTTGGCTGGAGAAGTTGGTGGAGGAAAAAGGCAGCCAGGTTGCGCTGCCAATTTGGAAAAGTTAGGCTGGCGTGCAGCACACCAGCTCACCTACTGCGCATAATACATTCTTTTCTCCTATAAATAGCTTGCTCAGCTAAATAGAAAAATCACACCTAAAACATAAAAATTTTATGTAAGTATTTTGTGAGTTTTCTCTGAAAATGTAAAGTTATCTTGAGTGTTTGTAAACCAAAAGGAGTGTAGAAAATTTTCAAGTAAGTATTTTATTAAAGAGTAGTAATTATACAAATACCTATTTCACATGATATTCACAAATCTTCCTTTATAAGACTCTTCTTTGAGAAGATTTATTTTGACAAACTTTCTTTAGAAGATTTATTTTGAAATATTATTTCAAAAATTATTTTTGAAGTTATTATTTTACATTACAAAAATTTATATTATATAAATAATTTTGATATATATATGAGTTATCGTACATCTTGAAATTTATTTGTGGTAATTACTAATTATATTATAAATATATAGGTTGATCAACCTCATTTTTATCAATATTCAGTCACGTGATAAGGTAAGGAATATCATCTTCTTTCATCTTCTATTATTTAAACTTACTACGGTAAGGGATACCATATTTTTCATCTTCCATCATTCAGACTTATTACGGTAAATGATATTATTTCTTTTATATTCTTAGACTTACTATGGTAAGTACTGTTCAGTAAAACTTCTGAAATGATTATAATTTTCTTAATAGTCTGCGTTTTATCTAATATCATTTCAATTGAACCCTCATATTTTTCTGAATCTTTCTATTGAACTGTAATACAGGCAATATAATTAGAAGAACAAAAGTTTTTACACAATTACCTACACTAGGATTATTAATATCACTTTTTTAAATATTCTTCTATTTTTTTTCTTTTAAATGGGTGCATTTTATACTCCTTCCTATTATTTTTCTTTCATTCTTCTTTTTTTTCATTCTTCGGTGAGTACATTTTATACTCCATCTCACTTTTTCATGTGTTTATAAGTGAGTGCGTTTTACGCTCCATCTCAACTCACCATAAGATTTTTTTCCTTCAATAAAAATCCTAGAAAAATAACCTAAATTATCTCCTCCAAATTATATTTTATCTTATATTTTACTTTAAATAATGATAAAATAAGATATAAAGTTTAAAAATATCTTTCATAAGCATTTAACCATATAAACTTTCTCTTAATTAAAACTAGCTCAAACAAATGGATATAAGTGCATAAAAATTTAAAGGATCTCAAACAAAGTAAATATCAACAATAAGTCACAATTCAGACTAAGCAAAAATTTATCCCTTTTCCAAGTGTTATTAAATAAAAATCAAATTTTTTTATCATTGGCTAAAAATTTAAAATTCAATTAACTCATTGCTCAAGTGACACATCCTAAAAATAAAATAAAAAATTACTTCATTTTCATAGGAAACACGGTTACACTTAGCATGTGTAATAAGCCTTTAAATCCCAATGTTATCTCAAGTGAACGAGTTATGTCTCATGAGGGTTTACAGTGAATATACCCACAAAATTCAAAAATTTCAAAAATTTTAAAATTCCCTAAATTTTTTCAAAATATGACCTAAAAATAACAAAAATCCTAAACCCTTTCCCCATACACTTAAAATTTACATTGTCCCTAATGTAAAGTAAAATGCAAAAAAAAAGTCACAAGTAACTAAATTATAAATGCAAAAATAAAAATAAAGAAAATTATACTCCCCTTGTGTTGCCTCCTAGGCAGCGCATTTGTTTATTGTCATTGGCTTGACAGCATGTTTAAACATCATGTCACTCTAATTTCCTGAATTTTGAGTACCACATCCATTACGTTATCTTTTATTGGTAGATTCAATCTTATTTGCATTTGACGTGAATGTTTGACTCGCTCTTCAAGTAACAAGTATTTGAGATGATTGAGAAAAGTCTTTAAATTTGGGATGAGATCCTGCAAAACAAAAGATAAAATTTTGTTATGAGTAACATGCAATGGAATGAAAATAATTGCATTATTATCTAAAATCACTGGTAAAAAATTTAATAGAGCTTCAGCCTCCTTCAAATCTTGTTTCAGCTCAATTTTCTTCTTCTTCCTCTAACTTCAAATTGTTGGTCATTGCAAACTCCAAATTTTTCTTATTTATTTCCTCAAAAATTTCTCCACCTTAGGCATGTCATCATAAAAAATAACATCATCGTCTACATTAACACTGTCCACTTTATTGATGTTGTTTACTTTCTCCTGCTTCGGCGGTGGAGAGACTGTCTTTTCTAAATTTTTTACATCGTTATCACTTCTCAACATTTGTGCACTTGTACTTTCTGTGACGCCCCCAAATCTGGGCCCACACAGCCCAAACTTGAGTCGTCAAAAGACTACAACAAAATTATTACAACAAAGCACAACGTACTACAATACAGTGTATAACAATACACAACTAAGTCTTCACTATTATTGTCACACTATTTTACAAAACGTGAAGACTATGATAACTATTCCTCGGACCCTCACTCCATTCCCCGGCTAGACCCTGTTATGTTTTCATCTCCTGTTGAAAAACAATGGAACAAAAGAAAGGGTGAGCTCAAATAGCCCAGTAAGAAATATCATGACTAAGATAATGACGAATAAATTATCATTAGCCTTCAACAGTTGAGTTCTTGATAGAATACAATAGAATACAAGGTTTATATCAAAAACTGCAGTTAAATTCTTAAACAATGTTCAGATCAATAATAGCAGCGGAATGAGCAATCTATTAGAAGAATAATGCAGACTATAATGTCCACTCCCTTCTCTTTTTCGTAAAAACATCATCAACTTTTATCATCTGAAATACCATTAGTCATGATAATATAAATTCACAGTTCCTGATCATAATCATGCACATCAACAATTCATCTTTGCACTACGGGCCAAAGATATTCGATATAGCACCAACGGTCATGATTATACCAGATTCAGCCTTTGGTCATAATCATACCAAACAACAGTTCATCTTTGCACTACGGGCCAAAGAGAACATTCACCACGTGCCATAAAAGACACCGAACAGATGTATCGCCTTTAACCTATTATATCGCCTTTAACCTATCATCTGTTCAACAAATATATCACATCTGTGCCCCTGACCACAGATATTCACAACAGCTTGATTTTTGGATGATTAGAATGATATAAATGATGAACAGAAGAAATAGGATAACAATAAGTATCGGAAGTTTACTTTGTACAGATTCAAATAATGTCCAAATTGTCAACATGATGTGGAGTGAAATTTAAAAAATGATATTCAAGATCTACAGTTCAGAATAACGGTTACAATTCAATAGAAAGGTTCACGTAAATAGGAAGGTTCAGTTGAAATAATGAAGTTCAACTATTATGGAACATATAATATTTTCAGGAATTATAGAAGCAATAGTTCCATAATAAATTTCGATTTAGGAGTATGAAAGAAAATAATATCCCTTACCGTAGCATGTTTGATTAACAAAAGGTGAAGAAAATTAATACAAAGGGTTATTCACCAACAGGCGGCAATCCGCTCCGTAAGGTTATTCCCACAATTTAATAGAATTTGAGTACAAAGAGTTATTCACCAAACAGGCGGCAATCCGCTCCGTAAGGTTATTCTCAAAGATTAATAATAAATGAATACAAAAGGTTATTCACCAACAGGCGGCAATCCGCTCCGTAAGGTTATTCCCACAATTTAATACATGGAAATAAAAGGCACGTCTTATGAGTAAGGAAGAAACAATATTATTATCGATAATCAAATAATGATAATCCTTTACCATAGTACGTTTGAATAATGGAAGATGAAAAAGATGGTATCCCTTACCTCAACACGTGACTGGATATTGATTTAAATGAGGTTGATTAACTTGAACAGTACACGTATACTTATAGATCTTCACAAATACTCAAGATGACTTAAGCACACTTAGAGAGAACTTTCACAAGAAGTATTTAGAGAGAGAAAGAAAGAACAAGTAAGGAAGTTTATGAAAAATCCTTAAGTTAAGGCTTCTATTTATAGCCAAAAATCTTATCATTCATTTAATCTAAACCATTCATTTAAAGATCATCTTTTAATCTACACCATCCATTTCAAATATTATATTATCTTTAATCTACACCATTCATTTCATATCACCTAATAATCACCTAACTTTATATTATAAACAAATCAATTTAATTATTCAACAATAATTCACACTTTAATCTACACCATTCATTTCATATCACCTAATAATCACTTAACTTTATATTATAAACAAATCAATTCAATTATTCAACAATAATTCACACTTTAATCTACACCATTCATTTCATATCACCTAATAATCACCTAACTTTATATTATAAACAAATAACTTTATCAATTCAATTATTATGACTAATTGTTATAAATACAGTATAGTTAGCTCTTAGATATCAAGTCAATAAATTAATGAAATACAATTGTTTAAATAACATCATAATAGAGATAACAATAATGTAAAATAAAGCATACGTTACTGTGTAATGACAATTATTGATTCAATAATGTGAATTACTGTGCATATGTTACTGTGACAATTATTAGGTTCAATAATTTTAAAAACAGTGCAATAACAATTATTGACTCAATGATATAAAATACAGTGTAATGACAATTATTAAATCAATAATGCAAAATACTGTGAACAACAATTATTGAATTGATAATATAAAATATTATGCAGTGACAATTATCGATGAAATGATGCGTAACAGTTACGGTGTCAATTATCAGACCAATAATATGAGACACTATGCAATACCGTGTGTTACTGTAGAGTACCGAGTGCTACAGAAAATACCAATAACTACCGTATGCTACTATTCTTTTATCACCGGTATTTTAACAGTTCCGTTGACTATTTTTATTTAAAAAGGTTATTTCTGTCGTTTTCTATATCCGACAAATATTCCGTTGTGGGGTCCACCAATAATTTGTTATTTCGGCGCCGTCGGACCAAACGAATATTCCCCGACAAAGCGAATATTGTCCGACAAAATAAAATTTGCACATAACATCCTTAACTTCTAACTTTATCGATTTAACCACTTACTGTTTCAAAAAAATATAAATATGAAGAAAAATTAAATTTTGTATTTTATAAAATTCGGGGTCTTACAACCTCCCCTCCTTATGAAATTTCGTCCCCGAAATTGACGTACCTGACATATCGAAGAGGTAAGGATACTTAGATTTCATCTCAGATTCTAGCTCCCAGGTCATTTCCTCAGTATCTTGGTTTCTCCATAAAACCTTAACTTGAGGTATAACCTTTGAGCGTAGGATCTGCTCCTTCTTATCCAGGATCTTAACAGGTACCTCCTCGTATGTTAAATCCTCTGCTATAACGTCTGGTTCTAACTCAATGACGTGGTTTGGGTCCTTCACATATTTACGTAACATAGATATGTGAAAAACGTTATGGATGCGAGACATACTTGGTGGTAGGGCTAGTTTGTAGGCTACGGTTCCTATTCGATCGAGGATTTCAAATGGGCCAATAAATCGAGGGTTGAGCTTTCCTCTCTTTCCGAATCTCGTAACCCCTTTCCATGGAGAAACACGTAAGAATACATGATCTCCGACGTTGAAACTTTCGTCTCTCCGATGAAGATCAGCATAACTCTTTTGTCGTTCTTGTGCGGTCTGTATTCGTTATCGGATCATTTGGATCTTTTCGGTCGTCAAGCGTACCAACTCGGGTCCCAACAATTTTGCTTCTCCTACCTCATTCCAACATATTGGAGAGCGACACTTCCTTCCATACAATGCCTCGAATGGAGCCATGCCTATGCTTGCTTGGTAACTGTTGTTGTAAGAAAATTCCACCAACGGCAAGTACTTATCCCAACTTCCTTTGAAGTCTAATACACAAAGTCTCAAAAGATCTTCGAGGGTCTGGATCGTCCTTTCCGATTGTCCGTCCGTTTGAGGATGGTATGCAGAACTAAAACGTAGTTCAGTGCCCATAGCTTTTTATAGACTGATCCAAAAACGTGAAGTGAATCTAGGATCTCGATCAGAAACTATGGAAACTGGCATGCCATGCAATCTCACGATCTCATTTATGTACATACCGGCAAGACGTTCAAGTGAAAAGTTTTCTCGTATAGGCAAGAAATGAGCAGATTTGGTCAATCTATCTACGATCACCCAAATTGCATCTAAGCCTTGAGAAACTTTTGGAAGACCCGTCACGAAGTCCATATTGATGTGTTCCCACTTCCATTCGGGAACTTCAAGTGATTGTAATGGACCTTTAGGAACTTGATGCTCTGCCTTGACACGTTGACAAGTTAGGCACCTTGAGATAAACTCTGCAATCTCTCTTTTCATATTGTTCCACCAAAATGTATATCGAAGATCTCGATACATCTTGGTGCCTCCTGGGTGGATTGCAAACGGCGTGTTGTGTGCCTCCATCGTGATTTTATGCTTTAATTCAGGATCGTTAGGAACACAGAGTCGAGAGTTGACTCGAAGTATTCCTTTCTCGTCGATTCTTGCTTCGGGAATGACACCTTCTTGTACTTTCTTTATCATGTTTATCAGTTCCGGATCGGTAGCTTGAGCAACTTTAATTTTATCGATTAAAGTTGGTTCTACTCGCACGTGAGCAATCTTCGAGTGGGTCCCTGGTGTCTTTAGCTCTATCTCCATCTTTTGCAAGTCGTACAAAATACACTTTTGTGTTGTCAGCAGTGCACTTGTACTTGCATAAGATTTTCTGCTCAAAGCGTCAGCTACAACGTTCGCCTTTCCCGGGTGATACTGGATTGTGTGGTCATAATCCTTTAACAGCTCAAGCCAACGTCGTTGTCGCATGTTGAGTTCCTTCTGGGTGAAGAAATACTTGAGACTTTTATGATCCGTATAGATATCCACTTTTTCTCCGTACAAGTAGTGTCTCCAGATCTTCAACGCGAAAACGACTGCTGCCAACTCTAGATCATGAGTAGGATAATTTTTCTCATAATCTTTGAGTTGTCGAGAGGCGTAGACTATAACCTTTCCATGTTGCATAAGGACACAGCCTAGACCTTTGCCAGAAGCATCGCTGTAGATAACAAATTCTCCTGATCCTGATGGTATGGTCAGAACAGGAGCTGAAACAAGTCTCCTCTTGACTTCTTGAAAACTCTTCTCGCATTCCTCGCTCGATATAAGTTTTGTACTAGAATGAATGATACCGATATCTAGTAATTAAACTTTCAACTCTTGGTGTTCTATGGGAGCCATTTGGTATGGGACTTTAAAAATGGGCTTAGTGCCGGGTTCAAGATCGATACAGAATTCAATTTCACGGTTTGGGGGTAAGTCAGGAAGTTCTTCAGGAAAAACGTCAGGAAATTCATTAACAATGGGAATATCATTCAAGTTTGACGTATTTTTGTTCAAATCAGTGACATGAGCTAAAAAGGCATGACATCCGTTTTTCAATAAACGAATGGCTTTATGGCTAGAAATAACAGTTATAGATTTCAATGGTTTAGTTGCTTGAATTTGCATGACAGGTTGATTAGGAATATGAAAACTAATAATCTTATGAAAACAATCAATTTTAGCATGATGGGTAGTCAACCAATCAATTCCTAAAATCACATCAAATTCACGCATCTCCAAAGAAATAAGGTCAACAGGTAATGTGAGGTTGTTGATTTGAACTAGGCAAGATTTATAGATAGTAAATGTAATAGGTATTTCTCCCAATGAGGTTTCAACTGATAAGACAAGATTTAAGTTTTCAATAGTCAAATTTAAACGTTGAGTACATATAGGTGAGATAAAAGAGTGGATAGAGCCAGTATCTAATATGGCATAGACTTCACGAGAATTTATGAATAGCTTACCGGTTATCACCTCATTCGATTTCTTGACTGTTATCGTCAAATCGAATCCCGAATACTTCATTCGGATCTTCACGTATTTCAACCATGGGAATACCACTGAATAATTTTCTAGCAAACTGTTTCTCGGGTTCATCAACTTCATCGGTAGTAAGGTACCAATGATTTCCATTAAAATAGTATTTTCGATAGACTGCAGTTTCCACGATAGTGACTAACTTAACCTGAATTCCTCTAAATTGTAACGCCCAAAAGTATAGAAACATCATTTTTAAATAATCTTGAAAATCATAGCTGGAACACCATAAATCCCAAAGACTAATATGAAAAGTCCATATATTCTGATCCTTTGTTATAGAGCATAACCAGGTGATATCACTCTCCCAATTAGTGAGTAAATTAAAGGCAATAATTTCCGCAAGTTCGTTACTTCCTTTAATTGCTTCTAAGAATGGATCTGGAACGACTGTAGCAGAGCTTTCACCTTCATCCTTACTGGATAGAACACGCATAATTTTTGCCTTAGGCAAATGATTCAACTCTGAGTTTGTAAGAAGATTATTCGTCGCCTCTTGTTTTGCAGCTACATTTGTTTCGGTAATTTTATAGTTAACCTCCTGATTTCCAGATGCCATAATTAACTGTGGTCACAAAATAAATGTTAGTTCAAATAAACTGACTCATCTCTTCATGTTCCTACATTCAAATCGATTCATTAGATAAAAAATAAATCTAATTTAGGTAGGACACACTAGTGATTGATTCTATTCGTCTCTCCCCTCCTAGTTCTAACCCCAGATCTCCATTAAAGACCATATCCCTAAGCTCTGATGCCAACTGTGACGCCCCCAAATCTGGGCCCACACAGCCCAAACTTGAGTCGTCAAAAGACTACAACAAAATTATTACAACAAAGCACAACGTACTACAATACAGTGTATAATAATACACAACTAAGTCTTCACTATTATTGTCACACTATTTTACAAAACGTGAAGACTATGATAACTATTCCTCGGACCATCACTCCATTCCCCGGCTAGACCCTGTTATGTTTTCATCTCCTGTTGAAAAACAATGGAACAAAAGAAAGGGTGAGCTCAAATAGCCCAGTAAGAAATATCATGACTAAGATAATGACGAATAAATTATCATTAGCCTTCAATAGTTGAGTTCTTGATAGAATACAATAGAATACAAGGTTTATATCAAAAACTGCAGTTAAATTCTTAAACAATGTTCAGATCAATAATAGCAGCGGAATGAGCAATCTATTAGAAGAATAATGCAGACTATAATGTCCACTCCCTTCTCTTTTTCGTAAAAACATCATCAACTTTTATCATCTGAAATACCATTAGTCATGATAATATAAATTCACAGTTCCTGATCATAATCATGCACATCAACAATTCATCTTTGCACTACGGGCCAAAGATATTCGATATAGCACCAACGGTCATGATTATACCAGATTCAGCCTTTGGTCATAATCATACCAAACAACAGTTCATCTTTGCACTACGGGCCAAAGAGAACATTCACCACGTGCCATAAAAGACACCGAACAGATGTATCGCCTTTAACCTATTATATCGCCTTTAACCTATCATCTGTTCAACAAATATATCACATCTGTGCCCCCGACCACAGATATTCACAACAGCTTGATTTTTGGATGATTAGAATGATATAAATGATGAACAGAAGAAATAGGATAACAATAAGTATCGGAAGTTTACTTTGTACAGATTCAAATAATGTCCAAATTGTCAACATGATGTGGAGTGAAATTTAAAAAATGATATTCAAGATCCACAGTTCAGAATAACGGTTACAATTCAATAGAAAGGTTCACGTAAATAGGAAGGTTCAGTTGAAATAATGAAGTTCAACTATTATGGAACATATAATATTTTCAGGAATTATAGAAGCAATAGTTCCATAATAAATTTCGATTTAGGAGTATGAAAGAAAATAATATCCCTTACCGTAGCATGTTTGATTAACAAAAGGTGAAGAAAATTAATACAAAGGGTTATTCACCAACAGGCGGCAATCCGCTCCGTAAGGTTATTCCCACAATTTAATAGAATTTGAGTACAAAGAGTTATTCACCAAACAGGCGGCAATCCGCTCCGTAAGGTTATTCTCAAAGATTAATAATAAATGAATACAAAAGGTTATTCACCAACAGGCGGCAATCCGCTCCGTAAGGTTATTCCCACAATTTAATACATGGAAATAAAATGCACGTCTTATGAGTAAGGAAGAAACAATATTATTATCGATAATCAAATAATGATAATCCCTTACCATAGTACGTTTGAATAATGGAAGATGAAAAAGATGGTATCCCTTACCTCAACACGTGACTGGATATTGATTTAAATGAGGTTGATTAACTTGAACAGTACACGTATACTTATAGATCTTCACAAATACTCAAGATGACTTAAGCACACTTAGAGAGAACTTTCACAAGAAGTATTTAAAGAGAGAAAGAAGGAACAAGTAAGGAAGTTTATGAAAAATCCTTAAGTTAAGGCTTCTATTTATAGTCAAAAATCTTATCATTCATTTAATCTAAACCATTCATTTAAAGATCATCTTTTAATCTACACCATCCATTTCAAATATTATATTATCTTTAATCTACACCATTCATTTCATATCACCTAATAATCACCTAACTTTATATTATAAACAAATCAATTTAATTATTCAACAATAATTCACACTTTAATCTACACCATTCATTTCATATCACCTAATAATCACCTAACTTTATATTATAAACAAATCAATTCAATTATTCAACAATAATTCACACTTTAATCTACACCATTCATTTCATATCACCTAATAATCACCTAACTTTATATTATAAACAAATAACTTTATCAATTCAATTATTATGACTAATTGTTATAAATACAGTATAGTTAGCTCTTAGATATCAAGTCAATAAATTAATGAAATACAACTGTTTAAATAACATCATAATAGAGATAACAATAATGTAAAATAAAGCATACGTTACTGTGTAATGACAATTATTGATTCAATAATGTGAATTACTGTGCATATGTTACTGTGACAATTATTAGGTTCAATAATTTTAAAAACAGTGCAACAACAATTATTGACTCAATGATATAAAATACAGTGTAATGACAATTATTAAATCAATAATGCAAAATACTGTGTAACAACAATTATTGAATTGATAATATAAAATATTATGCAGTGACAATTATCGATGAAATGATGCGTAACAGTTACGGTGTCAATTATCAGACCAATAATATGAGACACTATGCAATACCGTGTGTTACTGTAGAGTACCGAGTGCTACAGAAAATACCAATAACTACCGTATGCTACTATTCTTTTATCACCGGTATTTTAACAGTTCCGTTGACTATTTTTATTTAAAAAGGTTATTTCTGTCGTTTTCTATATCCGACAAATATTCCGTTGTGGGGTCCACCAATAATTTGTTATTTCGGCGCCGTCGGACCAAACGAATATTCCCCGACAAAGCGAATATTGTCCGACAAAATAAAATTTGCACATAACATCCTTAACTTTTAACTTTATCGATGTAACCACTTACTGTTTCAAAAAAATATAAATATGAAGAAAAATTAAATTTTGTATTTCATAAAATTCGGGGTCTTACACTTTCCGTTAGATTATTCACCATTTGAGAATGTACTTGCTTAGAACTTTGCTCCTCCAATTAATCGATTGCCATTTGTTCCATTTGAGTATCCAAACGCTGAATATTTGCATTTTTTTTCTGAATACTTGCCTTAATGTCTGGTTGAACAAATTATCTTGTTGAAATTGCAAAGTATTAGTTTTCATTAATCTAAGCATATCCTCTAAAGACATATCAGAATTATTTAATTGACTCTGTTGTTGTTGGAGATATGACTGTATATATTGTTGATAATTTGAGAAACTCTGATTTGTAGGCGAATTCATTTGTGGATTCTCATAGCCAAAATTAGGATGATCCCTCCATCCCGAATTATACGCATATGAGTAGGGATCATATTTCCATTGGGGTTGACCAGGGAAACCATTTGTTACATTGACTTGCTCATAAGACTCCTTTGAAGAAGTGCGCACATATTAGTTGAATGTCCTATTACAGCACAAATCCTACAAGCTTCCACTAGTTGCGCATTACCTGTAATCATTTGATAAACAAGAGAAGTTAGAGTATTAATTTATTGCTCAAGAGAAGAAATAGTTACCTCATTGACATAATCATGCATAACTTCCATCCTTAACCTGCACCACTAAATTAAATTATGAAAAACTAAAATAATAAAATTTAAGAAAAATTACTGAATTAAAATAAAGTTTATGAAATCACAAAATTAAATTAAAATCATTCCCCAGCAATGGCGCCAAAATTTGGTGTGCTATTGCAGGCACCCAAAAATAAAATCTTACTTTGGAAAAATATTAATGTAGTAGTGCAAGTAAGAGTCGATCCCACAGAGAATAATTAATTTAATTTTATGTTTTCACAAACCAAAATTGGGTTTTTTTTGAATTAAAGAAATAATTTGAATAAAATTAACTAAAGTAAATATGCAAGTAATTTAATAAAATAAATGAGAAGAAAAAGCATCGGTTTAAGCTAACATCCACCATCAAGAATTTACAACTGATCATTGATGCAAAAATAACTCAATTAATATTTTGAACATTCACCATAAAAATAACTACTAGCAGTTGGGATAATTTTTCTCTTCTCTCCTTAATTTTAGATAAATAGAGCCACTTGGTCTAAATACCCTTACTACTAAATAACCTCCGACAGTTGTTAAAGATTTAATTTAATAGCAGCTGTAAGCATTAGAGAGATCATTGAACTAAACAACACAAAGCACTTGTTTGCATTTAATATAGATGAACATTCTTTCTAAGATATATTAATTTTTTGATTTGCAAAACAATTATTAAACTTAGTTGCTTCACAAATAGCAGTAGATTAATGTGAATAATAAACTAGTAGGCCTCCCTAGCAATTAAACAAACCAATCATAAAATTAAGCACAAAATAATATTCAATACTCAAAATATAAATTGAACAATTAAAATTAATTAGATCTCATAGTGTATAAATCTTGATGACTGCAATCACTTAAACCAAGAAAAATAGTTTAGCCTCATATAGCTTTGAAAAGCACCAAAGAATAAAAGAGAGAATCTTTATAGTAAAAAGTTGTATATCAATTGTGTATCTCAAGCCTTCTATTTATAGGCTACATAACCCTCCTAACCCTAATAGGAATTATACTTTCTAAACCCTAATAAGATTTAAAACACAAATAATAAAATATAAAAATTCTTATTTATCTTCCTATTCCAAATTTCCAAAGGAATTTTTAATTTGCTGGAACACTCGAAAAAGGAAGAACAAGAAATACGCTGATGCGCTGCCACGTGGCGAGACCCACACGGAAAGTAATCACATTCAGAAACACTACCGACCGCGCATGGCACGATATTTTTTTTTTCAATTTGCAGCTGACCACGCATGGTGCGGTATTTTTATTCATTTCCCTAGCATCCGCGCAATGCGCTTGGATCAACCATAGCTGCCTGACCAAAATGGTGCCGTATTGCTTCCGTGCTGTTATTGTTGCGTGCATTGCACGAGTATATCTTCCTGCCAATAATTACGATCATGCCCCCAACTTTATTTTTTCTATAAAAATAAAATTAAAAATAATATAAAAATGATATAAAATAATAAAAATAATAAAATGCATAATAAGACATAAATTACTTAAAATGCTAAAAATACTTAAAAACTCACAACTAATTAAGCCTAAAAATACCTAATAAATAGATATAAAATCAACTTATCAGTTATTCTGAACTATGGATCTTGAATATCATTTTTGAACTTTATTCCACATCATGTTGACAATTTAGACATTATTTGAATGTGCACAAAGTAAAATTGTAAACTTCCAATATTTATTATTTATCTTGTTTTTTCTGTTCATCATTTATATCTCTGTTGTTATTCTAATAATCAAGAATCAAATTGTTGTTAATATTTGTGGCCTGGGGCACAGATTGGATGAAGGTGTTGATAGGTTAAAGGTGATATATTTGATGGTGTATCTTTTAGGGTACGTGGTGAATGTTATCTTTGGCCTGTAGTGCAAAAATGAACTGTTGACTTACATGATTATGACCAGGAACTGTAAATTGGTATTATCATGACCAGTGGTATTTCAGATGATAAAAGTTGATAATGTTTTTCTTTGAAAGAGAAGTGAGTGGCATCATGGTCCATATGATTTTCTTAAGGGTTGTTATTCTGTTACAGTTGTTGATCTGAACTTTGTTTAAGAATTTAACTGCAGTTAATGAATTAAAACTTACTGTTTAAATTATTCTATCAAGAACTCAACTGTTGAAGACTAACGATAATTTATTCGTCATTATCTTAGTCATGATATTCTTTACTGGACTATTTGAGCTCACCCTTTCCTTTTGTTCCATTGTTTTTCAACAGGAGATGAGAGAGTAGCTGTGTCTAGTCGGGGGATGGAGTGAAGGTCTGAGTTGTAACTGTATTAGTCTTCATAAGTTGTAAAATAGTGAGAGAATAATAATGAAGACTTAGTTGTGTATTATTTGAATATTGTATTGTGGTACGTTGTACGTTGTATTGTAATAGTTGTTGTGTATTTTGACAACTCAAGTTTGGACTGTGTTGGTCCAGATTTGGGGGTGTCACAGTTGGTATCAGAGCTTAGGGATATGGTCGTTAATGGAGATCTAGGGTTAGAACTAGGAGGGGAGATACCTAAATTAGATTTTGTTATCTAATGAGTCGATTTGAATATAGGGACAGGAAGTGATGAGTCAGTTTATTTAACTAACATTTATTTTGTGACCATAATTAAGTATGACATCTTAAAATCAGGAAGTTAACTATGGAATACCCGAAGCCAATGTAGTTGAGAATCAAGAGGCCACAAACAATCTTCCTTCCAACTTAGGAAATAAGGTTCTTGATAACATAATAAATGATGGATTCTTTAGGAACTTCATGTAGTTCATGCAGAATCAAGCAAGAGAAAATCCAGTAAACAATAACGGTAGAAACGCTGATAATTTAAGGATTGTCATTATTAAGCAATTTAAAGAGTTGGGACCACCTAAGTTTTTCGGGAAGTCTGACCCACTCAAAGCAGAGGCGTGGCTGAAGCAGGTGACAAAAATATTTGATGTCCTGCAATGTGTAGATGATTAGAAGGTGCCATTCGCCACTTTTATGTTACGAGGTGAGGCGGACCATTGGTGGGAAGTGGTAAAACGTATCCACCCTTCAGCACTCGAGATGTCTTAGACAGAATTTCAAGAGCTGTTTAACGAGAAGTACTTTCCAAAAAGCATCTACCATATAAAAGAGGTAGAATTCATTAAGCTGAAGCAGGAAAACATGACAGTTTCTTAATATGAGCTAAGTTTGTTGAGTTCTCTCATTTCGCAACCCATTTAGTGGATGATGAAGCACGAATGAGTCATATGTTTTTGCGAGGTTTGCGACTCAAAATTTGCTAACACGTTAGCTCTCATAAATTTTGTTTTTATTCAGATGTTGTAGATAGGGCTTAAATGGTGGAACAGGAAAATAAAATATTTCAATTAGCACTTCGGCGGTAATCCCGCATCGAATAACAGAAGAGGGGAATCTAGTTGAAACAACTTCGAGAGGAAGAGATTCTATAATGATTACGGAAGAGCACCGACACCAGTACCAGCACCGACACCAGTTTCAAGGGGAGGAGATCGAACACCAGTGAGATGCTATAGGTGTGGTCAGGAGGGTCACATCAGCCCAAACTGTACTCAACAGTCCAAGTTGTGTTACAGTTGTGGGAAAGAGGGTCATGTTGCTCAATTTTGTCCTGTTACAAAATCAAGTCCAGCTGCAATTATGATACTAAAGGCTAGTGCGGATAAGGGAAAATCTGTAGTTCAAAGGAGAGCTTTTGTTGTGACATCCCAAATGGCATGAAACTCGAACGAGGTGATAACCGATAAACTATTCATAAATTCTCGTGAAGTTTATGTCATGTTAGATACTGGCTCTACCCATTTTTTTATCTCACCTACGTGTGCTCAACGATTAAACTTAACTCCTGAAAATTTAGACTTTGACTTATCAGTTGAAACCCTATTAGGAGAAATAGCCATTACATCTACTGTATATAAATCTTGCCTAGTTCAAATCAACAACTTCACATTACCCATTGACTTTATTTCTTTGGAAATGCACGAATTTGATATGATTTTAGGAATTGATTGGTTGACTATCCATCATGCTAAAATTGATTATTTTCATAAGATTATTAGTTTTCATATTCCTAATCAACCTATCAAGCAAATTCAAGCAACTAAACCATTGAAATCTATAATTGTTATTTCTAGCCATAAAGTCATTCGTTTATTAAAAAACGGATGTCAAGCATTTTTAACTCATATAACTGATTTGAACAAAAACACGTCAAACTTGAATGATATTCCCATTGTTAATAAGTTTTCTGACGTTTTTCTCAAGGAACTTCCTAGCTTACCCCCAAACCGTGAAATTGAATTCTGTATTGATCTTGAACCTGGTACTAAGTCCATTTCCAAAGCCCCATACCGAATGGCTCCCATTGAACTTCAAGAGTTAAAAGTCCAACTATAAGAATTGTTGGATACTGGTTTCATTCATCCGAGTGCATCACCTTGGGGTACTCCTGTTCTATTTGTGAAGAAGAAAGACGGGAGTATAAGATTGTGCATTGACTACCGAGAATTAAATCATTGCACCATAAAAAATAGGTACCCGTTACCTCGGATTGATGACATATTTGATCAATTACAGGGTGCTCAATATTTCTCAAAGATCGATCTCTGTTCTGGATATCATCAGTTAAAGATTAAAGCTAAGGACATTCCAAAGACTGTTTTCAGAACTCGTTATAAGCATTATGAGTTCTTAGTCATGCCTTTTGGACTAACCAATGCTCCTGTAGCTTTCATGGACATGATGAACCAAATATTCAATGAATATTTGGATCATTTTGTGGTTGTCTTTATTGATGACATCCTCATATACTCTAAGAGTCATGAAGATCATGAACAACACCTGAGATTGATACTCTAAAAGCTTCGTGTGAACAAGTTATATGCCAAATTGAAGAAATGTGAGTTTTGGCTTGAGAAAGTCATATTCCTTGGGCATGTGATTTCTAGTCAGGGAATATCAGTCGATCCTGCAAAGATTGAAGCAATATTAAATTGGGAGCAACCTCGGCCAGTAACTGAAATCCGAAGTTTTCTGGGCCTAGCTGGTTATTATTGGAGATTCGTAGAATGATTTTCTTGAATCGCCACTCCATTAACTTAGCTAACTCTAAAAAGTATAAAATTCGTATAGAAAGAGAAATGCGGGAAAAGTTTTCAAGAACTCAAGAGGAGAGTTGTTTCAGCTCCTGTTCTGACCATACTATCAGGATCGGAAGAATTTATCATATACAACGATGCTTTAGGCAAAAGTCTAGGCTGTGTTCTTATACAACATGGAAATGTTATAGCCTATGCCTTTTGACTATTTAAAGATTATGAGAAAAATTACCTTACTCATGATCTAGAGTTAACAACAATCATTTTTGTGTTAAAGATCTGGAGACACTACTTGTATGGAGAAAAAATGAATATCTATACGGATCATAAAAGCCTCAAGTATTTCTTCACCCAGAAGGAACTCAACATGCGACAACGACATTGGCTTGAGCTGTTAAAGGATTATGATCACACCATCCATTATCACCCGGGAAAGGCGAACATTGTAGCTGATGCTTTGAGCAGAAGATCTTATGCGAGTACAAGTGCAATGCTAACAACATAAAGAAGCATTTTGTACGACTTACAAAAGATGGAGATAGAGCTAAAGATACTAGGAACCCACTTGAAGATTGCGCACGTACGAGTAGAATCATCTTTAATCGATAAAATTAAAGCTGCCCAAACTACTGATCCTGAACTAATGAAAATGATGAAGAAAGTATAAGAAGATGCTATTCCTGAGGCACGAGAAAGGAATACTTCGAGTCAACTCTTGACTCTGTGTTCCTAACTCTGTGTTCCTAACGATTCTGAATTGAAGCGTAAAATCATGATGGAGGCACACAACATGCCGTTTGCAATCCACCCAGGAGGTACCAAGATGTATCATGATCTTCGATATACATTTTGGTGGAACAATATGAAAAGGGAGATTGCAGAGTTTATCTCAAGGTGCCTAACTTGTCAACGTATCAAGGTAGATCATCAAGTGCCTAAGGGTCCATTGCAATCACTTGAGGTTCCCGAATGGAAGTGGGAACACATTAATATGGACTTCATGACGGGTCTTCCTAAAGTTTCTCAAGGCTTAGATGCAATTTGGGTTATAGTAGATAGATTGACCAAATCCGCTCATTTCTTACCTATACGAGAAAACTTTCACTTGAACATCTTGTCGGTATGTACATAAACGAGATTGTGAGATTGCATAGCATGCCAGTTTCCATAGTTTCTGATTGAGATCCTAGATTCACTTCACGCTTTTGGATCAGTCTACAAAAAGCTATGGGCACTGAACTATGTTTTAGTTCTGCATACCATCCTCAAATGGACGAACAATCAAAAAGGACGATCCAGACCCTCGAAGATCTTTTGAGACTTTACGTACTAGACTTTAAAGGAAGTTGGGATAAATACTTGCCATTGGTCGAATTTTCCAACAACTACAGTTACCAAGCAAGCATAGGCATGACTCTATTCGAGGCTTTGTACGGACGAAAATGTCACTCTCCAGTATGTTGGAATAAGGTAGGAGAAACAAAACTGCTGGGACCCGAGTTAGTACACTTGACAACAAAAAATATCCAAATGATCCAACAACGAATACAGACCGCACAAGAACAATAAAAGAGTTATGCTGATCTTCATCGAAGAGACAAAAGTTTCAACGTCGGAGACCATGTATTTTTACGTGTTTCCCCATGGAAAGGAGTTACGAGATTTGGAAAAAAAGGAAAGCTCAACCCTCGATTTATTGGCCCATTTGAAATCCTCGATTGACTAAAAACGATGGCTTATAGATTAGCTCTATCGCCAAACATGTCTCGCATCCATAACATTTTTCATATATCTATGTTACATAAATATGTGAAGGACCCAAACCACATCATTGAGTTAGAACCAGACGTTATAACAGAGGATTTAACATATGAGGAGGTACCTGTTAAGATCTTAGATAAGAAGGACTAAATCCTACGCTCAAATGCTATACATCAAGTCAAGGTTTTATGGAGAAACCAAGATACAGAGAAAATGACCTGGGAGCTAGAATCTGAGATGAAATCTAAGTATTCTTACCTCTTCGAAATACCAGGTACATCAATTTCATAAGGAGGGGTGGTTGTAAGGCCCCAAAATTTATGAAATACAAAGTTTAATTTTTCTTTATATATATATTTTTTTGAAACAGTAAGTGGTTAAATTGACATAGTTAAAAGTTAAGAATGTTATGTGCAAATTTTATTATATCGGACAATATTCATTTTGTCGGGGAATATTCGAGTCGTACGACGGTGCCGAAATAACCAATCATTGGTGGACCCCACAACGAAATATTGTCGGATATAGAAAACGACAGAAGTAATATTTTTAAATAAAAATAGTCAACGGTGTTATCACATTTACCTGTTAAAATACCGGTGATAAAAATTGATTCGATAATTGTCATTACACTGTATTTATATCATTGAGCCAATAATTGCTATTACACTGTATTTTAAAATTATTGAACCAAATAATTGTCACAGTAATAAATACACAGTAAATTATATTATTAAATTAATAATTATTAGTAACGTGTTTCTTACATTATTGTTGAATTATTGCTGTTACTGTTGTAACATTACCTTAATTATTATATTATTAGTGGGTATTTTTATTATTATATGTGAATAGTATGTGGACCCTCTGTGGGGGCCACATGAAGAATGGAAATTGAAATTGAACTTTGGCTGGAGAAGTTGATGGAGGAAAATGGCAGCCAGGCTGCGCTGCCAATTTGAAAAAGTTAGGCTGGCATGCAGCACGCCAGCTCACCTATTGCGCATAGTACATTCTTTCTCTTATAAATAGATTGCTCAGCTGAATAGAAAAATCACACCTAAAACATAAAAATTTTCTACAAGTATTTTGTGAGTTTTCTCTGAGAATAGTAAGGTTATCTTGAGTGTTTGTAAGCCAAAAGTAGCGTAGGAATTTTTCTAGTAAGTATTTTATTAAAGAGTAGTAATTACACATTTCACACGGTATTCACAAACCTTCCTTTATAAGACTCTTATTTGAGAAGATTTATTTTAAAAAGCTTTCTTTGGAAGGTTTATTTTGAAATATTATTTCTAAAATTATTTTTGAAGTTATTATTTTACACTACCAAAATTTATATTGTATAAATAATTTTGATATATATATGAGTTATCGTACACCTTGAAATTTATTTATGATAATTACTAATTATATTTTAAATATATAGATTGATCAACCTCATTTTTATCAATATCCAGTCACGTGATAAGGTGAGGAATATCATCTTCTTTCATCTTCTATTATTTAAACTTACTGGGGTAAGGGATACCATCTTTTTTTATCTTCCATCATGAAAACTTACTACGGTAAGGGATATTTTTTTTTTTATATTCTTAAACTTACTATGGTAAGTATTGTTCAGTAAAACTTCTGAAATAAATATAATTTTCTTAATAATATGCACTTCATCTAATATCATTTTAATTGAACCTTCCTATTTTTCTGAACCTTTCTATTGAACTGTAACTGTTATTCTGAACTATGAATTTTGAATATCATTTTTGAATTTTACTCCACATCATGTTGACAATTGGGACATTATTTGAATCTGCACAAATTAAAATTATAAACTTCTGATATTTATTGTTTATCATATTTTTTGTGTCCATCATTTATATCTATGTTGTTATTCTAATAATCAAGAATCAAATTGTTGTTAATATTTGTGGCCTGGGGCATAGATTAGATAAATGTATTGATAGGTTAAATGTGATATATTTGATGGTGTGTCTTTTAGGGCACGTGGTGAATGTTATATTTGGCCTGCAGTACAAAGATGAACTGTTGACTTGTATGATTATGACCAGGAACTGTAAATTGAAATTATTATGACCAGTGGTGTTTCAGATTATAAAAGTTGATGATGTTTTTCTTAAAAAGAGAAGCGAGTGGACATCATGGTCCATATGATTTTCTTAATGGTTGTTATTCTGCTGCAGTTGTTGATCTGAACTTTGTTTAAGAATTTAACTGTAGTTGTTGAATTAAAACTTGATGTTTAAATTATTCTATCAAGAACTCAACTGTTGAAGACTAACGATAATTTATTCGTCATTATCTTAGTCATGATATTCTTTACTGGGCTATTTAAGCTCACTTTTTCCTTTTGTTCCATTGTTTTTCAACAGGAGATGAGAGAGTAGTTGGGTCTAGTCGAGGGATGGAGTGAAGTCCGAGTTGTAACTGTATTAGTCTTCATAAGTTGTAAAATAGTGAGACAATAATAATGAAGGCTTAGTTGTATATTAGTTGAATACTGTATTGTGGTACATTGTACGTTGTATTGTAATAGTTGTTGTGTATTTTGACAACTCAAGTTTGGGCTGTGTGGGCCCAGATTTGGGGGTGTCACATGCTCACTCAAAGCCTGTCAGGAGGCGTTTGTTTACACAATCGCTCTTGTTGGTACCGGATTTGTGTAGGAAAGATATGGAAGACATGATGACACCATCGCGAAGAGTTTCATTGCGTGAGCATGCAGATAGGAACATATGATACATAATTAAAGAAACAAAGATTGAGTTGGAGGCCTTACAACGTGAACGATAAGAGTGGCATGCCCACCTATTGAAGTTGCATGAAGAGGGTCCATCCACTATTATTGACAACAGGGAGCGGGCGGATACCCTACAAAGTCGACCTCGGTCGAAGTAAGGATGGGTAAGACGATCAGAATTTGATGAGCAATACCAACCTCAAGGTTATATGAGGCATCATGAAAGGGTCGGTCAGGACAATACAAGAAGTCAATACTAGCCTCAGGGTCATATGAGGCCTCATGAAAGGGTCGGTCAGGACGATATAAAAGGTTAATACCCGTTTTAGGGTTATACGAGACAACCAGACCAGGTCGATCGAAAGAAAGGAGAGAGCATGATTCTCCAGGTTGATATTCCCAAGGAAGAGCTCGATCTCTAGAAGATAGAAGGGGCCATGAAGGTACAAGGACAAAACCATGTTGACAAGTGCAACGAATAGTTTCTTATGTGCCTATTACTGACCCGATTAGTGAAAGAATTTTTGAGCTAGAAAGGAGATTGGCCACAATGAAGGCAAGACCAACAGCCAGAAGCATCAAAGCCCATGCCTTTGGACCCAAAGTCTCCATTCTCGATAGCCATTGACCAGGAAAAAGGCTGACCGAAAGAAGAAGCTGTCACCCTTGGAGATGTACGATGACTCAGGTGACCCGTATGACCACACCGGTTCATATAAAAGAGTGATGAGATACTATAACCACTCTGAAGCCAGGATATGTCAGATCTTTGTGACGACACTAAAGAAGAGAGCTTAACAGTGGATGATGTTGTTACCTCCTAATTGTATCAATTCGTGGATTGAGTTGTGTGGCCGATTCCATAAAAGGTTTGGAAGCAACAAGAGGATGGCAAGGTGACTACGTCTTTGATGTAGGTCAAATAGAAGCCAGGGGAGTCATTGGGCCAATATGTACAAAGGTTTCGGGATGCGGTGGGAATGATTATCGACCTCAATATTATATAAGCGCTGGAATTTTGTACTACGAGGATGGATATTACTCAGAACAAAAAAGATGATGAATGATGTGATGTTTAATCCTCCAAAAGACCTCTTAGACACGTATGAATAAGCTAAAAAGTTCATTGCGATTGAGGAGGGCATGCATAGTTTGATGCCAAGGAGCAAAGGTATGGATAATAAATCTTCTGGTGGAAATAAAGGTGGAGATAATAGACCTAATTCCTTTGATTGAGTGGGGCCTAAGGGGGGACGGCTGAATATAAATAAACCTCCTTACCAACCTCAGATGGAGAATAAACCTTATACTCCCCTCAATGCAGATCGGGTTAAGGTATAAGAGGCTATAAGGAATGAAGCTATATCTGGGCAGAGACCGACGGGGTCAAGGCCAGATAGGTCAAGTCCATATTGTCAGTATCATCGCCAGGTTGGACATTCGATAGAGATATGTGCCGGGTTGAAGGACATGATTGAGTCAAAAGTCCAGAATGGTGAATTGACACAGTTTGTGGTTGGTCGAGAACGACAAGTTCTTAATCCCGAGCTTGTGGTTGAGAAAAGGGCGGAGGAGGGGAACCAACCTAGGAGGGTTGTGGACGCCATCATAAGAGGGTTGATGCAGAGGCAGACTGGTAAAAAGCTTTGAATCTCTACTGATGCAGTCTTGACATTGATAGACCAGCCTCCCAAGGTAGAACGACCTTTTCCCAACTCGGTGATCTCATTTTCGGAGAAATATTACCCAACCGATGCAGTTGAGCCGCACGAAGGAGCTTTGATTATCACTGCAAAGGTGGGCCCGATAGACATGAAAAGGATTATGATTGTTAACGAGTCGTCAGCAGACGTACTGTACAGCCACACTTATCAGAGGATGGATCTTCAGGGCGTAAGGTTGGTAGTAGGTATGGAATCACCTCTGTCAGATTTGGCAATGAAGTTTTTTATCATTTAGATTAATTCGGCCTATAATGCTATCTTAGGACGAACGACTTTATCTGCTTTAAATGCTGTCACATCCATTCCGTATGTTAAGATTAAATTCCTGACATCGGAGGGGGTCCATGAGGCGAAGGGGGATATTGATATTGCTTGGAGATTTTATCATCATGTTGTGACGTTATCTGCTATCGGGGTTAGTAGGCAGAAGCATACTATGATTATGGATATTGAGCCATATGCGGAGGGAGATATTGAACCGTTGATGTTACCGGCCGAGGATACTGAGGAAGTGGAATTAATACCCGATAATACATCAGAGACGATAAAGATAGGAGTTAAATTACCAGTGTTGTTAAGTCGGGATTGGTTCAATTGTTACAAAATTATGTTGATATTTTTACTTGAACACCTCGGGACATGCCTGGAGTTGCCGAGGAGGTGGCTATTCATAAGTTGGCAATTGATCCTAGCAGGAAGCCAGTGCACCAAAAATGAAGGATATTTGCATTAGAGCGCTAAAAGATTATAGATGGAGAGCTCGGTAAATTTTTGGATGCTAGAGTAATCGAAGAGATTGAATATTCGGAGTGGTGGATCAACGTGATTTTGGTTAGAAAGAAAAATGAAAAGTGGAGGGTATGTATAGATTACACGAATTTAAATAAGGTATGCCCGAAAGACTTTTATTCACTTTCACATATTAATCAGCTCATTGATGCTACCTCAAAAAATGCAATTTTGAGTTTTTTGGATGCCTTCTCGGGGTATCAACAGATTTCCATGGCAAAAAAGGATATTATTAAGATGACCTTTATCACGCACCGGGCTATTTATGCTTATAAGAGAATGACGTTTGGGTTGATGAACACCGTCTTCCGAAAATAGATCGGAAGAAACATGGAAGTGTATATAGACGATATGATCGTTAAAAGTCCTTGGATACAGGACTAGCTTCGCAATCTGGAGGAATATTTTCAAACTGTCCGACACTACAATATGCCCCTTAACCCTAGGAAATGTACTTTTGACCTTGGTTCGGGGAAGTTTTTGGGGTACTTAGTGCGTAAACGGGGGATTGAGGCTAATCCAGAGAAGATCAAAGGGATATTTGATATGAGATCACCGCAAGTTTTAAAGATGTTTAGAGACTCGCTAGTCAAATTGTAGCATTAAGAAAGTTTATGTCAAGGTCGGCTGAAAGGTGCCTACCCTTCTTTGATACTTTAAAAGGATCGAACAATGAGAAAATTTTCCAGTGGACTTCGAAGTGTGAAGATACTTTGTAAAGAATTAAGAAGTATTTGGTGTCGGTCCCCTTATTGCAAAAGCCTGTGCCACGAGAGCAACTTTACTTGTATATTTCAGTCAGTTAGTTAGCTATGGGTGTAATTCTTATAAAGGAAGAAGGATGGGTTTAGCGCCCAGTTTATTATGTTAGTCATGTGTTGAGAGATGCAGAGACTAGATATCCGAATTTGGAAAAATGTCCGTATGCTTTGGTGGAAGCAAGTCGAAAGCTTCGACACTATTTTCAAGGTCGGCTTATCGTTATTTACATGAACCAGCCATTAAAGAAAGTTTTGACTAAGCCGGACACCTCAGAAAGAATGGTGACGTGGGCCATGGAGCTGAGTCAGTACAACTTGGAGTATCATCCTCATATAGCTATTAATGGTCAAGCTTTGGCATATTTCATGATTTAGTGTACTTTCCCTGATGGAGATGGGGTCGGTTATTTGGCTGAGGAAGTTGCTGTTATAGTTGAGGGGCAACCAAACCTTGCTTTCTCATGGACGTTATATGTTGAGTCGGCTAATGCAAAGGCTAGTGGGGCCGGGGTTATCCTGACTAGTTCGGAAGGGTTTAAAGTACAGCAGGCCATACGATTTAAATTTCGGGCTACCAACAATGAAGCGGAATATGAAGCAGTATTGGCAGGGTTGTGGCTGGCCAAAAGTTTGGAAGTTCGGCATTTGTTCATTTTTAGTGATTCCCAGCTAGTCGTGAAATAAATTCAAGGAGAGTATGAAGCTCGGGGATCGAAGATGATCAGGTACTTAGCCGAGGTGAAAATGTTGTTACATAGATTTGAGTCCTATGCTCTTAATGGGATCGAGAGAGAATGTAATTCTACTGTCGATACTTTGTCAAAGTTAGCTGCTAGACAGATGGAAGATTTTGGAGGGTCGGCATACTTTAAAATTTTGAATGAACCCAGCATTAATAGAAATGAGCTTTTGTGTATAGAGTGGTCGAATTGCTGGATGACTCCCTACTTTGATTACTTTGCCAATGGAAAGCTTATGACAGATAAGATTATGGCAAAAAAAAATTTAAGTACCGGAGCTTTTATTTTTGTTTGATTGATGGGGATTTATGCAAGAGATCATATTCATCTCCATTATTGAAGTGCTTGATTCTGTCAGAAGCGTCGTATACGCCCATAGAAGTTCATGAAGGGATTTGTGGGGATCACATGGGGGCTAAGTCACTGGTATACAAGTTGGTCCGATAGGGATAGTATTGACCGACTATGTTTCAAGAAGTCAAGGGGTATGTGCAAAAGTGTCCAAAATGTCAGATTAATAGCTCGGTTCCGTACCAACCTTTGAAAGAATTGTCATCAGTACTGTCTCCCATCCCATTTGCTATTTGGGGGATAGATTTGCTGGGGCCACTGCCCAAATTGAAGGGACAACTCCAATATGTAGTGCTGGCTATCGATTATATGACCAAGTGGGTGGCGGCTAAATTGCTTCATTATATTACTGAAGAGGATTGTTTAAAATTTATGAAGGAATCGGTAGTATTTTGATTTGGCATTCCAATGGTACTCGTCTTAGACAATGGTACATAGTTTGTGGGAACTAAATTTGGACAATTCTTGTCCGATTTGAAAATTCAACATAGAAAGACCTCGGTGGCACGCCCCAATGTAGTGGCCAAGTCGAGGTCACTAATCGAACTTTACTTAATGGAATTAAAAGACGACTAGATGATGTTAAGGGGATATGGCCCGAGGAGTTACAAAGTGTTTTATGGGCTTATTGGACCACTCCACGAATGACCACGTGGGATTCACTTTTCAGGTTGGCGTACGGGATAGATGCGTTGATCCCAATCGAGATCGGATCTTCCTCGTTCAGAATATCTAATTTTAGGGAGTTGTAGAATAAAGAGGGACTTTATCTTAACTTTGATTTGTTAAATGAAGTTCGGGATGTTGCTGTATTGAGGTTAGCTACTTATCAACAGAGGACGACTAAGTATTGCAACCAAAGGGTTCGAGTTAGAAGATTTGAGGTGGGAGATGTAATGACCACGAATTCTATTAGACATTGTAATTATAATTATTATATAATTAGCAATAAATTAAAATTTTTGTACTAATTAATTGTGCATTAAATAATTGAATAAATATACTTGTATATGTGTATAATTATTTAAAGCAATGAATCAATGTGTTATAATTAATTAAAGCAAGTCTAATTAGATTATATTTTAAATCCAAATGAGGTATTAAACTAGGTCAAATTAATTAACCTAGTAGTCCATGTAATTAATTAAACCTTAGTCCGTGTAAATAATTAAACTAGCTCAATGCTTGATATAATTAAATGTAGCTTAGATTATTTAATGTTAGCCCAATGTATCAATTAAATTGAGCCCAACCAAATTAAATAGATGAGCCCAATATATTAAATCTTAAAGTCCAATGTAGAGCCCAAATTGAAGTCAAAATTGGTCAAACAATATATATATATATATATATATATATATATATATATATGACTATATGTATAATAAAAGCATTAAAAATAAATCAAAAATAGGTGATTAAATCCCATTTTGGCCAGCAATCTAGGGGGGCCACAATGGGTGGCTTGATTTGCTCATTTTGCTTAATTCACACACAATTCCATAGTTGACCAACAACTCTAGTCAATCATATGTCATCCACAAATCAATCCATCCAATAGTAATCCCAATTAAGCACTAAATTGACTATGTTGGTGAATTAAGAGAATTGATGATGGATTAGTAGAGGGATATAAATAACATACTCCACACATGAGCTATGTTGGTTAGTTCATTTCTTAGCATTCTAGAGAGAAAAAGAGAGAGCATTTCCATGAGAGAAATAGAGTTACATTTGTGAGTTGTGAGAAATTGCCAGAGGAAGTGCTTGGTGGATGTCACAAAGCCTCATATCATACTTTGGAAGGAGAAGAAGAAGAGCATCCAAGACCCTAAGGTTCAAAAGTGCTCCAACCCCTTTTTATTTCATTTTTGTAGTGTAGACATGCTTTGAATGGTTAAAATATATTTTTAATCTATCAAAAGTTATTTTGATGGTCTAGAAATCTTAAACTATGTTATATATGTATATTCATGTTTTGATATATTTAAATCATGTTTTGGTATGTGTGGTATGCATAAAAATGGAAGAAATATTCATATTGAACTTTATCGGTAAAACCTTAGGTGTATATGTAATATTTAATGTGTATTTTGAAGTATACAAGTGGAAAAATGATTTCAATTGCTAGAAAGTTATATATGATAAACATATGATGTATGTAGAGTCATAAAACATGATGATTTAGCAAATAATGCATGTAGCATTATGTTTGAACCAATCGAATCAAGGATTTATGAAACTAGTTTTCATTCTGACCTTGTAAGCGATTTTAAGCCTATTTACGTTTAGAATTTGGAATTGTGATATAAAGAGAATTGTATAGGGGGAAATTCTGATGAGAATGGACTCAAGAATCACCCCAAAATATTTTAAAATAAAGAAGTTATGGCTGTCGGAGTGTCTAGAGGTCGGACAGCCCATTTTAGGATTTTGTGTTCTGTTTTGGAAGTTGTCTGGGTTGGGTCAGTTCGGTTTGGTCCGGTCCGGGTCCAAGTTGTATAGGTCGGGTCGGTTCGGGTCGGTCCGGGTCGAGTTTTTTTGTGTGAAATTTAAGTTGAAATACGTGTAAAATGAATGAGTTTGAATATTAAACCAATATATGAAGTTTATTTGTAACTATTTGGTAGCTAAATGTTTAAAAGAAAGACTAAAATTAACACAATTAAAAAGTTAACTATTGATATTGTTTGTAATAAAATATTATTAAGTGGCGAATAATATTAATATGTGATTAAAAGGTTGTTGAATGATTTATAACATTTGTAAATGATTAAATATTACTACATGGGTAATAATGTTAATAAGTCATTGAAATATTATCAAATAAGTAATAATATTAGTAAATGAATAAAATATTATTAAATAATTAATAATATTAGATAATGAATAAAATATTATTAAATGATTAATAATATTAGATAATAATTAAAATATTATTAAATAAGTAATAATATTAATAAGATAATAAAATATTATTAAATGATTAATAATATTAGAAGATTAATAAGGTATTATTAAATAATTAATAATATTAGACGGATAATAAAATATTATTAAATTGTTACTAATATTATAAGACTAATAAAATATTATTAAATTGTAAATAATATTATATAAGTGTATGAATTATATTAAATAATTAATATAGGTGTTATGTGATGAAAATATTATCAAGTGATGATAATATTCTCTAAGTGTTTATATACATTTAACTATATGTTTATTTGGTTAAGTGTTAGAGGTGTAAGATGTATAGAAGTTATCATATGAATGAATATATGATGTTAATCTTAAGATCAACTTGATTAATTGTTAGCTCTATTCAGAGAGAATTAAATTGAATTAGTTAGCAGTAATCTACACGCGGGGCAAGTTCTCCAAACCTTAACTTGTATTTATTTTTGCAAGTTCTCCAAACCTTAACTTGTATTTATTTTTGCAAGTTCTCTAACCATCCTCAATTATTGTTGAACAAGTTTTTATAATTGTATTTATTGCCAGAGCTTGAAGTGGTTTAATTATTTAAAATTATTCCACATCCATATTGTTTATAAAATCACACATGGTGCATTTGAAGCTTAATAGTTCTTGTTTCATGAACTTTATTAAAAATGTCTAAGCTAATTGTTCAGCTAGACATTGCGTTTATAAATTCAATAACTTGAATACCTTTAAGAGCTGATTCAAACCATTTGTTGGTGTGAATTCTTATAATAAGTCTGAGAATTAAACAACCCTAGATAAAGGGGAATTTATGTCGGGAAACCGACTTTGGCGCCAGAAGACTAAATGTAATGCATATACAGCGGGTTGAATATGCTGATCCCCTTGAAAACCAAACTAGTGAAAGGGTCAGAGAAAACTCTATTATACCCTCGTTAGTTCAGGGTCCTTGGTGACCACTCAGCAATTAAGATTCAAATATTCTTGTTCAATGAAATCTAAGTCTTGTTTCTTTCACAATTGTTATATCTATTGTTGAAACATTTGATGTTATTTCCCATTCACTCATGATATATTAAATCTCTATGATTATTCTTAACTTACTGAGCAAGCTAGTTGCTCACCCTTGCTATATCATGAGCCATTTTCAGCTAGACCCGAATGCTCCAAGAAGGACAAGGGAAAAGGGAAAGCCAGAGCTTAATTATGCATGTTAATTAAATGTTTAATATGTAATTACTGTTGGTAAAACTTTTGTAATTCCTTAAGATAGGAACTGCTGATGTTAAGGTTAGTCGACCTTGGGTATTGTAGCTTTTTTATAAGAAACCTTTTGTATTATTCCGCGATGTTTAAATGCAAATTATGTATTTAATTGTTATTAAGTATTGTATAGTGAGAACCAAACCCGAGGTTATGGAACCCAGATTTGGGGTTGTTAAAGGAGATCTGGTTCTTAGAGAGGCCGATGCCTCGACTTCTCATAATGAAAGTAGTATGCCCTCAAGCCAATCACATTTGATGTGATATGCATATACTTTGTAATCTTATTTGTTTATTAATAAAAATATCAAGGCATTTCTTTATTCATGATTAATTTGCTAAATTAATTAAGTGGATAAACCCATAGTTTTTGAGCAATGCTTGTAGAACCATGATGAGGATTAAGCTGATGAGATTTAAATTTAAGATAGCTCAAAACTAAATTTTTTCCTTATCATTGGATCACTAAAAGGGGAATTAGTAGACTCGGATAGATTGATACATACTATGCTTGCTCTTTCAAAGAGGATGATTGATCTCATAATCATTTAGGTAAATACACTAAAACAAGTATGTAGGTGCTTATTAGAGAATAAGTTCACTGAATATAACTAGCTAAAGGAATACCTAATTGAGTTTTACTTGATTATCAATAGGAGTTCCTTATGTGATAGTCGTACAAGTGATCCTTGGGCGAAAGATCATCATAGTATCTTGTGTGTACTAAGTTATACTTTGACATATTTCTTAAGACTTGTTGGTATAGCAAATGATATGCTTGGGTATAATAAGGTACACATGGAGATAGGTGAATGATCAAAAAAGGATCTACCACTTCCAGTAATGGGAGATAATGTCCTATGTGTTAGTTCCCAATGACACGAAAGTTATCTAGAAGGGGGGGGGGGGGGGTTGAATAGGTTCTTTAAAACTTTTTACTTTTACTTTTTCCTTTTAAGATATAATGAATACTTAATCAATAAGTTTAGCACAACGGAATGTGATTTAGTTACCCTTTCTTATTTTGTAAAAGTAATAATTTAGCAAGCAATTATATAGCAGATATAACTGTTAAAACACATAAGATAAACAACATGAGATTTTAAGTGGTTTAGAGTTCACAAGACTCTTACTCCACTTTTCTGCTCTTTAAGTCCAGTAGACTTAGATACTCTAGTTCACTAAGAACTCTTAACGTGAGTAGTTATGATTTGGGTGTACTACTGAGTTGCGTTTAGCATATGTTTCTAAAGAACTCAGCAGTGATGCAAGATTCTTTTTCAGTTTTGATCTTTTTGAATTTTTGCGTATTGCTCTCTTTCTTATGTTTTTCAGCCTTCTTTGTCTTCTTCAGATCTGGGAGCTTTATATGAGAGCTTATGTCTTCTTCCCGTTGGAGTGCCTTCTCTTAGCATCAGTTTCTTCCCGTTACCTCATAGAGGGGAGCTTCTGAATATTATATTAATATATCTCATTAAGGCTCTGATGATGTATTAATTGATCTCCTATTTTAGTCTATGGAAGGGGTTTCCTTTTTCTTTGGGTCCAGATGTGTCAGTCATAGGATTCTACCAACTTCCATAGAGGCATTCGATTTTCCACAATATATTACAGATAGGACACAAAGCTGTGACTTTATTGCTACCTTGAAAGTCTTATTTTGTCGTTCAGCACGCCTTGGTCAATTCTCTGACTTTTCTGACTTTGAGCCCTTGGCAGAAGCTCTTCTGTCACATTAATGCAGATTGTTCTTCTCAACGAAATAGCTTTTGATCTTTTAGTTGAAGGTTCTAATCTGATAGTCGTAATGTCTCTTGCCTTTTTGCTCAATGACCCTCCATGATCAACTCTACGAATATTCTTGTTGTTGTGATTATTCTGCAATAGACCATCTCTCATTGACATCGTAGAGTTTACTCTACTGTCACTCTGTTGGACGTAGAGTCCGTTCTTCGGTTGCTCGCTTTGGTTGTAGAGTCTATTGGTCGTAGAGTCTTTCTTGAGCATAATCGTAGAGTCCATTCTATGATTAGAATAAGTCATTGAGTCTTCTTGGCGTGAGGTCGTAGAGTCTGTTCTGCGGTTGCTCGCTTTGTTCGTAGAGTCTTCCTTGAGCATAATCGTAGAGTCCTTTCTATGATTATAACAAAAGATCAACCTAACAATTTTGATCTATTTAAATCTAAGTCTTTGTATATCACAAAGGACTTTACAATTCAATAAACTTATATCAAAAGATCAACCTAATAGTTTTGATCTTATCTAGATAAGTCCTTGTACATTATACACAATCAAAGGTCTTTATAATTCTGCTATTGGATGCATTTAACAATCTTAATTCTTATCATCAAATTAAACTTGCAATGTTCAACAATCTCCCCCTATTTGATGATGACAACACCAATAGCAGAAAGCAATTTGAACAACTTAAGTAAGCACATGCACTTAAATCATAGAATGCCTAATATACAGTGAACAATTGTATTTCTAATGAAATATTTTTTGAATTTTATTGATGTATAGTTTTGTTGAACAATGAGAATAAATAGAAAAAAAATGTATCTCCTTCTACTAGGAGGTCTTCTTCTTTCTTCTTCTCTCTGCCCGAAGAGTGTTCTTTCTTCTTCTGCTTTTCTCAGTTCCTTTTCCCTCTGCAAAGCTTCTTCTTTTTTAACTTGGTGCCACTCTTGTGAGCTAGATGGCCTCACAGTTGAGGAAGAAGGTCTTGCTATTGAGTCTTGTCTGGGATGAGATGGTACTGTTTCGAATCTAGGAGGATGTATTGATGTTTGAATCATCCTCATCCCTTGAGGTTGTCTTCCTCTTCTGCTGTAATCTGAGCTTGTTCTCTTTTGTTCTGTTGTGCTCAATTTCTTCTCCCCCTTGTTGGCATCATTTATGTTTGCTACCTATTCTGATAGCTGCTGCAGACCCCGAATAATTTCTTGAAGTTGAGTCTAAGTGGCAGCTACATCGTCATGATGTGCTTGAAGTCGTTCGTCAACTAGTATTTGTTTTTGCTCCACCAATGACAGAGTGTTATTCGATCGATTTTCTTGTTCTCTGAGAGATTTCTTCAATTCAATGATTTCATTACTGAGGAGTGTTATAGATTTATCATTGGTTTCTTGAAGAGAGACGACCGCCTTCTGATGTTTGTTGATGGCTTCGAGGAATATTTCATCCCTTTTCTTGAGATTTTTAGAGATTGCTGCCGTAAACTGCTTTAATCTGGTGGAGAATTGTTTTCCCAAGCTTTGAGAGAGATCGTTAGCAGCATCAACGACATTGTCTACTCTTCGTTGACTATTGTGGGACTTAGATGCCAGATCTTTTTGGATCTCTGTGTGCGTATAGCTTGTCAGTTCAGTTAACCCCTTAGTAGTGGGAAGTAGAGATATCTTGTCCAGAATTTCTTGGAGGAGTTGAGTGGATTGGCCCTGGTCATCCATTGAGCTTGGAATGTGAAAGTATTCGTGACCAGAGGTGGAAGGAATATCCTCGTATGTTAAGAGGAGTCTTGGAGGTGGAGATGGTTGAACAGAAGGCATTGAGTGAGTTGAAGGGAGAGTTACAGGAGAGTATGGAGGGCACTCTACGTCTTGATCACTCAGGCTTTCTTGACCATCAGTCGTAGAGTGTGGGGACTCTACGACCGAGAAAGTTGTAGAGCTTGTTCCAGGGTTAGCATTTGACAGTTCCTCAAATTTATTGAATGTCTAAGAAGGTTCATGATTATGTATGCCTTTTACCCTAACGAATGTGAGAAGGGGCTGCATGAAATGAGCTTCTGGGCAAAGAATAGATTCTGAGAATAGCCTTGAGCAATAATCACCACATTAGGGTATACTTTGAAGGTCCAGAAAAGCTGATCCCACGTATTGTGCACCAGAGCTCGGTGGAATGGCATCAGTGGCAAGAATTTCAGCAGGTTGTTATAGTCAAGGTGCCTTTGTTCATTTCTTCCGACGGTTACTATTTTGATGTCATCCTCTTCATCATTATTCATTGTGGTTGAAGGAATTGAAATATCTTCTTGAGTCTCCCCCTCAGCCTGAGCATCTGCTGGCTCCGGAACAACTGTTGGCTCCCCCTCAATTTGAGTAACCATAGGCTCAGCTGCTTCAGATGACTCCCTCTCAACTGGAGTAACGTCAAAATTTTCAAGTAGCTCACCCTTAGCTACTGAGCCTTTGTCGACTAATTTTACTAGCCTTCTTCTCTTTCTTCTTGGCTCTTTTGGAGTGACCTTTTCAGCTTCATACTTGCTGCGAGTTTCCCTTCGCAGATCTAAATTTTCATCCTCTGAGGCAGCCTTCTCTTCAGGAGAAGCATCAGGAGCCTCATTTGATGAGCCTGTTCTTCAATCTCAAGGGCTCTCTTTCCTTTCCTGGTTCTGAAGAGACCCGAAGATTGCTTGCTGACCTCCTGAGATTCTCCTTCTGCAGGTATGTTCTTCAATAGTGATGGCCCTGCACCACTCTGCGTTCCTTCACTATCCCCTGACCGGGATAGTTTCCTATTTTCAACTAGATTCCTCCTTCAGTTTTCAAAGAGTCTTTGGGTTATCCTCTTGTTAGCATTTAGGGCTTCTCCTTCATCATGCTCAATCTTATCCCCCAATGAGGATCTAAGGAGAATGCTGATGAATCTCCCATAGAACATTTTTCTGGCCCCCTTTGCTTTTTCTGCATTTTGGACCCAGTTCCCTATCCATTCCAACAACAAGGAGCCATAGTCGATGTTTATCTTCTTGACTATAGCTGTCATTAATTTTAGCTGTACCTCATTGACTAAGTCATGAGCTAAATCTTTGCAGAGGAGGCATTTACCTATAACATCAGCCAGTAACTCATATTTATAAGAAAATTCTTTCTTCTTCAATCCTTTCAGTCCTGGATTCTTTTGGTGGTGCATTCTTCTGAGGCCTTCTTCAGTGCTCACCATATTTAGAGACGTGAGGCCCCCTTGCTTGAAACCTAGGGCTAGGTTAAATTCTTCAATAGTGAGGTTGAGCTGAACCCCTTTAACTGAGGTGGTTAGAGTTCTATTCGCATAGGATCCATTGATGTAGAACTCTCGGACAAGCTTTGATAGAATCCTCGTATTTGTTCCCAAAGCTTCTCGAAGGCCAGCGTTATCTAGCAACTGGATTATCTTTTTGAATTGCTTATCTGTTGTTATGAAGGCTTCGAAGTTGAGCTCGTTTCCAAAAATGACTTGAGCAAGTGCCATTTGATAGTTTTTCTAAAACAAGAACAACGATTTATCTGAGTATTGAAAACTTAGGGTTCTAGATTGAGAGAGAGAGAGAAAGAGAGAGATATTGGTTTTTGATTTTGAAGAATAAAAAGAGACGTGCAGTTTAAAAGGTTTAAAATTTCCCTCTATATTGGCTGAGGTGTGACGCGTGCCATATTTTGATAGGAGGAGTTGCAGATGGTTGATGACTATTTTGCCCTTTGTCTCCCCCTGAGCTCTACGATTCCTCTTGACACCTCAATCCTTAGTTTTGAATGTTGTTGAGTGAGCTTTTGCAATTTGCGGTGTACTCTACGATCCTTAGCTTGACGATCGTTGAGTAGGCTCTACGAATTAAAGTGTACTCTATGATCCTTAGCATGATCGTTGAGTAGGCTCTACGAATTTACCTTTACTCCATTCTTGTGAGCATTTTTTCTCCTGCAGAGTTAGTATCTTCCAAAACATGATATATATTAAGGGTCTAGATTTAGCATTCCTAGCTCACTTATAAGTTTGTTAAATCTTGATTCATCTAAAGGTTTTGTAAACACATCTGCTAGTTGATCTTCAGTTGGGATATAGTGAAGTGATATATTGCCATTTTGTACATGATCCCTAATGAAATGATATCTTATATCTATGTGCTTAGTTCTTGAATGCATGACAGGGTTATGTGTTATAGCAATTGCACTTGTATTATCACAATATATAGGAACAGATTTCAGCTCAAACCCATAATCAGCAAGCTGAGTCTTCATCCATAGGATTTGTGCACAGCAACTGCCTGCGACTATATATTCAGCTTCTGCGGTTGATGTAGATACTGAGTTTTGCTTCTTACTGAACCAAGACACAAGTCTGCTGCCAAGCATCTGACAAGTTCCACTTGTACTTTTCCTGTCTATTTTGCATCCTGCATAGTCAACATTTGAATATCCTATTAGATTAAAGGAAGATTCCTTGGGATACTATAATCCCAAATTTTGAGTTCCTTTAAGGTATTTGAAAATCCTTTTCACGGTTGTTAGATGAGACTCTTTGGGGTTAGCCTGAAACCTAGCACATATACATGTAGCAAATATTATATCTAGCCGACTAGCAGTTAGGTATAGGAGTGAACTTATCATACCTTTGTACTGAGTGACTTCAGTGTTTTTACCATTATCATCTTTGTCAAGCTTAGTAGCAGGAGGCATAGAAGTTTTTATGATGGTTGCAGATTCCATGCCATGCTTCTTTAATAAGTCTCTGATGTACTTAGCTTGGTTTATGAAGATGCCTTCATCAATCTGCTTTACTTGAAGTCCGAGGAAGAAGTTAAGTTCTCCCATCATGCTCATTTCAAACTTGCTCTGCATAAGCTTGGCAATTCTTTCACATAATTTTTCATCAGAAGAACCAAATATAATATCATCTACATAAATTTGAACTAATAGTGTTTTATCCTTATGTTTTCTTAAAAATAAGGTAGTATCTACTCTTCCTCTAGTGAATCCTTTTCAATGAGAAAGTTAGTTAAGATTTCCTACCATGCTTTAGGTGCTTATTTTAGACCATATAATGCTTTATCTAATTTATCAACATAATTTGAAAAGGTTGGATTGATAAAACCTGGAGGTTGTTCCATGTAGACTTCTTCTTGAAGTTCTCCATTCAGAAAGGCACTCTTGACATCCGTTTGGAAGACTTTGAACTTCATGTGTGCAGCATGGGCAAGGAAGATCCTTATGGCTTCCAATTTGGCAACTGGAGCATAAGTTTCATCGTAGTCAATTCCTTCTTCTTGAAAGTAACCTTTGGCCACCAGTCTTGCTTTGTTCCTCGTTATCACACCATTTTCATCCATCTTGTTCTTGAAAACCCATTTGGTGCCAATAACTGGTTTGTGCTGAGGTCTGGCAATTAATCTCCAAACTTTGCTCCTTTCAAATTGATTTAGCTCCTCTTGCATGGCCTCTATCCAACTTGAATCTCCTAAGGCTTCTTTGATCTTCTTGGGTTCCACTTGAGAGAGAAAGCTTAGGTAAAAGTATTCATTTGAAGTTGTAGCTCTTGTCTTGATTCTAGTGTTTGGATATCCAATAATTAGATCTTGAGTGTGATCTTTGGTCCACTTTATTTTGCTAGGAACGTCTGTTCTGGTGCCTTCTTGTCTGAGTTCCTCCAAATCAACTTCTTGTCCTGATCGTAGAGTTTCAGTGTCTGGTGAGACGTGTTCTACGATTTATTCTACTTGCTCAACGATTTCTGTTGCTGGTTCCATGGTCGTAGAGTCCGACTCTATGATTTTGAGCTCTTCGATCGTTGAGCTTGTATCTGAAAACTCGTTGACTGTTGAATTTTTCTTTTCAAGATCTGATTCATCAAATGTGACATGGATGGAGGTTTCAACAGTTAAGGATTCCTTATTGAACACCCTGAATGCTCTGCTATCTGTTGCATAACCAAGGAAGATTCCTTTATCTAATTTTGGCTGGAATTTAGTTAGATGCTTCTTACCATTGTTGAGTACATAGCAAAGACAGCCAAAAGCATGAAAATAACTTATGTTTGGCTTTCTTCCTTTCCATAATTCATACGGAGTCTTCTTCAGTGTTGAGTGTATGAGTGACCTGTTCTAAGTGTAACATGCAGTGTTGATGGCTTCAGCCCAGAAATATTCAGGAAGATAGGCTGCTGCTAAAAGGGTTCTTCCTGCTTCAATAAAAGTCCTATTCTTCCTTTCTGGTACTCCATTTTGTTGAGGCGTCCTTGGGGCTGAGAAGTTGTGATTGATTCCATTTTCTTCACTGAACTGGTCCATATCTGAGAAGTTAAACTCTCTTCCATGATCACTTCTGATGGCCTTGATCTTCTTGCCTTTTTCATTCATGATTAGTCTGAAGAGCTTGATAAGATGTGAAATAGTTTCATCTTTAGAGCTTAGAAAGGATACCCATGTATATCTAGTATAGTCATCTACTACCACTAGAGAGTATCTTTTTCCTCCGAGGCTAGTCGTCGAGATAGGCCCGAATAAATCCATGTGAAGTAATTAAAGAGCTCTATCATTTGAGTTTACTGTCTTGCTCTGGAATGAAGTCTTTGTTTGCTTTCCAAACTGACAGGCTTTGCAGGGTTTTTCTTTGATGAAATTTAGCTTTGGCAATCCTTTTACTAGATATTTGGAAGTAAGCTTTGAAATACTCTTGTAGTTAAGATGAGATAATCTCCTATGCCAGAGCCAGCACATATCTTTAGAGGCTTTAGCAAGGAAACAGACTGTCTCATCTGAACTTAATTGAGCAAGGTTGACCACATAGACATTTCCTTCTTGACTCCTTCTAGCTTTAGAGAGTTAGTCTTCAAATCTCTAGCTTGACATTGGTTGTTGAGAAAGGTGACTTGATGTCCTTTGTCACAGAGTTGACTGATGCTTAGCAGGTTGTGCTTTAGTCCCTCAACATAAGCCACTTTACTGAGAGATATTGCACCATTTCCAGTTGAGCCATAACCTCTGGTTTTCCCAGAGTTGTTATCTCCAAATATGACTGCAGGTCCATCTTTTTCCTTATAATCTGACAGAAGAGCCTTGTCTCCTATCATGTGCCTTGAGCATCCACTGTCAAGATACCAGATGGATCTTTTTACCTGCATAACAGATCAATCTTCATTTTGGTACCCATATTTGTTTGGGTCCTGTTTTGTTAGTACCTTTTGGGACCCAAATCTGTTTGATTTTAGATCCTTGCAATCTATGATAACTTGACAAACATTTATCATTTTTATAATGGTGCCTATGATTGATATGATATTGACGATGATATGTGTGCATTTGTGAATTCTTATTTGTCCAGGACCTGTATGGATTATGATTCCTCATAGTCCTTTGATTTTGCTGATCTACATTCGGCTTCCATACTACTCTACGATTCTCATGATTCGTAGAGTAAGATTAAACTCTATGATTTTTGTGAGGATGGTTCGTAGAATGAGTTTTGCTCGACTTGTTTTTCAATTTTCTGAACCTCAGACCAATGCGAGTTTTATTGTTTAAAATGATAGTAGGATTAGCAGAGTGTGGACAGCTAGGAGATATAGAATATGAGGATTTGATGAACACAATTCCTTTATTAAGATTAAATGATTTTCCTTCATTTATTTTCATAGACTTCTCCATATTAGGATTTGGGAATGAATTCACAAAACTTAATCCTGATCTATCAGTCACATCTCTTTGACTTGAGATCAGGTTGTCCATAGACAAACTAGACTTGTTTCACATGAAAATTGTCTTTTCTAGTTCTTGAATCTTGGAAGCTAGGGAAGACTCTTTATGAGTGCTTAAATCATTTATCTCTTTTAGTTTTTCATTCTCAGTCTCAAGACTAGAATAAAGTTTTGCAGTTTGAAGTGAGGCTTCTAATTCTATGTTTATCTTCTCTTTATCCTCTTTTAGATAAGAGTAATCTTTAGATAACCTTTTAAACATTTTCATGTATTTGTGTAATTCTACCATTAAGTCATGCATTGCTTCTCTAAGATCATCAATGCTTAATTCAGGAGAGTAGAAATCAAATACCTCATCTATGTTGAATTCCTTTTTGTTATTTCCTTCTTCGTTTGCCATTAAGCACATGTTGGCCTTCTGTGGCTCTTCATCGTCACTTGACTTAGAGTTTAATTCTTCTTCTCAGTCACTCTATGAGCCTTCAGCTATGAAGCTTTTTTCTTTCTTCTTTTGTTTGTGGAGGCTCTTTAATTCTCTTTTTGGATTTGCTTTTGTTTTGTCCCTCCTCAGCTCTTTTCTTAAGGGTTTTGGACATTTAGCAATGAAGTGACCTGGCTTTTTGCAATTATAGCAAAGGTCATTTGGTTGTTCTTTGCTGCTGTTGCTTTTGAACTTCTGAGGTCTGTTCCTGTTGATGAATCTTTTAAAATGTCTGACTAGCATGACATCTCCTTCATCATCATTTGATTCATCCTTGTTGGAGTCAGAGTTATCCTTGTGATTGCTTCTGTGAGTTGAGGTTGAGGCTTTAAGAGCAATGTTTTTCTCCTTCTTTCTTTCCTCAGATAGAGTCTCTGCTATTTGATTTAGCACCAGCTTGTAGGTGAGAAGATTTCCATAAAGTTGTTGTACAGTCATCTCGTGTAGGTTCTTTGACTCCCGGATGGCTATGGTTTTGGCATCCTATTTGCTTGGCAAAGATCTCATGAATTTAATGATGAGATCTCTTTTTGGATAGACTTTTCCATAAGATCTGAGAGAGTTTAGTAGCAAGTTAAATCTCTCATAGGTGTTTGTAATGTTTTCACCTAAGATGTGGGTGAACATTTCATACTGCTGAACAAGCAGTGATTGCTTATTTTCTCTGACTTCTTCTGTTCCTTCATGCATGATCAACAGAGTTTGCCAGGCTTCTTGAGCTGTTTTACAGTTAACAGCGTTCTTAAATAAATCATCATCTAGAGATTGAAATAGGATATTCTTAGCCCTTTTGTCTCTTTGAACATCCTTCTTTTCATTGTCTGTCCATTCGTCTTTTTTCTTTGCTACTAGCTTGCTTGGATCTTCAGTTGATAGTACAAGCTTCATTGGTATGATCGACCCATTTAGCACTGTCTCGAACAGTTCATCATCTATAGCATCCATGTAAGCCTGCATACGAACTTTTCAGTTAGCAAATTTTTCTTTATTACACATAGGTGGTCTATTACCTCCACCGAGTTCTGATCCATTCTTGTTAAGTGCCATTTGATCTACTCAAGCTTGTAAGGCTTTAAATGTGAGAACTTGCTCTGATACCAATTGTTAGTTCCCAATGACACGAAAGATATCTAGAGGGGGGGGGGGGGGTTGAATAGATTCTTTAAAACTTTTTCACTTTTACTTCTTCCTTTTCAGATATAATGAATACTTAATAAATAAGTTTAGCACAACGGACTGTGATTTAGTTACCCCTTCTTGTTTTGTAAAAGTAATAATTTAGCAAGCAATTATATAGCAGATATAGCTGTTAAAACACACAAGATAAACAACACGAGCTTTTAAGTGGTTAAGAGTTCACAAGACTCTTACTCCACTATTTTGCTCTTCAAGCAGCAAATTCACTAAGGATACTTTTACAATTCCTGAATCACTTAGATTCCTTCAAGACCAATAGTCTTGGAACTCTAGTTCACTAAGAACTCTTCAAGTCCAGTAGACTTGGATACTCTAGTTCACTAAGAACTCTTAACTTGAGTAGTTATGATTTGGGTGTACTACTGAGTTGCGTTTAGCATATGTTTATGAAGAACTCAGCAATGAGGCAAGATTCTTTTTCAGTTTTGATCTTTTCGAATTTTTGCGTATTGCTCTCTTTCTTATGTTTTTTAGCCTTCTTTATCTTCTTCAGATCTGGGAGCTTTATATGAGAGCTTATGTCTTCTTCCCGTTGGAGTGTCTTCTCTTAGCATCAGTTTCTTCCCGTTACCTCACAGAGGGGAACTTCTGAATATTATATTAATATAGCGCATTAACGCTCTGATGAGGTATTAATTGATCTCCTACTTTAGTCTATGGAAGGGGTTTCCTTTTTCCTTGGGACCAGATGTGTCAGTCATAGGATTCTACCAACTTCCATAGAGGCATTCAATTTTCCATAATATATGACAGATAGGACACAGAGCTGTGACTTTATTGCTACATTGAAAGTCTCATTTTGTCGTTCAGCACGCCTTGGTCAGTTATCTGACTTTTCTGACTTTGAGCCGTTGACAGAAGCTCTTCAATCACATCAATGCAGATTGTTCTTCTCAACGAAATAACTTCAGATCTTTTAGTTCAAGGTTCTGATCTGAGAGTCGTAATGTCTCTTGTCTTTTTGCTCAACGACCCTCCATGATCAACTCTATGAATATTCTTATTGTTGTGATTGTTCTGCAATAGACCATCTCTCATTGACATCGTAGAGTTTACTCTACTCTCACTCTGTTGGACGTACAGTCCGTTCTTCGGTTGCTCGCTTTGGTCGTAGAGTCTGTTGGCCGTAGAGTCTTTCTTGAGCATAATCGTAAAGTCAATTCTATGATTAGATCAAGTCATTGAGTCTTCTTGGCGTGAGGTCGTAGAGTCTGTTCTGCGGTTGCTCTCTTTGGTCATAGAGTCTTCCTTGAGCATAATTGTAGAGTCCATTCTATGATTATAACAAATGATCAACCTAACAATTTTGATCTATTTAAATCTAAGTCTTTGTACATCACAAATGTCTTTTCAATTCAATAAACTTATATCAAAAGATCAACCTAACAGTTTTGATCTTATCTAGCTAAGTCCTTGTACATTATACACAATCAAAGGTCTTTACAATTCTGCTATTGGATGCATTTAACAATCTTAATTTTTATCATCAAATTAAACATGCAATGTTCAACACTATGCAATTCAGTAAGTGATAACTCGGAAATCCTTAGTCAGGGTTGAATAGGATTAGAAAGGAGTTTTTAATTTACATTAACTAGAGTTATGTATTTGTGAGTTGAAATGTATATGATAAAAAAAATAAGACTTGATAGAAATTTCATGTCTTATATTTGATTAGAACATTGTGTGATAGAATGATTGAATTGTACGGTAACTATTCGCTGAAAGGTTCTTTTAAGATCAAATGTTGAAATCTATATTATCTAGAATGTCGATTAAGCTAAGGGGCTTACTCATATTGTAAGAATAAATATTATTTATTAATAAATTAAATGGGTTTATATATATATATATATATATATATATATATATATATATATAAGATTAAAAATGTTCTAATTAATTTATCCTACAACCGATTTAATATGGAGAACATATAGGGTCACACCGCAAAAAAGCAATATTTATTTAAGAAGTGAATGACATAATCGTAATAATAAATTAAGTATATTTAATTTATACTATGATAATAGAATAAATTAAATAACTTAATATTTATAATTTAGTATTTTAAAATACTTATTATAAATTATTATTGTTATTATTATTATTATTATTATTATTATTATTATTATTATTATTATTATTATTATTATTATTATTATTATTATTATTATTATTATTATTATTATTATTATTATTATTATTATTATTATTATTATTATTATTATTATTACTAGCATTATTATTTAGTTCCTTAACGGTTTCAGAATTGTAATTATAATAATTAATTAAGTTACTAAATAGTTTAGTAATTAATTTATAAGTACTCTCACTATTAAATAATAAAGTTCCTGAATAATTTAGGAATTGTAATTAATTAATTTGTTTCCTAATTATATTGGAAATTAAATTGAAACCATAATCCTAAGTAGTTTAGGAAGGTTGACTATATCTATAAATAAGAGAAGTCTTATAATAGATTAAGGTTGCACACTCCTTCACAAGAATTGAGAGAGTACTACATAATTCTCTACATCTAAGGAGTTTGAGAGATAATTAGGGTTAGACGCCCATAGTTTGGAGAAATCAAAATCCACTTATTTAATTTGTAGATCTCTTGGTGAATCACCTCCAGAGGCTTCACACTTGGGGAGCTGACATTGATCCGTGGAATCTAATTGGTAAATTTGAAGTAGAACGCGAAGGATTAAAGGGAGTTGAACTTGCACCTGTGGAAGCTTGGTTCTACAAATGTATAAATATTTCCTCAATTAATAATAGTCATATAAGAAATATCCTAGTTATTGGTTTGTAGAAAAATTATAAAATATAATTTTGCTTGCTTTCGTTGCGCTTATATAATTTGATTATATGTACGCCATATTTTTACAAACCAATATTGGCATCAAGAGTCAAACTCATGCGAATTATTAATTGTTTAGATTCTATATATGTATGTGTATGTGTTTAGAATATTTTAGTTGGGCATACATGTTGTATAAAATCATGGCTTTTGAAAATAATTGAAAAATCGTGTTTTTTGATGAACAAAAAATCAAAATCACGATTGCTAGAAAAATCGCAAAAACTAGATTCGGGACTGAACATCGGGGCGCTCATGTGAGCGCTGGGGCGCTCATAGTTCTGTTTTGAACGTTAGGGCGCTCACCTGAGCACCGGGACATTCAAAGCAGAATGTTTCTGTTTATTTTTCCTCTTCAGTTTTTCATAGGTTTTAACATAAATTGTTATTTTACATGGTTTTATAATTAAAATAAAGAGTTATTTTAAATATAAAATTAGATTTCATGCAACTTAAATTGCCCATTAAATGATATCAATGCATATATAGAATGGTTTTAAGTTCATGAGATGAATATTATTTATTGATATATATGTTGATATGTATGATAAATAAAAGGGACTGATTATGGACTATTGACCAATGTGTGATAGGATTTATTTTAGTTGGATGCATGAATGAATTGGTTTTAATAAATGGGATCTGCGTACCTTGTCTTGTCTAATTTTTTTAATGTAAATTCTATCTCCCTCCTATGTATTTTCTCTTGACTGATTGATGATCAATGTTTCTATTTAATGTAAATAGTTAGTAATAGAATTAGTTATATTTATTTTGAAAAAATTAGAGCCAAAGAGCTAGGAATGCATGAAGACCCATTTGTATTGGAGCCCGGCTTAAATGTAATAGTTACACTTATGTATTTATTTTTGCACCCTAGGTTTGACCTTTTGATTTATTTGGTAACTCAAATAAACCAAAGTAGAATAAAAGTCTATAATTAATCCGAGTAGAATATAGTATTCTATATGTAAATAATTATTTATATATATTATATATTATCAAACATGCTTTGCATGTTAATTAATATGTCGTGTATTATATATATATATATATATATATATATATATATATATATATATATATATATATATATATATCCCGCTAAACAAGACGAGACAATTAATATTAACAAACCTCTCATGATATAAAATAAATATTATTTATAAAAAGAATTAAAGGAGTTTAATTTAACTAAATAAAATTAGAATGGTTCTAATTTATTTATTCTACTAATCATAATATTAAGTTGTAACGTTTAAAGATATTTATTAAAAATATCAAATGTCGCCTTCTAGTATGGTAAAATAATATAGTATCAAATAATCATTATGAATTTGTTGTGTCGCACAAGACTTATATTAATTATTTGAGATGTTGTTTTATTACATAGTTATTGTTTATAAAGCAATTGAACATTACTGTTTTGTTGTGTCGCACGAGGATAATCTTTTTCTCTTCATTTATATGGAAATGCTATATCGGACTTAGCTTGGATAATTTTGATTTGGATGTGTTACACATGATCATAATAATCCAAGAGGAAAAATATAAGGAGTTACGTGTAGATGTAATTGACAAGAAGTTGTGTAATATTCCGAACTTTCGAGAGAGTTGTAATCCGACTTTATATGAATAATTAAAGATTGAATTACATCTTATATGTGTTATGAAATCTTCGTTATTGTTTATTTTTGTGTTTCGGTTCGAGTATCCAACCTTAGCACGTAAAATGAGAATAAAAGTTTTTTTTCAAAAATCTGAAAAGAGGATAAAATCTAAACCCTAAACCCTAAAAAACCTAACCTAGGCCCCCGAGCGAAAGTTGTACATCGAAATGACATTTTGTTTTAGGATTTATCATTCCCATAATTTGAAAACACGTTATAAGTCGAAAAAAGTTTTTTCTCGAAAAACGCGTCGAGAATAGGACAAAATAGAAAAAGACAAAAAGTATTTTTTTCGTCGTTTTGATCGTCAAACCATTTTTTGAGAAATGGTTGTCGAAAACACTATTTATCGAAAAACGTGCAATGCCTTTTTGACTTTTTACTTTATAGAATAGTGTTTATTCGGAACAAAACTCTATAATATCTGACTTTTAAATCAGTAATGGTCAATTCAAATGGAATACTTAGAAATGAACTATGTTAGAGATAACTGGATTAGGAAACCTAATCTAGGCCTAAACCTAGTTACAAATTAATTGAATTAACTAACTAATTAACTTAATTAGATGATTAGCATTAATCCGGTTGGAATCGAATTAGGTTAATGTAACTAGATTACCATATAACCTAATTAACATTTATTTAAACTAAACCTAACTAGGATTTAGGTTAATTAAGCTAAAGATTAACCTAATCTATATGTTAAACTAATTAGTCAATTAATAACCTAATCGACTAATCAAGTTCCTAGGTTTATTGCTAATTAACCTAATCATGACTAAGCTAGATTATCAAAAGGACTAAACTAACATTGATCAAGCTTGGTAAAAGAACTTAACTACTCCTCATTTAAATAGTTAATTCACCAACCAAACAAGGCCTAATACTATTTGTAGACACCCAAATTTTGCACTTCTCTACTAACCCTGGCAGGAGGGCAAAATCGTCAGTTGACCAGACATGCGAAAAGGAGAGTGGACCCCAACACAAAGCCACCCCAACGATTTACGGTCAAAGCCGCCACAACGGACAACGAGCATCCGGTCACTTGAGGCAAGGCAAACATTTGATCCAGAAAAACCTGAGCTGATCACAAAAGGCGACTAATGGCCACTACGCTTACGATGTTCGGGGGTCTCGCGTGGCCCGGAAATTGAGAAAAGCAAGCCGGACAGCCGCGGATGCACCTGCGGCCACCGACAAACGGGACAGTGCGCGGCTCGAGGACGGCACACGGCAGCCGAGGCGGCGGCTCAGACGGCCGCAGCAGGCAGCCGCAGAGGCATCTGCGGCCAACCGCAGATGCACCTGCGGCTGCCTGCAGATCAGCTATACATCGCCATTGTTGCGTCCGAGAGCGAGAGAGAAGAGTTTTTTGAAGGTTTTGGAGAGAGAAAAATGGCGGAAATAGAGAGAGAAACCTTCGGGTTTTGCCAAAAAATGTGAGGATTTGTCTCATTTTGTTCAACCTTTACTCCCTACATTGTATCCTACACCCGATTTGAGTGCTAGTGCGTGATTTCCTCCAATATCAAGGCAAAGATTTCAATCTCTCTTAGTGTTGGTGCATATTTTGTAGTTTTATTAGATTTGATCTTTTATCTTGCTTTAGTAGTTTAATCGGTAAATATTCATTTATTTGTGCATTTGTTGGGGGGATCCATTGTGGATCCGAAAATATTTGGTGTATTGCTATTTAAATAGTTTGATATAGTGTATTTGGAAGTTAGATCCAATGTAGTCGATATTTGTTTTGGGATCTATGGATTAGGGATGGTTAGAGAGGATTTATTGCGGAGGGAATCTCCTCCTAACCTCCCGATGATATCCTTTTAGTTTATTTTCTAACTTTTACGTACGTAGCAATGGCGATGCATTTGTACTGTAAATATGTAATTTTCGGGCCTTAAAGCGATGTCGGATCGAAAATCGGGTTTAAGGCCCCGTAATAATAAAGATATGGGATTGTGGGTGCTTGAGGTTGTCTAGATGGCTCACATGCCCATGGATAGCCCCAACATGTTTTAAATGTTTATTTTGATTTACGACACAAAAAACGGTTTTCCAAAATAAGGCAAACGATAAAGATTTTCTAAAAAGAATCAAATTAGGATATTAGATACACGAGGTTTAAAAAGTAAAGAGTTTTTGCGAAACTTTGATCCTTGTTTGACGAAAAGGCTATATTTGGTTTGAAGTGTCATAAAAGATGTTTTCAAAAAATAAATAAACGTTTTTATTAAACTTTGTGCATAGGGTTAAAGAGCTCTAGAAGTTGCCTTCAGTTTATTTATATTTACTGTTAGAAGGCAATGTATAGTCTCGATTCCTATTTGACAAAAGTTTAAAAACTATTGTTTTCTGAAAATGACATCTAAATAAAAAACCCTCATCGTTTTCGGAATTAAAATCAATCTTTATTATAAAAAGCGAAGCCTTGTCATTTGGGTCAAAAGACGTCTAAAACACTTTCTCGATAAAACACATTTGCCATATAAAATCAAAGCAACTTTTATGCGAAAATTCACCACAAACATTCATTTAGGCACACACACACACACACACACACACACACACACACATGTTTTAGGATTTAAAAGGATAGAAAAACATCGAGATTGCGGTAACCGTGTTTCACGGAAGTCGGGGGGTGCCTAACACCTTCCCCTCGCTTAAGCAAGCCCCCGAACTCTATGAATCTCGGTTCGCGGACCAATTGAATCAGAGTCACGTATGAGCCAGCGATTACGAAAATAAAATTCGGATGAGTTGGTACATCCATTTCAAATATACCAACTGGCGGCTCTGGTCAATTGGCTCATAAAGAAATCGATCTTTCAAAACCCGTCGACATTAAGCCGACCCTTTTCAAAATCACATTTAATTCAAAAGGCTAAAATTGGAAAGGGCTTTTAAATATTAAAGAGCGAAACGACGAAAATCCCGGCGTCGACACTATTCATTTGGTAGGCATGATCTTGGTGATTGATTTAGGAGATGATGATGTCACCAAACAAGATCACTGCAAACATTTAATACCATTTAGTGCACCATTTGGCCGGCCAAAGCAAGAGAGAAAGGGAGGTGCACTTGAAGTTAGCTAAGCTTAGAAGTTTTGCAAAAATGACCTTTATACCCTAGCTTTGCATGGCATATAAAAAGCAAGCTTTGTTCACTTGATTCATCATTCATTTTCAAAGCTTAAAATCAAGTATCAAAGCTATGCATATATTGAGAGAGAGTTCTAGTGAGTTGCTACCTTGGAAATTGCAAAGAAATAGTTAAAACTTGCAAATTCAAAAGGTGCAATCTCTAAAAGTTATTATGTTTAATTTTTCTTTTGTCTTTAATTTTTCAAAAGCTCAAAAACGCGAGTTATAGCCATGTACGATTGTCGTTCTCCGTGTTCTTCACGTGTTCTTAAGCCTTTCTTCATGTTACAATAGTTATAATATCAAATTTCATTTCATAGTTTAAAGCTCAAGAAACGTACGTCGTAGCCATGTACAATTGTCATTCTCCATGTTCTTCGTATGTTCTTGAGCAACTATTATAAATTGTTTGAATCAATTATGCAAGCCGTTATAATGACCAAATTTTGTCAATTATAAAGTGTCATAATCACTTATGTAAGCAGTTATAATGCTCAAATTATTTCAAGTATAAAATCCAAAAGCTCAAGAACATAAGTCGTAGCCATGTACGATTTTTAGTTCTTCGTGTTCTTCGTATGTTCTTGAGTAAAAGTCATGAATCTTTCTATGAGAAGGTTTGTGATTTACTATTTTTATGTTATAAAGTGTTATTGAGTCTTATAACATGATTTCTTAAGGAGTTAAAGCAAGCGGTACCATGTTTCACATGGTTAACCCTAATATTTTTATCAAAACAAGCTCACTGACTGTTTTTGCTAAAATTCGAAAACTTAAATTCATAATGTGCCTTAGAAATATAAATTAAAGTTGTAGATCATAAAATTATAAGCTATTTAGACTCAAGAATCACTTCAAAATAATTTCTTATGATACAGTTATGGCAATTACCAGAAAGGACGCCAAAGCAAAAAAATTTAGCATGCCTTCGGGTGGAAACCCTAAAAAGCACCGAAAATGATGATTTTGAGTTAGCCAAGTTTCCTAAAAATTCCACCAATGAAAATAGTCTAGTTTAGGTATAAAAACACGTATAAAGAAGGAAAATTTGATGAACTAACATTCGAGTACGCGTAACCCTTTATATAGGCACTTTAAACGATTACCATGAAACTCTAATTGTGCAAAAAGACAAGTTTTCTATCCTTAACCTTTGTTTACCTGCTTTTTATGTGATTTATACATTTTGTACATGCAACGTGTTATAAATCTTTGATACGAGAGTTATTACTTCTTGTTTCGGCATAACTTGCAAAATGAAATGTTTATTCATGATGTATTTCGAATTATGCTTTATTTTATCAAACCAAGTTGTCTTGGGCCAATCCTGACATGTGAAGTAAACTGAGATGAACGAATATGTATCACTGTTCATGATTCGTCCAGTGAAGGGAATGTTATGCATAACATAGGTTGTCATTAAGTTGATCCCCTTTCTATATCCACTGTAAATGGTTCTAAGTCGAAAGACAAAGAACAGTTCAAGGTCTAACCACCACTCAGTCTTGCTATGTTAAAATATTTTGTAATATCAATTGTTGTGCCATAAATCCTTACAATTCATATCGGTGTGAGTTTACTTATATGCTATGTGTTTAATACTTGCTGAGCATCTTAGCTCATCGTTGCAAATAAACCTAACTTGTAGACAAACCCGATAGCTCCGGCACAAAGAAGAAAGGAAAGAAGAAATGCATAGACTAGTTTACTGCTTTTCTTAACTGTGCTTAACTATAGTCATAATGACATTTTATAATAAGAACAAGTTCCACACATGTAACCAAATATTATTTAAGTATTATCAGGTTTTATCACATTCTCTTATTAGGTCTTTACTTTAATTAAACCTATAATTGTTAAAACTTAACATAGTATTGATAATAATCTATTTATCTGGATGAAGATCGGTAAATAACTTATGAGTGTTGTACATTCGACACAGGACTAAGCGATGTTGACTAGTCAAATTCATCGTTAAGGTTACTCGGACCCAGGTATAACTCGTTATTACTATTCTGAATGTCGGATATGTAGGATTATTCATATAAAGAGATATCACTATAACCAAATATGTTTCGAATGAGGGTTTTAACTAGTTAGGTAATGTTCTGTACGGAAAGAGAATTTTGCTCCGGACAAAGATATAACCATTTGTCACGGATAAAGATGCAAGCATTTATCACGGGTGAAGATACAAACATTCACCGCGATATTCTCTGTTCCCAAGAGCTGGCCTAATGATTTAATGTTGTGGATGTTGGAACATGTAAAGTTATAGAATATCTAACTATCCAGGATAAAAAAATGTTATGATTGAGTATTAAGTCCCTTGCATCGATTACAAGGACTTGGTATGAAATAATGAAAGATCTTTGGGAATTAAGATGAGAACTTTGTTTATGAATAAAGAAAATCATTTATAAACCTAATGATTTAGCATTTATAGTGAGCACCAAGTTAGCTATAGTAAGTATAGTGATTTGGGGGCATCACAAGTTATCTACCTATTTATTTAGATATAGTTTTTTATGTCGCACAAGGCTATAAACATTTGAAATACGATCATTATTCTCACTAGCAAATCTTTAGTTAGATTTGTCAAACTATATAAGGAGGGTAAAATAGTTTGATGAAAATAGTGGGAGACACCATTTTAAATAAAGACATAATTAACTTGGTGATTAATAAAATAAATGCATGTTAATGTTGTTATTAATTCACTTAAAGAATATTGCTATGTTTAATTCACTAACACTCATATTAGATGCTAACAATTTAATTGAACTGAATTATTCGGATTGATTAAACAAATTTGAGAATAGTTCTCAATGCTGAAAAGCTAACAAATGTCCTTAATTTGCCTATTCCTATAAATGTTGCAGACCAAGCATCTAAGGAAGAGATTACTATTTTAAGAAATGACAAGATAATGCAAAGGTGGCTCATTACATCATGCTCACATCCATAAATATCGAGTTATAGCGTCAACACGAGAAAATTGATGCACCTACTATATTGCTACACATTTATTAGTTGTATGGAGAGCAAAGTAGGTCAACTAGATATAAGATATGTAAGGAGCTATTTCGATCTATAATAATCAATGGAACTACAGTACAGACACATGTCCTAAAGATGATCAATCCGATTAATTAATTGGGACAAATGGGTTTTGTCAAGGATAAAAGTTGAGTCAAGATTCGATCTTGCAGTCACTTAGTAACTCCTATTCTTAATTAGTTGTGAACTTCAACATTAATAAGCTATATATCAATTTAACTGATTTACTTAATATGTTGAAAATTGTTAAGAGTCATTTTTCTTTCAAGAAAAACCAAGTCTTACTAGTAGATGAATTTTCTGAGCAAAAGAAGAAGGCCAAATGTGTTTTTGAGGAGTCAGAAAAGATGGAAGGTAATAGAAAGGCTAAACAAAGGACATGAATAAAAGTGAACCGGGAGGCAAAGTTGTTTGCTTTTATTGTGATAAGCTAGGACACTAGAAGAACAACTGCAAGAGAATTGCAGTACCTAAGCAGAAGAAGCTTGAAGAAGTTTATACTGTAGATATAGATTTGTTCATAGTGAAATAGAACTTTTTATAAGTTAAGTTCTACTTAGGTATTAGATATCGGTTGTTAGTCTCACATATGCAAGTCATTGCAGAGACTAGACAGAAGTAAAAGGCTGAACTAAAGATAATTAATCACGTGGGTGAAATGAAGCAAATGGTTACTATATTAATCATATGAACTTACAGTTTAGCATTGTCTATGGGCAAGTCTATTAAGTTAGTAAGATATTACTATGTTGATTACTTGATGGACATTGTATACTTGATTGACATAAAAAATATTTTAAATTGAACAAACTAAAGGCAGATAGATGATATGAATCAAACCTTCATGCAACACTGTTAACTCAATCATGTTAATGAAACAAGACTAAATAAGATTGTATAAAGATAGGCTTTTAGAGCCTTTTGATTATGAATCATATACAACTTGTGAATCTTATATCATGGACAATATGACTAAATCTCTATTTAGTGAACATGGAGATAGAGTTGCAGAGTTGTTAGAGTTGGTACACATAGTTGTGTGTGGGACCTATGACAACAAATACAAGAGGAAGGTATTCATTCATTAATTTCGCTTATGATTTTAGATTTTGATATATATATATTTGATGAAATATAAATCCAAATATTTTGAAATGTTCAAAGAATCAGAAGTAAAGTAAGAAAACAAACAGCCAAAAGTATTAAAATTCTTCGATTAGATCAAGAAGAGAATACTTAAGAAGTAAGTTTCAAGATCATCTCAAAGCGAAGTGGTATTTTCTCACAATGGGCATGATGATGATCCATGATGAGTTTTACCGATCTTCTAGTATCATTCTAGGGTTATACCCTAGAAACGACCGAATATCTACTAAACAAGATACCTTCAATTTCCTTCCCTAAGACTTCATATGAGTTATGGATAGGGAGGATACCAAATCTTAAGTATGTTAAGATTTAGATTGTCCAACTTACTTTTAAAGGTTTGACAGTGATAAGCTTGAGACAAGATCTTATAAGTGTAAACTTGTGGGATATCCTAAAGAAAGTTTAGGGTATCATTTCTATAATCTGACTAATTAAAAGGTGTTTGTTGAGACACACTGTCTTATGAGGAAAATGAGTTTTTTCTTAAAGGGTTAATAGGAGTAAGATAGAACTTGAAGAGATTCAAGAACTAGAAAATACTACAGATCGAATGAAGGAATATGTTCAAGTAAATAAACCTATTGTACCACAACCAAGTTGTAAATCTAGTTTAGTACCGAAGATACCTAAGAGGTATGGATTCATCATAAATGATGATGATGGGGTACGCATCATAGTGGATGATGATCCAGTTACATACGATGAGGAATGAGTATTAGATACTCAAGAGAAATGACTGATGATCATAAAATTCCAAATGAGACTTTGGAGAAAGACTAAAACAGATGGCAATGTAGAGACCTATAAGACTTGACTAGTGACAAAAAGATTTCAAACAAGGTCAATGAGTTGACTATAATGAAACTTTTCACTAGTGAAAATGCATATATCTATTCGGATTTTATTTACAGTTGCAGCTTACTATACAAAGAGGATGTATGTATGATACACCCAAGGGGATTTTTCTCCATAGAGATGGAGTAAATCAAGTATAAAAGCTACAACGATCCAATTATGGGTTGAAGCAAATTTCTCAAAGATGGAATATCTGTTTTGATGAGATAATCAAAAGAGTTTAATTTTATCAAAAATATGGATGAACCAAGTGTATACAAAAGGGTTAGTGGGAGCACTGTGATATTCCTAGTACTATATATTAATATATTACTAATAAGAAATGATATACCGATGCTATAATCAGTAAAAATATGGTTGTCTAAAAGCTTCTCCTTCAAGGTCCTGGGAGAAACATCCTATCATTCTATTCAAGATAAAGGTCTATAGAGATAGATCATAAATGATGCTTGGCTTGACCTAATGAACGTATATTGATTAATTGATATGTACTATCCCTGATATTGCGTATGTATGATAAGTAGATATCAGTTCAATTTTGAAGAAAAATATTAGAAAAAAGTTTCTAATGATGAGTCTGATATAAAACTAGAGGGTTTAACAGACTCAAGTTTTTTCAGACTAACCAAGATAATAGCATATCCATTTCAGGTAATATGATTACCTTGAACGGTGTTGTAGTGAGTTGGAAAAGTTCTAAACAACAAAAAGCTGCTGATTTACTTACAAAGACATAGTAAATAACTATAAGTGAAGCTGCAAAGGTGATTGTTTGGTTCAACAAGTTCATTACAGAATGTATAATGGTTCCTAGCATTAAAGGGGTTTAATTCGCTAAGGAACCTAGGTCTCATCTAAAATTCAAACATATGTTGTAGCACTTTCGTATGATTAGATGAATATTTAAAAAGGAGACAACACCATAAAGATGGCAGACTCTTAGTACAGCATTACAAATTCATTAACTAAAATATTTACTAAGCAATTTATATGTCGCTTAGAGAAGAATGGTATGGGGATACCAAAGGGCCATTGGCTTTAGTGTAAGTAGGAGATTGAAAGTAGTATGCCCTTAAGCCAATCACATTTGATGTGATATGCATATACTTTATAATCTTATTCGTTTATTAATAAAAGTAGTAAGACATTTTTTTATTAATGATTAATTAGCTAAATTAATTAAATGGATAAACCCATAGTTTTCGAGCAATGCTTTTAGAACCATGATGAGGATCATATAATGACCACGAATTTCATTAGTCATTGTATGATAACCACAAATAATTAGCAATGAATTTAAAATTTTTGGTATTAATTAATTGTGCATTAGATAATTAAATAAATGTACTTATGTATATGTATATTTATTTAAAGAATTAAAGCAAGGTATATAATTAATTAAAACAAATCTAATTGGATTATATTTTAAATCCAAATGAGTTGTTAAACTATGTCAAAGATATTAACCTAGTAGCTTATGTAATTAATTTAATTACTAGCCCATGTAATTAATTTAACAAGCCCAACGCTTATTTTAATTAAAGGTAGCATAGTTATTTAAATGCTAGCCCAATATGTTATTTAAATTTAGCCCAAACCAATTCAATGGATGAGCCCAATATATTTAATCCTAAGCTCCAATATGGAGCCCAATAGGAAGTCAAAAATGGTCAACATTGTTACATATATATATATATATATATATATATATATATATATATATAGAAGTACATATATATAATTAAAGCATTAAAAATATATCAAAAATGGGTGATTAAATCCATTTTTTGCTGAGATTTTAGGGGGCCCACTTGGGGTTGCTTGATCTTGCATGTTGCTTCAAACTCACACTAAATCAAAGTTGGCCAACAACCCTAGTCAATCACAATGTCACCCACATTGTCCATCCATGCAATAGTAAGCTTAATTAGCTTGTAATTTCACGAACATTGGTTGATTAAGAATGTTAATGAAGTGTTAGTAGAATACTATATATAGAGCACTCCACACTTGTATCAAGTTTGCTAGTTCATTTCCAAGAGAATACAAGAGAGAAAGTGAGAGCATTTGTGAGCATTTGAGAGATACACTTGGGTGTTGAGTGAAAAAACTAGAGAAGGAGCTTGGTGAATGTCCACTAGCTTCACAACGTATTTTGGTAGGAGAAGAAGAAGAGCATCCAAGACCACAAGGCTTAAAAGTGCTCTAACTTCTCTTAAATTTCTTTTTTGTAGCCTAGATAACTTTTGAACGGTTAAAATCTATTTTTAACCGATCAAAACTTATTTTGATGGTATAGAAGTCTTTAACTATGTAATATATGTATATTCATAGTTTGATGTGTTTATATCATTACTTAGTATGTGTGGAATGCATAAAATTAGTAGAAATGTTCATATCGAAATTTACTGGTAAAACCCTAACTAAGCATGTGATGTGTAATGTTGTAGTTTGAAATGTTCAAGTTGGAAAAATGATTTCTATAGATATAAAGTTACATCTATCAGTTTTTAAGAAAACTCAACTTGAATCTTTCAAAAATGTGAAAAAATAAAGAAGTTATGGATTTTTCCTCAAAGCATGATGATTTTAAAACCCTAGGTTGCATTGTGAGCCCTTTTTGAGTATAGTTCCGTTTGAAATTTGGATTTGTGATCTAAAGAGAAATTGTAGAGGGAGAAATTCTTATGAGAATGGGCTCAAGAATTATCCCAAAATATTTTAAAATGAAGAAATTATGGCTGTCGGATTGGCTAGAGGTCGGACAACCCATTTTAGGGTTTTCGGTTCTATTTTGAACGCCACGGCGCCCAATTGAGCGGCGGGGCTTTCAAGGCCAACAAGTTCAAGTTGTCGGGTCGGGTCGTGTTAGTTCGGGTCGGTCCGAGTTCGAGTCCGATTTTATTGGAAAATTAAAGTATAACTAAGTGTAAAATGAAGGTAATTGTGTATTGAACCAATATATGGAATTTATTTGTAATTAATGGGTAGCAAAATGTTTAAAATAAAGTTTAATATTAACACCATTAAAAAATTAACTATTGGTATTGTTTAATGATTTTTATTAAAATATTATTAAATAATTAATAATATTAGTATATGATTAAAAAATTATTAAATGATGAATAACATTAACAATGGGTTAAAATATTATTAAATGGTTAATAATATTAGTAAGAGATTAAAATATTATTAAATGGGTAATAATATTAATAAGTCAATAAAATATTATTAAATAATTAATAATATTAATAATTAGATAAAATATTATTAAATGAATAATATTATTAGAAAAGCAATAAAATATTATTAATAAGTAATAATATTAGTAAATGAATAAAATATTATTAAATTATTAATAATAATAGATAATGAATAAAATATTATTAAATGATTAATAATATTAATAAAGTAATAAAATATTATTAAATGATTAATAATATTAGATAATGAATATAAAATTATTAAATGATTAATAATATTAATAAGGTAATAAAATATTATTAAATGATTAATAATATTAGATAATGAATAAAATATTTTTAAATGATTAATAATATTAGATAATTAATAAAATATTATTAAATAGTTAAGAATATTAGATAATGATTAAAATATTATTAAAAGATTAATAATATTAGATAATTAATAAAATATTATTAAATAGTTAATAATATTAGAAGATGAATAAAATATTATTAAATGACTAATAATATTATAAGGTTGTTAATATATTATTAAATGATTAATAATATAAGAAGATTAATAAGGTATTATTAGATGATTGATAATACTATAAGACTAATAAAATATTATTAAATTATTAATAATATTAGATAAGTGTCTGGACTATATTAAATAATTAATATAGGTTCTTTGTGTTCAGAATATTATCAAGTAGTGATAATATTTCCTAAGTGATTGTATACCCGTAATTATATAATTATGCGGTTCGTAAGAGTTATAAAGGTCATTATACTAATGTGTATATGATACTAATTTAATATCAAACTGGTTTAATTTTTAGGTCCGTTCAAGGATTATTAAATTAAGGTGGTTAGCCGTAGACGATGCACGAGGCAAGTTTTCTACACCTTAACTTGTATTTATTATTGCAATTATTCTTCAACCTTATTTACATTGAACTATTCAAATTATTGTTGAGCAAATTCTACACTCGTAGTTATTTGATAGAACTTAAAGCGGATTAATTATCTAAAATTATTCCACCTCATTATTAGTTATTGTATTCGCACATAGTGCTTTTGTAACTGTATAGTTCAGTAATTCATTAACTGTTTAAGAACGTGTAAGCTAATTATTTCGACTAGACAAATGCATGTTTAAATTCATCTAATTGAATATTATAAAAGCTTATTCAAACCACTGGCTGGTGCGGATTCTTATAGTAAGACTGAGAAAGAACAACCCTAGTTAAAGGGATTTTTATATTGTCTGGTAACCGAATTTGCGCAAGAAATCTAAATGTTATGCATATACATAGGACATGAGAGGACTGATCCCCTCAAGTGTCCCGTTATTTTTAACAAGGTGTCAGACATTATATGTCTATTCTACCTTAGTAGCAGTTCACGGTCATTAAAAACCACTCAGCAGTAAAGAGTCAATTCATTCTTATATTGAACATTGATTCTTGATATCTTTCACAATTGTTATTGTTGAAAACTTTGAAGTTATTTTCCTTCATCATGATATATCTTATGTTGTTGTTTATAAACTTGCTGAGCCATTTAGTTGCTCATTCTTGCTATATCATGACTATATTTCAGCTAAACCCGAATGCTCTAAATCAGACAAAGGCATGGGGAAAGCGAATGCGTAGATTGGTAGATGCATGCTAGTTTTAAATTACTGTTATGTAATTACTGTATAAATATTTTATATTTCCCTTAAGATATGTAATGTTACGATTAATGTTAATAGACCTTGGGAAGTGTAGCCTTTTGATAAGAAAACTTTTGTATTATTCCGCGTAGTTTGAATACAATTTATGTATTTTATTGTTGTTAAGTATTGTGAAGGGGATTTTATTGTTGTTATGTATTTTATTGTTGTTAAGTATTGTACAGTGTGTCATACATCATGTATTATGCTTCTACTAAAGCAATATATTTCATGTACATCATATCTAACTCAGATTAACAATTTTCTAAAGAAGACATTGAACTACTTCACATATAGTCACATAATTGCACCGAAGGAACATCTCGGTAACATCAACCACAGATCACATAACACATAATTTCTATACACATTTGAAAAAAGTAAGCATATAATATCATATAACAATTAATATCAAGTACTGAAGAACTTGCCTCGGTGCCCGATTATTAATTTAATGGCTAATAATTCTTTCTTGGACGACCTATAGTAAATCAATTAAAAAATAATTCATTAGCACTCTAATATATTAATTTAATTAATATAAAACACATTCAATGCGGACAACCCGGCTCGTCGGATAAAATTTAGCTTATTCGATTGTCCGGATTTTATTTAACAATTTTCTAAATTTTGAACTTACTAGATTAATATTTAAATATTTTAAATATTAATCCCCAATATTTAATATTTTTGCAAAAATATTAAATTTAATGCCCAAATATCATTTATATATTTTTAGTATTTTTTTATAATTTTTAAATAATTTTTAAACATTTATTTTAATTAAAAATAATTTTGATGGCATTTTCAAAATTTCGGCAACTTCAGGAACACGTTCGGCATTTTTGAAAAAGATTAGGGGCACGCTGGTAATTAACTAGCAGTGCGTCCGCGTATTGCGCGTCCCCTTCTTTTTGCCTACACCAAACGACGTCGTTTGGCCTCTGCATCCGAAAAATTGGTCGTCGCGCATAGCGCGGCCCTAACCCTTATCCCCAAAATGACGCCGTTTCAATCCCTACTTCCGAAATTTGTTTGGCCACTTGCGCATTCAAATTTTGGCCACTGCGCAATGCGCGAGCGACCTAAATTTTTTTTTCTACTTCTTCTTCCGTTATAGTAGCCAACAAGAACATTTAAACCATTTTTAATCCTACTTTTCACAACATAATTACTCTAAAAATCATATAATCCCCATATATAGATCCAAAAATTATATAGAATAATTTTTCTAATTATTTACTAAATTTTCACAAACTTTATTTATCACCAAAAATACTAAATAAAATCACATAAAATGATTTTATACCTTCCCTAAAAGATTGAACACCTTCCTTGAAGCTTGTTCTTCACTTGGATGGCACCAAAAATTTCTTTCTTGGTGGTGATGCTGGTTCGGGTGGCGTGATGGTGGTGGGAAGAAGAAGAAAGAGTTTGTGTTTATTTTTATTTTTATTTTTATTGTGTGTGTGTGTTTATTATTTCCTTTTTACTTGCTTTGCTTTTTCTTTTTAATAACAAAAAGAACTTAACCACCTTGGAAAAATATAAGAAGTCCACCGACTCTCATGTTCACAACCGACTTAACCATCCGGATTAGCACAATTCATGCCTAAAAAGTTTATTTTAATACATTACGTAGTTATTTTATGTAATAAATATTTTATATAATATATATAAAATATTTATTTTAATTCACCAAAATTCATAACATGATTTATAAAAATAATATTTATACCTTTTTAAGATACTTTACTTGACAATTTTTGTAGACGCGTAATGACATGCATGTAATTATATGAGGTAATTTATACCTCCAAAATTAATAAAATAACACATACAACTTATAAAAATTAATTTTTATACTTTTTTACTTCGTTACATGGACAACATGCTTAATTAACATGTTTACGTTTCTCAAATATTATTTCTCATAAAAATTATAACAATTCCATCATACAATAAACATAATTTAATAAATTAAAACATTCGTTCTTCTCATTTATTTTTCATTTCTTTACTATTTGACACACTTTATATATAAATCATATAATAAAATATTGCACTATTTGTACAATTATATTTTCTTTCTTAATTAATGTACTCTCCTTATATAAATTATATAATTATTTTTATATAATTTATATAATTATTATTTCTTTACTATTTATTTTAACTTTCTTATATAAACTATATAATTTATTATTATATAATTTATATAATTACATTCTCTTTTTTAAATAATTTCCAAAATTCCTTCATAATTATCGATTAATTATATAATCAATAATTAAATCTTTATTAACCCTCTCATTATTTTCTATTTTCTCCATTACTCACTACACTTTATGTAAACTATACAATAAATATTGTACAATTTATATAATTTTTTTCTTCCATCCTCATTTAATTTAATCCTTTTATATAAATTATATAATTATTCTTATATAATTTATATAATAATTCTTTCACTAATATTTTACTTAAATTCCCTTATATAAATTATATAATTTATTAATATATAATTTATATAATTACTTCCTCCTCTTAAATAATTTCTAAACTTTCGCCATAATTATTGATTAATTTTAAAATCAATAATATCAATTTTACTAACTCCCTCATTAACATTTCATTTAAATTTTGATTAATCTAATTGTTAATCCCTTTATTTTCCATAATCAATAAAATTTTATCAACATAACAATTGAACATGCACACACATTTATATATATATATATATATATATATATATATATTCAATTCATATACCTCACATTACCACGCAACACCATTTACATAACAATTTATGCACCTCCACAACTATTTTAAATATCAACAATTTAATTGTACAAATACATGAAATTTCTCTTATTCTTCATAAATTGTTTTTAAACAATTTATTTACTTTTCAATTATGTTAATTCAACACAATTTATCACCATCTCTGTACAGATTTAATTTACCAATTAAATCCCATCACACACTTTCAATAACATAAAATCATAAATAATTTAAACAATCTTGATAATTTTGTCAATTAAATTCTTATTTATTATTATTAAAATAATCCCAAAAATTCGGGTCCTCACACCAACCATAGAAAGTATCATTTAAAAATTTTAAGAATGTAGGTCCTCCCGATTTTAAGGGAACCGCTGAGCCTATAGAGGCTCAGTGCTGGATAAAAGAAATAGAGAAAGCTTTTGACTTAGCAGAAGTTGCTGAGGACAAAAAGACTAAGTTTGCCACATACCTTATAAAGGGCGAGACAAACTTCTGGTGGGAAGCCAACCAAGCCCGCGCAGGAGAAGGTGTGGTAACGTGGGAAACATTTAAGGAGTTATTCTTTGAGAATTACTTCCCACAAAGCATGAAAAATCGAATGGAGGTACAATTTTTAAATCTAAAATAGGGAGACATGATTGTTTCCCAGTATGCCTCCAAATTCAATGAACTTGCACGTTTCGCTCCAAATTAAGTAGATACGGAGGAACGAAAGGCAAGGAAGTTTGAAGAAGGTTTGAAACCCTAGATATATGGTAAAGTAGTTGTCTTGCAAATAGAGAGTTACTCCCAACTACTAGAGAAGGCTACCATTGCCGAAGTCGGCAGCGAAGCCATATCAAAATTTAATAAAGATAAAAATAATAATAAAGGAGGGAACGGGGGAGGAAATAATAATAAAGGAGGGAACGGGGGAGAAAATAATAATAATAAGAGAAGGTTCAATGGCGGAAACTCCCAGCAAAGAGGGGAAAATAAAAAGAAAACATTAGAACCGTGCAAAATCTATGGGAAAACACATTCAGGAGTGTGTCTAAAAGGGAAAAATATTTGCTACAATTGCAAATAAGAGAGACACATAGCACCTGTAGACACCCAAATTTTGCACTTTTGCACTAACCCTGACAGGAGGGCAGAATCGTCATTTGACCCGACGAGCGAAAAGGAAGGTGGACCCCAACATCAAGTCACCCCAGCGATTTACGGTCAAAGCCGCCACAACGGACAACGAACATCCGGTCACTTGAGGCAAGGCGAACAGTTGACCCAGAAAAGCCTGAGCCGACCACAAAAGACGACTGATGGCCACTCCGCTTACAATGTTCGGGGGTCTCGCTCCCCGGTGAGCGAGCGGCTGCCCAGCTCGCCGGTGAGCTGGCGGGGGGGGGTAGGGGGCAGCGCCCCCTGAAAGACAGGCACAATTGTCAAATTCTATATCAAGTCGCAGCCCTCCGAGCAAGCCTCCCAGAACAATATGGCACGTTTCCCAGGGACTTCCGAATCGCAAAAATACAGCCTTCCGAAATAATACCGCAGAAATTGACGAATTAAGACCGCGCGGCACGGAAATCGAGAAAAGCAAGCCGGACAGCCGCGGATGCACCTGCGGCCACCGACAAAAGGGCAGGTTCGCGGCTCGAGGGCGGCACACGACAGCCGAGGTTCGGCGCGGGCGGCCAGCGAAGTCAGCCGCAGATGCACCTGCGGCCAGCCGCAGTTGCACCTGCGGCTGCCTTCGGAACTCTATTAAGCGTCCAGATCTGCGTCCGAGAGAAAGAAAGAGGAGAAAAAATAGATTTTTAGAGAGAGAGAGCTCGCGGGAGAAGAAGAAAATGGCGGAAATGTAGAGAGAGAAACGAGATTTTAGAGAGAGAAACCCACGGGTTTGTTCCAAAGAGTGAGATTTCTTCATCCTTTGTACAATCTTTGCATCCTATTTTGGTTTCCAAGTGTTGAATCATCTATTTCATCATTTGGAATGTAAAAAATCCGAGTTTCATAGCGTCGTTGTGTTTGATATATCAAATCTTGTAGATCTAGTTTTATTTTGTTCTTATTGTGTTTGTTGGGTGGATCTTCTGTGGATCCGAAAATATTTGGTGCATTGCTATTTAAATAGTTTGTTTTAGTGTATTTGAAAGTTAGATCCAATGTAGTGGATATTTGTTTTGGGATCTATGGATTAGGGACGGTTAGAGAGGATTTATTGCGGATAGAATCTCCTCCTAACCTCCCGATGATATCCCTTTAGTTTATTTTCTAGCTTTTACGTATGTAACGATCGCGATGCACCTTTATGTAAATATGTAAATTTTTGGGCCTTAAAACGACATCGAGTCGAAAATCGGGTTAAGGCCCCGTGATAATAATAAAATATGTGATTGTGGGTGTTTGGGGTTGTCTGGATGGCTCACATGCCCATGGATAGCCCCGACACGTTTTGGAATGTTTGTTTTAATTTACGACACGAAAAAACGGTTTTCCAAAATAAGGCAAATGATGAAGATTTTCTAAAAGTGATCAATTTAGGATATTAGATTCATGAGGTTTAAAGGTTAAGTGTTTTGGCAAACTTTAATCCATGATTGATGAATAGGCTTTAGTTGGTTTTAAAACGTCACAAAAAACGATTTTGCAAATAAATAAATGTTTCATTAAACTTTGTGCATAGGGTTAAAGAGTTCTAGAAGTTGCCCTCGTTTTATCTATATTAACTGTTAAAAGGCAATGTATAGTCTCGATTCCTATTTGACAAAAGTTTAAAATTGTTTGTTTTCTAAAATGACATCTAATAAAAAACCCTCATCGGTTCGAAATTAAAATCAATCTGTATTTTAAAACGAAGCCTCGTCATTTGGGTCAAAAGACGTTAAAACGCTTTCCAGATAAAGCACATTTGCCATACAAAAATCCAAACAAAATTCACCACAAGCATTCACCTAGGCACACACGCACACACACGCAACTCACACATTTTAGGATTTAAAAGGATAAGAAAACATCAAGATAGCGGTAACCGTGTTTTACGGAAGTCGGGGGGTGCCTAACACCTTCCCCTCGCTTAAGCAAGCCCCCGAACTCTATGAATCTCGGTTTGCGGACCAATTAACTCGGAGTCACATATGAGCCAGCGATTACGGAAACAAACTCGGATGAGTTGGTACATCCATTTCAAATATACCAACTGGCGACTCTGGTCAATTGGCTAAAAAAAATCGATCTTTCAAAACCCGTCGACATTAAGCCGACCCTTTTCAAAATCACATTTAATTCAAAAGGCTAAAATTGGAAAGGGACATTTTTAATAAATAAAAAATGAGACGAGCGAAAATCCCGGCGTCGACAGCTGGCGACTCCGCTGGGGAAAATAGAGGGCTTAAGCCGCGTTAAAATCTCGATGTTTTCCTATCCTTAAAAAATCTAAAAATGTGTGGTTGCGTTGCTTGCGATTGATCTACTTTTTGTGCGTGTATGAATGAATATGCGAGTGTTGTGATGGCTTTACGAATGCTTTACGTTATTGTCATCATTTGCATACGGTGAGGAACGATGAATGAATGATGAATGTATGTTGAGCAGTTCCTCCTCCTGAGGCAAACCCGTCGGATGTGGATTACTGGACTCAAAGGGGTGCTCCCCGGCGAGGCTCAGGAAAAGCATCCACTCAGATCCAATCCAATTGAAAGATCGGATTTTTCCCTTCTAGTATGTTGCGAAGATCTGGGAACCTTCATGCCAAAAAACCCGCGAGAGTAACTTAGGGTAGGTCAGCCTCAGATAAACCCGACGCGTGGGAAGTCTCTTCATACCCTTTTACGTTTCACGCACATAATGTCATACTTTAGTCAAACATTTTGTACCTCCCGCTTTTGTCAAAATAAAATACTAACCTCTGTTTTACAGGGACAGCTTGGAGAGCATCATAATTGCACACTGTCATACCTTGGTTAAAACAAAGGGATACTAACCTTGTTTTGCAGGAAAATATTACAAAACTCAAAAACACAAAAATATTTGCTTTAGCATGCATCCACCAGTGTCATTTCCCGGAACTAAACTGGGTTTGTTTATTCGCAGGATTGCGCCCCAAACTCGTCTCCGGTCCAAGAAAGCCAGAGAATCAACAGTCGAGATGGCTGAGAACCCTAATCCTAACCCAGCTCCTGTATCCCGGGAAGAATTCGATGCTGTGAGAAATCAGATGACGGAATTGACCACAATGCTAAAAGAGCACTTCAAGTTAAAATCGAAGTCGCAAACCGAGGACCCACCGGGGCCATCATCTCAGGGGAACGAGTTGACCCCAGAAACCCCGAAGGTTGAACAGCCAAAACAAATTATCGTTATTCCAGAAGATGAAATTGCTAGTAATGTCAGTAAAAAGCTAAAGCAGATGGAAGAGGCCATCAAAACTATGAAGGGGATCGGGTCATATGGCAGCGTCAACTACTCCGACTTATGCATTTTCCCGGAAGCCAAATACCCCGAGAAGTTCAAGATCCCCGAATTTGAAAAGTATAGCGGGTCGGGGGATCCTTACACGCATCTAAAAGTCTATATCGGAGAACTTGGGGTATATGCTGAGGACGAGTCGTTGAGAATGCAGTTATTCCAGAAAAGCCTGACAGGGGAGGCTAGGACCTGGTACGCGAGGCTGGATAATGCTAAAATTCATAACTGGGAGGAGTTGGCCCACACCTTCTTGATGCAATACAGCTTTCAGTCCCAAATGGCCCCGGACCGATACCAGATGACAAAGATCAGGAAGCAGACTAATGAATCTTTCATAGAGTACGCTCAACGGTGGAGAAGGTTGGCGGCCCAAGTAAACCCACCCATGAACGAAACAGAGATGGTAATGACCTTCATCGATATACAGGAGGCCCCTTATTATGAAATGATGATAGCTGGGATAGGGAAGCCTTTTGCGGAGATGATCAGACACGGGGAAATGGCAGAGATGGGGTTGAAGTCAGGAAAGATCCGAGACCTCACAGCTCTTGAAGCTGTTGCTGATCAGATACGAAGCGGGAACTATGGCAGTACGTCCCGGATACCAGAAAAGAGAAATGAGGAGGATGTGTCCCTGGTCTTACAAGGGCTATCTGGGGAAGCAATGAGTAGCCGTCCTGTCCGCATGCCAAGAAGCGAGCCCCTGCGACAGCCGACTTTCCCCAATCAGAGGTCTGAGGGGCGAAGGAGATTTGAAAATGCCCGAGATAGGGAATTCACCCCGTTGGGAGATCCATTAGAGCAAATATTGGCCGTGTTAATCACCCAAAAGAAGATTACGGAGCTGGCACCACCGACTGACCCAAAGGGGAGGAAGTACGACCCAAGCAAGAAATGTGCCTATCATTCCGGGTCCCCGGGGCATGACACTCAGGAATGCTGGACGTTGAAACATAAGATACAAAACTTGATCGATAGGGGGGACATCGTAATTGAACGACCAGATGTCAACGCCAGCCATCTGCCGCAATGCGAAACAGATGAGGTAAGCATGATTGGGTCAGGAAATATCGGGGTGGACCCCAATCGCAAATACATCCGAAAGGTCGAAGAATACCCCCCAATGAGCGAAACAAATGTCCTTGAACGGGAATGTTTGGGGGAGGTTAAGGTCATTAGGCAAGAATTGAAGTTGGTCAGGCATCAAATGAAGCAATTAGCAGACCTGGTGGTACACCAACATAATCTGACGAGGCAACTCTTCACCCAATTACTGAGAGACCAAACGGAAGAAGAGGACAAACAAATTTCAAACCAGGATCCCTCCCAGGAAAACCAGCTGACTCAAGGAGATCAAAACAGAATGAAAAGGCAGGGAAATGAAAATAATAAAGATGCCAGACGATCCCACCAGTGGAGCCTTGATAACCGCTCGGACAGAGGTGAACCCTCAAAGGGGAAAGATCGAGCAGCATTCCCAAGAGATCGAAAGTTCACCCCTTTGAGCAAATCAAATGCAGAAATATTGCACCTTCTGATCAGCCGGGGAAAGATTACGGAGTTGCTGCCACAAACCGACCCCAAGTCTAAAAGATACGATCCTACACGAATATGCCTCTATCATTCCAACTCACCAGGGCATGATACTGAAGAGTGTTGGGCGTTGTGGCACAAGATCCAAAATCTTATCGAAAGAGGAGAGCTGAAAATGGAAAACGACCTTGGGATCACCGCAATGGGGAGCCTGACCACCGACGAACGGATTGTCGAGCCTCAACGAACCATGAAATGGTAAATTCCCAGGGATACGATTGTGAGTCCCAAGAAAGGGGTGTGGGGATGTTATCGTCTGCTTAATGTTATGTCCTGTTTTATTTTCTGTGCATTATTATGATATGTAAAAAAAAATATATATATATATAAAAAAAACAAAAAATAAATAAATAAAATAAAATAAAAATAAATAAAAATAAAAAATAAAAAAAAAAAAAAGGAAAAAAAGTCTTGTGTGCTATCTAGGTCTGAACTACGAAAGACCTGATCTCCTCTTCCTATAGGAGTACGTAGGCAGCCACTTTGGCGCGGTCTAATCCTTGTAAAAATGTATATAACCCTTCGATAGTTTTGCAATTAACGATCAATGACTCAGATGACCTGTTCTCCTGTCAACCCATCGGAGTACGCTTCCAACCTGATCAACGGCAAATGATTCTTGGGTTCCCAGCATCTCATCAGCCCACCTGTCAAAGACACCACGAAGCAATGACCTTGACAACAATCAGGACTGGGGCAATTTTGAAATCGATGACGACTCGACACTGGGGCAGTCATCAACCATCCATGGAAAGATAGTACACAAATCAACATCTATGGTACGATCTCGTGAGCGTACGACAACATCATCAGAGATGTACTATCAATTGGTCTTTTCCATTCAGAGCTCTTTCAGAATACGATGACCCTCAGGTAAGATACAACTCGTTTCATCTCTTTATTTCTTTCCTGTCTCCATGTACATATATTATGACTGTATATAGTCTAACTCTAACATCACTTTTGGAAAAAGAGAAAATTTTATTTGACTTGTTAGGAATCGAATTAATTCTGACAAGCATCCGTGGAGCAGACTCATGAGTATGATTAGACGATTAAAACTGATCAACCTATTAAAGATGCACAAAGACCTGATTTCGAAGTGTCGTTCGAAGCAGAATCCACCTCATAGGCGAGTCTGCACTTTGCGTTTGCGCCAACTTTCAGATGTGGGGCATAAAACTATGACGATAATGATGACAGTTGATGCAGAGTCGAAAGGTAAATAAAAATGAATCCAATGTCTCGAATCGTGGCCTGAGTTATTCGAGTAATTAAGCCTGAGGGGTGTCTTCACACCTGGTGCCCTAAAGTCGTCTGATTTGGGAGTCACCGGCCCAACACTCGTTACGTGGGTAACTCAGAGCCTAAGAAAACGAGCATTAAAGCTGCAGAGACCTGAGCAGATTCGAATCGTGGCACGGGTTATCCGAGTAATTAAGCCTGAAAGGTGTCTCTACACCTGGTGCCCTAAAATCGTCCGATTTGGGAGTCACCGGCCCAACGCTCGCTACATGGGTAACTCAAGCCTAAGAAAACGAATCTTGCGCAGAGTCAGACGAGGAATGAATGTGGTAAACCACCTAACTTGTATCGAAGCGTGGCCTTTGTTACTCGAGCAAGTAAACCCGAAGGGGTGTCTTTACACCTAATGCCCTAAAGCCGCATGGTTTGGGAGTCATTGGTCCAAAGCTCGTTAAAGGGGTAACTCTGAACAGCCTAAGAAAACGAGACAAGTTAAGTGGACACGAAAAAGAAAAAAGCAGACTCAGGAAAAGAAAAAGAAAAAATTTCGACCAGAGAAAAAAAGAGGCTCATCTAAAGTCACGGAAAAGAGGCCCCTAATTGAAGGATTGCATCGCACAGTGCACTTGCCATATGACGTAAATCCTGTGAAGAACGATATCAAGAATGAAGACGGAATACCTTTGATAAAGGAAGGTAGTTTTTGAATTTAATCATACTCACGTATATTGACCATGAATGCTTAAATGTTTTATTACGATTTCATAACTCGTAGAAAAAAAAAAAAGAAAAAAAAAAAAAAAAAAAAAAAGAAGAAGATATCCATCTCAATATCAAGTTTCTTTTACGATAAGACGAAAACATCACAGACACGAGCCAAATTGCATAATCGAGAGCATTCCATTTTATCTGCTCTACTGTTGAGATGTTTAGTAATATCGAAGTTAACCCCGCCGACCCGAACGGTCGAGCATTTAGCGTTTGTTACTTGTGCAGGATATGAATCGATGTGGGTAACTCGGCATGACCAACGAAATGACTTCCCATACGAATCCTCGACAAGAACATGAGTAGAGGATGGGGCATCTTAAAGATCATGGGAATGAAAGGAGCACAGGTCCATATCGGACTCCTCATCAACGAACCTTTCCCCGCGACCATCAATGGATTTGGATGAACTCAACCTGATGCATGCTGACATTTCCTCGATCTTCAAGCGAGCATATGCAATAGCAATACAATTTCGGACGTCAGAGCTGATCGATAAAAAAGGGGCGAGGAAGGGCAACATGGCCGTCGGTCATGGCAAAAAGCCGAATGGACTGCCTCAATCAGATGAAAGTCAAGAACTATTAATGCATACGTCCAAATGACAAGAGGACCACCTAGATATCAGCCCAGAATCTAGGCATAATTCTCCAGCATTAGAAGAAGTCCCTGCACCCCAAATTCAAAGACATGACGATCTGTGAGCAGGATGAGGAGCCCTGGACAAGTCGATTGGGCATTCAAAACGACGGATATAATTCCCCAACAGAGAAATGATCAGGGGCATGCGATTCAAACGAACAAACCTTGAAGTCCAGAAACTGTGCTCCCAAATAGGGCATGGCACAACTGAGTAGTCAAAAAGAACGACACGTGAAAAATTGTAGCATTTGACTAAACAGGGGTCATTTCCTTCCCAGCATATCTATTGATCCAAGCATAACATCCGTGCATCCATGTATATATATCAAAATAAAAATGTGCATGAAAAGAAAATCACAGGTACGAGACTGTCGGCGACACGAATACCGGTGCCATTCATCGGAGGGACATGGAAGCGGAAACTTGCACGTTCCAATGCGCCCAGAATCTATAGAACATAAAGGAATTGCAAAACGACTGTCTGAAGCACCTTCAGCTAATCAACAAGGATGATAGGTCAAAGGCAACGGCTGTCAAGAGAGATTTACAAGGACGAACCCCAAGAATGACAAGTCAAACCAAAAGAAGTGGCTGGCAAAAGCGATTTACGAGGACGAATCCCAGGGAGGCCCCACAAACTAATCAGGTACGCTTTCCTTTTAAATTTCCTCTGGAATTATTGCATTTTTATGATGTACAATACGATGCGAGTCCATTTAGGATAGTACATAGTGATTCCGGAGATGAGACCCGGCAATTACAAAAATGACCCGTCAGTGAAAACTTGACCAATTCAAAACTACCCGTCAGATACGAGACCTGACCATTTCAAAAACGACCAGTCAGATACGAGACCTGACCAATTGAAAAACGACCCGTCAGATACGATACCTGACCAATTGAAAAAACGACCCGTCAGATACGATACCTGACCAATTGAAAAACGACCCGTCAGATACGATACCTGACCAATTGAAAAACGACCCGTCAGATACGATACCTGACCAATTGAAAAAACGACCCGTCAGATACGATACCTGACCAATTGAAAAAACGACCCGTCAGAAATGATACCTCACAAATAAAAACGACCCGTCAGATACGATACCTGACCAATTGAAAAACGACCCGTCAGATACGATACCTGACCAATTGAAAAAACGACCCGTCAGATACGATACCTGACCAATTGAAAAAATGACCCGTCAGATACGATACCTGACCAATTGAAAAAACGACCCGTCAGATACGAGACCTGACCAATTCAAAACGACCCGTCAGATACGAGACCTGACCAATTCAAAACTACCCGTCAGATACGAGACCTGACCATTTCAAAAACGATCAGTCAGAAACGATACCTGACCAATTCAAAAACGGTCCGTCAGAGACTATACCTGACCAATTGAAAAAAATGACCCGTCAGATACGAGACCTGACCAATTCAAAACGACCCGTCAGATACGAGACCTGACCAATTCAAAACTACCCGTCAGATACGAGACCTGACCATTTCAAAAATGACCAGTCAGAAATGATACCTGACCAATTCAAAAACGACCCGTCAGAAACGATACCTGACCGTCACAAAAAATGACCCGTCGGAGACGAGACCCGGCAATTACAAGATAACTTGTTAGAGACTAAACCCATACGATCCGTTGGCAAAGGATCCGACGATGACGATACGACCCGTTGGCAAAAGATCCGACGATGACAATGCGGTAACCGTTGGGGAAAGATCCGACGATGACCAAAACAATGCGATGCGATGCGATGTGCGATGCGATGCTATGCGATGTGCGATGCGATGCGATGTGCGATGCGATGCGACGAGCGATGCGATGCGATGCGATGCGATGCGATATGCGATATGCGATACATCATATGAGAAGCAGTGCGATATGTGATTTCATATGCGATGTAATGCGATTTTGATTTAGTATGATAAGCGATTTGATATTTAAATATGCAATATGCGTTAAGCAAGAGAAAAATAGTTTTGGCGAATATGCGATGCGAGTCCATTTGAGGCAGTAACCGGTAATATTAGTGTTGCATCATTAACCTGTATATGTTGCATCAATGATATATATGTTGCATCATTAAAATATGTGCTGCCATCATCATGCATTGGGTGCCTACTTCTTTATCATGTTCATTTCATATGACATTACATAAACATGATAAAGAGGGGCAGCTGTAGACACCCAAATTTTGCACTTTTGCACTAACCCTGACAGGAGGGCAGAATCGTCATTTGACCCGACGAGCGAAAAGGAAGGTGGACCCCAACATCAAGTCACCCCAGCGATTTACGGTCAAAGCCGCCACAACGGACAACGAACATCCGGTCACTTGAGGCAAGGCGAACAGTTGACCCAGAAAAGCCTGAGCCGACCACAAAAGACGACTGATGGCCACTCCGCTTACAATGTTCGGGGGTCTCGCTCCCCGGTGAGCGAGCGGCTGCCCAGCTCGCCGGTGAGCTGGCGGGGGGGGGTAGGGGGCAGCGCCCCCTGAAAGACAGGCACAATTGTCAAATTCTATATCAAGTCGCAGCCCTCCGAGCAAGCCTCCCAGAACAATATGGCACGTTTCCCAGGGACTTCCGAATCGCAAAAATACAGCCTTCCGAAATAATACCGCAGAAATTGACGAATTAAGACCGCGCGGCACGGAAATCGAGAAAAGCAAGCCGGACAGCCGCGGATGCACCTGCGGCCACCGACAAAAGGGCAGGTTCGCGGCTCGAGGGCGGCACACGACAGCCGAGGTTCGGCGCGGGCGGCCAGCGAAGTCAGCCGCAGATGCACCTGCGGCCAGCCGCAGTTGCACCTGCGGCTGCCTTCGGAACTCTATTAAGCGTCCAGATCTGCGTCCGAGAGAAAGAAAGAGGAGAAAAAATAGATTTTTAGAGAGAGAGAGCTCGCGGGAGAAGAAGAAAATGGCGGAAATGTAGAGAGAGAAACGAGATTTTAGAGAGAGAAACCCACGGGTTTGTTCCAAAGAGTGAGATTTCTTCATCCTTTGTACAATCTTTGCATCCTATTTTGGTTTCCAAGTGTTGAATCATCTATTTCATCATTTGGAATGTAAAAAATCCGAGTTTCATAGCGTCGTTGTGTTTGATATATCAAATCTTGTAGATCTAGTTTTATTTTGTTCTTATTGTGTTTGTTGGGTGGATCTTCTGTGGATCCGAAAATATTTGGTGCATTGCTATTTAAATAGTTTGTTTTAGTGTATTTGAAAGTTAGATCCAATGTAGTGGATATTTGTTTTGGGATCTATGGATTAGGGACGGTTAGAGAGGATTTATTGCGGATAGAATCTCCTCCTAACCTCCCGATGATATCCCTTTAGTTTATTTTCTAGCTTTTACGTATGTAACGATCGCGATGCACCTTTATGTAAATATGTAAATTTTTGGGCCTTAAAACGACATCGAGTCGAAAATCGGGTTAAGGCCCCGTGATAATAATAAAATATGTGATTGTGGGTGTTTGGGGTTGTCTGGATGGCTCACATGCCCATGGATAGCCCCGACACGTTTTGGAATGTTTGTTTTAATTTACGACACGAAAAAACGGTTTTCCAAAATAAGGCAAATGATGAAGATTTTCTAAAAGTGATCAATTTAGGATATTAGATTCATGAGGTTTAAAGGTTAAGTGTTTTGGCAAACTTTAATCCATGATTGATGAATAGGCTTTAGTTGGTTTTAAAACGTCACAAAAAACGATTTTGCAAATAAATAAATGTTTCATTAAACTTTGTGCATAGGGTTAAAGAGTTCTAGAAGTTGCCCTCGTTTTATCTATATTAACTGTTAAAAGGCAATGTATAGTCTCGATTCCTATTTGACAAAAGTTTAAAATTGTTTGTTTTCTAAAATGACATCTAATAAAAAACCCTCATCGGTTCGAAATTAAAATCAATCTGTATTTTAAAACGAAGCCTCGTCATTTGGGTCAAAAGACGTTAAAACGCTTTCCAGATAAAGCACATTTGCCATACAAAAATCCAAACAAAATTCACCACAAGCATTCACCTAGGCACACACGCACACACACGCAACTCACACATTTTAGGATTTAAAAGGATAAGAAAACATCAAGATAGCGGTAACCGTGTTTTACGGAAGTCGGGGGGTGCCTAACACCTTCCCCTCGCTTAAGCAAGCCCCCGAACTCTATGAATCTCGGTTTGCGGACCAATTAACTCGGAGTCACATATGAGCCAGCGATTACGGAAACAAACTCGGATGAGTTGGTACATCCATTTCAAATATACCAACTGGCGACTCTGGTCAATTGGCTAAAAAAAATCGATCTTTCAAAACCCGTCGACATTAAGCCGACCCTTTTCAAAATCACATTTAATTCAAAAGGCTAAAATTGGAAAGGGACATTTTTAATAAATAAAAAATGAGACGAGCGAAAATCCCGGCGTCGACAGCACCCGCATGCCTTAACCTTAGGAAAGACTTTTGTTTTAACTGTGGAGCCACAGGGCACCAAGCTAAGATGTGCCCCAAGAAAGGGGGAAATGCTAGAGGGGACAATAACCATAAATTTACCCCAACAACTAACCCAGGTCGTCCAACAGCAAAGACATTCAACATGACCGTAGGAGATGCCGTAGCATCGCAGGATGTAGTGTCAAGAATCATTCTGATCAACACCATAAGTGCTTACGTGCTATTAGATTCGGATGCTACTTGCTCTTTTATTTCCCATGAATTTGCTAAGAAACTGAACGTGCCTAGTGAATTGTTAAAAAGTCCTTTAATGATAGAGATTGCTAACAAAGAACTAATTCCTGTTAATAAGATAATAAAAGGTTGTTGCATAGTGATCAAGGGTCATGAGTTGAGAGTCGATCTTATTCCAATCCAATTAGGGGAATTTGATGTAATTCTAGGCATGGATTGGTTGACCAATTACCAAGCGTTGATCGATTGTCAACAAAAGTGCGTTAAACTTCTTACAACATTCAAGTCAACGGAAGTCTTCAATGGAAGTTAGTCACCAAGAAAATCTCGATGCCTAACTGCAAATCAAGCGAATGGATTACTTCAGAAGGGATGTCAGGGTTATTTGGCATATACCATAGATACCCAACAAAAAGGGTTAGATATAAATCAAATACCAGTGGTTAGAGAGTTTCAGGATGTTTTTCCAAATGACCTACCTGGTCTTAAACCTGATAGGGAGATTGAGTTCGTTATTGATTTAGCTCCTGAAACTGCACTTGTTTCGAAGGCCCCATATAGAATGGCGCCTGTGGAATTAAAGGAGTTGATGGTACAGTTACAAGAACTATTGGACAAGAAATACATTCAATCAAGTGTTTCTCCATGGGGAGCACCAATGTTATTTATCAAGAAAAAGGATGGAACTTTAAGATTATGTGTTGATTATCGTGAACTTATTAAATTAACCATAAAGAATAAGTATCCATTACCTCGGATCGATGACTTATTTGATCAACTCAAGGGAGCAAAATATTTCTCTAAGATTGATCTACGGTCAGGATACCATCAACTGAAGGTTAGAAAGGAAGATGTGCCGAAGACAGCGTTTAGAACACGTTACGGACATTAAGAGTTTCTAGTAATGTCTTTTAAATTAACGAATGCTCCAGCAGCATTCATGGACTTGATGAATAGGATTTTTAGGTCTTGCTTAGACAAGTATGTTGTAGTATTCATCAACGATATTCTCATATACTCGAAAACACTGGAAGAACATGATATGCACTTGAGAAGTGTACTAGAAACCTTACGAAAGGAATAACTCTATGCCAAATTTTCAAAATGCGAGTTCTGGCTAGAGAAAGTTCAGTTCTTAAGTCATGTGATTGACAAGAGCATAGTTTCAGTGGATCCAGCAAAGATAGAAGCAGTTATGAATTGGGAACAACCAAAGACCCCAACCGAAGTAGTTATGAACTGGGTCCTAATGATTTAATGTTGTGGATGTTGGAACATGTAAAGTTATAGAATATCTAAATACTAAGGATAAAATGTTATGATTGAGTATCAAGTCCCTTGCATCAATTACAAGGACTTGGTATGAAATAATGAAAGATTTTTGAAAATTAAGATGAGAACTTTGTTTATAAATAAAGGAAATCATCCATAAACCTAAAGATTTAGCATTTATAGTGAGCACCAAGTCAGCTATAATAAGTATAGTGATTTGGGGGTGTCACAGGTAGCTCGGTTCAAATAAGAAAAGAAAGAAAAAATGCGTAGACTAGTTTACTGCTTTCCTTAACTGTTCTTAACTGTAGTCATAATGATATTTTGGAAATCACACATGTAACCGAATATTATATAAATATTATCAAGTTTTATCACACTCTCTTATTACGTCTTTACTTTTATTAAACCTAGAATTGTTAAAACTTAACAAAGTATTAATAATGATCTATTTATCTGGATCAGGATTGGTAAATAACTTGTGAGTGTTGTACATCCGAGACAGGACTAAGCGATGTTGACTGGTCAAATCCATCGTTAAGGTTCCTCGGACCCAGGTGTAACTCGTTATTACTATTCTAAATGCCGGATAAGTAGGATTATTAATATGAAGAGATATCACTATAACCAAATATGTTTCGAATGAAAGTTTTAACGAGTTGAGTAATGTTCTGTACTGAAAGAGAATTTTGCATCGCACAAAGATATTCTAACGACCCCGAAATTCAACAAACCTTATTACCTTAAATTTCATGTTTATTATACATTATCTTCCTAACGTCCAAATTTTGGTTCGTTAATAAACCTTTAATCACATTATTTAATCCGTTAATTGACTTTACATCATCAATTACCAAATTTTTTGATATAATTTTATTTATTTTATCATTCAATTAAAATATTTTGGCATTTAAAATCTTTACATCTCGATCCTAGTCCTTGTATCACAACTTTCACTTTTTCTTTTCTTTCATGATAAGTATTCTTGAATAATCAAAAATACATAACTAAACCTTATTTATCCGATCAGAATTTGTAATATATATAACTCATGAATTATAACCACTCACTCTACTAATTTAACCATATCCAGTTTCTATATATGTAAAAAAAAGTATACAGCAATTACATTTGCAACTTTCACTGATATCGCACATAGTCTTTAGTCATGATTTAATACTCCTGAAGTTTCATTTTTACCTGCAAAATTTATATTATGCAAGAATGAGCACTACGGCTCAACAAGTTCAATAGTTTACACATAACACGCTTCAAATAGCACATAACATAATATGCTCTGTATGTGTCATGCATCATGTGTTGTACTTTTAAGAAAGTAATATATTTCACGTGCATCATATCTAACTCAGATTAACAATTACCTAAATAAGACATTGCACAACTTCACATATAGTCACATAATTGCACCGAATGCACATCGCGGTCATATCAACAATGAATCACATAACACATAATTTTATATGCATTTGAACAAAAGTTAATGTACAGTAACAGATAAATAATTAACATCAAGTACTGAAGGACTTGACTCGATGTCGAAGTTCACCGGTTAATATAACTTGACCAAAACCGTCATCGTACAACTTATATTTAATATATTAAATAAATATAGTTAATTATAAATCCAACACGTTAGTTTAGTTTAATAACATAACCGTATATGTCACTTAACATGTTGGACGTAACCTAGCATGTCTGTTCGCTCACACTTATTTTCTGGTAATTTATATCAATTCTTACCTTAAAAAATTAAATAGTAACACAACATCACACTAGTCCCATTAACATCTTAAAGTCCCTAGAATATCATTCAAGACTTTTCGACCAATTTTCATAATTCTTGGATTATTCGACAAATTTTTGTAATTATTTATATATATAAAAACTATTATTTAATAGTTTTAAAAATATAAATAATCACTCAACATACTTTTGTATCCCCCAAACACCATCAATATTTATCTTATATTATTATAAAAAATTCAACCAAGTTTCTTAATTTTTCAACATGCATAGAATTTTCTATGAATTTCCACTTATTTTTAAATTAACTTTAAATAGCCATAAAATACAATAAATACCCACGCTCCACAATAATTCACCAAAATTTTTAGAAAAATCAATCATAATATTACAATATTTCTGTCCAAAAATGATTTCAGCACAAAATATTTTTAATAATTAAATTTTACTTTTAATACAATGAAACTTCCAAAATTCACAGTAATTAGCACGTTTATCCAAAAATTACGAATCTTAAGTCAATTCCACACGAAATTTAATTCTATACAACTTTGTAGAAGGAAATATTTTCAAATTCTTCACTAAAATGGACATAATTTGGACAGATCCGATTTTACTATGCCAAATCTTCTAAAATTCATAGAAATTAGTTCGTTTATCATAAAATTACGAATTTTAAGTCCATTCCATACGAAATTTAATTATCAACAACTTTATAGAAGAAAAATTTTGGAATAAAAAAAACTTTCCACCGACTTATGCATGAAACTTCCGGATTTTTCAAGAAAAATTGCTTGCAAGGTTTAATTTTAAATACATTACGTAATTATTTTATGTAATAAATATTTTATATAATATATATAAAATATTTATTTTAATTCACCAAAAATCATAATAGGATTTATAAGTAATATTAATACCTCTTTTGGGTACTTTACTTGACAAATTTTTTACACGCATAATGACATGCATGTAATTATATGAGGTATTTTATACCTCCAAAATTCATAAACTAATTCATATAACATATAAAAATTATTTTTCATAATTTTTCACTTCGTTACTTGGACAACATGTTACATTAACATGTTCACATTTTTAAAATATTATCCTTCATAAAAGTCATAATAATTCCATTATACATAAATATAATTTTTAATAACTTAAAACATTCATTTTTCTTATTTATTATTCAATTTCTTTAATATTTACAATAATTTCTTTATATATAAATTATATAATTTAATATTATATAATTTATATATTTACATTCTCCTTTCTTAAATAATTTCTTAAATTCCTCCATAATTATCAATTAATCAATAATTTCACATTTATTAACTCTCTCATTATTTTAATTCTCTTATATAAATTATATAATTTATCCTTATATAATTTATATAATTATAATTTTCTTTAAACATCACTTTAATTTTCTTATATAATTTATTATTATATAATTTATATAATTACATTTCTTCTCAATCAATTTCTAATTTTCCACCATAATTTTTAATTAAATCTAAAATTAATAATTATAATTTTATTAACTTCCTCATTCGCTTTTCATTTAAACTTGGATTAATTTAATTATTAATCCCTTAATTGTTATAATTAATAACATTTATAATTATCAATTAAACATAACACACACACGCACGCACACACACACACACACACACACACACACACACACACACACACACACACACATATATATATATATATATATATATATATATATATATATATATATATATATATATATATATACATATTTAATTCATGCCTTTCACATTATCACATAACTTTATTTAAAATCATAATTTCTGTACTTTCACAATAATTTATCCAAAATTAGGTTTATTTGCGACCAAACCCTACTAAAAGTCATTAAAGTTCGTCCAACAACAAAATTGGGCCAACGCCCATTCTACTTTGAATGGCCCGACTGTGACGCCCCCAAATCTGGGCCAACACAGCCCAAACTTGAGTCGTCAAAAGACTACAACAAAATTATTACAACAAAGCACAACGTACTACAATACAGTGTATAATAATACACAACTAAGTCTTCACTATTATTGCCACACTATTTTACAAAACGTGAAGACTATGATAACTATTCCTCGGACCCTCACTCCATTTCCCGGCTAGACCCTGTTATGTTTTCATTTCCTGTTGAAAAACAATGGAACAAAAGAAAGGGTGAGCTCAAATAGCCAAGTAAAGAATATCATGACTAAGATAATGACGAATAAATTATCATTAGTCTTCAACAGTTGAGTTCTTGATAGAATACAATAGACTACAAGGTTTATATCAAAAACTGCAGTTAAATTCTTAAACAACGTTCAGATCAATAATAGCAGCGGAATGAGTAATCTATTAGAAGAATAATGCAGACTATAATGTCCACTCGGTTCTCTTTTTAGGAAAAACATCATCAACTTTTATCATCTGAAATATCATTAGTCAAGATAATACAAATTCACAGTTCCTGATCATAATCATGCAGATCAACAGTTCATCTTTGCACTACGGGCCAAAGATATTCAATATAGCACCAACGGTCATGATTATACCAGATTCAGCCTTTGGTCATAATCATACCAATCAACAGTTCATCTTTGCACTACGGGCCAAAGAGAACTTTCAATATAATACCAACGGTCATGATTATACCAGATTCAGCCTTTGGTCATAATCATACCAAAAAACAGTTCATCTATGCACTATGGGCTAAAGAGAACTTTCACCACGTGCCATAAAAGACACCGAACAGATGTATCGCCTTTAACCTAGTATATCGCCTTTAACCTATCATATGTTCAACAATTATATCACATATGTGCCCCCGGCCACAGATATTCACAACAGCTTGATTCTTGATGATTAATACAAATAACAGTGATACAAATGATGAACAGAATAACAGGATAAACAATAAGTATCAAAAGTTTACTTTGTGCAGATTCAAACAATGTCCAAATTGCCAACATGATGTGGAGTGAAAAAAAATGATATTCAAGATCCACAGTTCAGAATAACGGTTACAGTTCAATAGAAAGGTTCATGTAAAATAGGAAGGTTCAGTTGAAATAATGAAGTTCATCTATTATGGAACATACAATATTTTCAGGAATTATAGAAGCAATAGTTCCATAATAAATTTCGATTTAGGAGTATGAAAGAAAATAATATCCCTTACCGTAGCAGGTTTGATTAACAAAAGGTGAAGAAAATTAATACAAAGGGTTATTCACCAACAGGCGGCAATCCGCTCCGTAAGGTTATTCCCACAATTTAATAGAATTTGAGTACAAAGAGTTATTCACCAAACAGGCGGCAATCCGCTCCGTAAGGTTATTCTCAGAGATTAATAATGAATGAATACGAAAGATTATTCACCAACAGGCGGCAATCCGCTCCGTAAGGTTATTCCCACAATTTAATACATGGAAATAAAAGGCACGTCTTATGAGTAAGGAAGAAACAATATTATTATCGAGAATCAAATAATGATAATCCCTTACCATAGTACGTTTGAATAATGGAAGATGAAAAAGATGGTATCCCTTACCGTAGTAAGTTTTAATAATAGAAGATGAAAGAAGATGACATTCCTTACTGTAGCAAGTTTGAATAATAGAATATGAAAGAAAATGACATTCCTTACCGTAGTAAGTTTGAATAATAGAAGATGAAAGAAGATGACATTCCTTACAAGTAGTAAATTTAAGAGTATGAAAGAAAATGACATCCCTTACTGTAGCAAGTTTGAATAATAGAATATGACAGAATATGATATTCCTTACCGTAGTAAGTTTGAATAATGGAAGATGAAAAAGATGGTATCCCTTACGAGTAGTAATTTTAAGAGTATGAAAGAAAATGACATTCCTTACCGTAGTAAGTTTTGATAATAGAAGATGAAAGAAGATGACATTCCTTACCTTGATATTGTGAAACAAGTTTATAGCCGAACAAATCCTTCCTTGTTTGTAGCAGTAAAGAATCTGACTTTTGAGTCTTCTAGAGTTTTTAAAATCTCTTTATGTTTTTAAAATAATGTTACTCTCGTAAAGATAGGCGGCATAGACTCAAGAATCACTCAATTCGGAGTTAATATGAATGAGTTATGAATTTTCAAAACTAAGACTAAAAATAGTGACGAAAATCAGAATAGGTTACGGTTTTTAGTATTTTAAGGCATGAAGATGATTTCAGATGACCTTTCTTCCTTCTTCAAAATTGTAGAGGACGAAAAACTGAAGAGACAGGCTTTTAATTCATTAAATTCTGACAAATAATGAATTTACTATGATTTTTCGAAAGAGTTACTGTACATAAGAAAATTCCACTCGGGAATTCAAAGAAGAATGCAAAAGATTTCAAAACTAGGAATGACTTAAGAACACTTAGAGAGAACTTACACAAAGAAATATTTAGAGAGAGAAAGAAAGAACAAGTAAGAAAGTTTATGAAAAATCCTTAAGTTAAGGCTTCTATTTATAGCAAAAAATCTTATCATTCCTTTAATCTAAACCATTCATTTAAATATCATCTTTTAATCTACACCATCCATTTCAAATTTTATCTTATCTTTAATCTACACCATTCATTTCATATTACCTAATAATCACCTAACTTTATATTATAAACAAATCAATTCAATTATTCAACAATATTTCACACTTTAATCTACACCATTCATTTCATATCACCTAATAATCACCTAACTTTATATTATAAACAAATCAATTCAACTATTCAACAATATTTCACACTTTAATCTACACCATTCATTTCATATCACCTAATAATCACCTAACTTTATATTATAAACAAATAACTTTATCAATTCAATTATTATGACTAATTGTTATAAATACAGTATAGTTAGCTCTTAGATATCAAGTCAATAAATTAATGAAATACAACTGTTTAAAAAACATCATAATAGAGATAACAATAATGTAAAAGAAAGCATACGTTACTGTGTAATGACAATTATTGATTCAATAATGTGAATTACTGTGCATATGTTACTGTGACAATTATTAGGTTCAATAATTTTAAAAACAGTGCAGCAACAATTATTGACTCAATGATATAAAATACAGTGTAATGACAATTATTAAATCAATAATGCAAAATACTGTGTAACAACAATTATTGAATTGATAATATAAAATATTATGCAGTGACAATTATCGATGAAATGATGCGTAACAGTTACGGTGTCAATTATCAGACCAATAATATGAGACACTATGCAATACCGTGTGTTACTGTAGAGTACCGTGTGCTACAGAGAATACCAAAAACTACCGTATGCTACTATTCTTTTATCACCGGTATTTTAACAGTTCCGTTGACTATTTTTATTTAAAAAGGTTATTTCTGTCGCTTTCTATATCCGACAAATATTCCGTTGTGGGGTCCACCAATAATTTGTTATTTCGGCGCCGTCGTACGACACGAATATTCCCCGACCAAACGAATATTCCCCGACAAAGCGAATATTGTCCGACAAAATAAAATTTGCACATAACATCCTTAACTTTTAACTTTATCGATTTAACCACTTACTGTTTCAAAAAAATATATATATATATGAAGAAAAATTAAATTTATATTTCATAAAATTCGGGGTCTTACACTGACGCTCACTTGGGCACTCCGACTATCAACTTCATTTTATTTACCAAAATGCCAGTGTTTTCTCAGAAATTTCAGATATATCCCTCCTTTGCACTTTCCTACAAAATAACATAAAAAACAAATAATATGCATTGAAAATACTTAGAAATAAAAAAATACTAAGTCCAAAAGTGCCCGATTCTTAGGTATAATTCACACTCATCAAATGCCCCAAACTTAAGCATTTGATTGTCCCAAGCAAAACAAAAGAAATAAATAAAAATGCATGCAAACTAGACACATGATAATCTACACAACTCGAGCACGAATCAATATAATCAACAAAATCTAGCCTCAAAGATTCTTAACAATAACCCCAAATAAACTTCAAATTCATGCATCCTTCAAGACTTAACATATCACCAATCTCATTTAATTTTCAACCCTTATTGTATGTGTGTGTATTCAATATATTAACTCAATCAAAACTTAACCACATTCATGAATTTCAATGTTCAATGAAAGATATTACTCAAGATATGAGAATTACAATGCCCCTCTATAACGTACATTTCACATGGTTTACTTTATTCATGAATTTCAATGTTCAATGAAAGGTATACCTCATGGAGTAAAGTATTGAAAAATCAAGACTGAGGACTAACCTGATTAGGTCAATCGTCATCATCGACCTTCTCATCACTGTTGACTTCATCTTCGGTGTCTTCCTCTTCAGTGTCGGAGTTGGAAGGCGGATATGTTGACAAAACTTGCGGCGTAGGGATTTCAAGTGGATCTGCAGATGGGTACAACTTAGAAAACATTTCTACCATCGCCATGTTGAAACTGATGTTGTACTTATGCATCTCAGATTGACGTTTAGCAAGGCAATGGTTTTGATGATCCATATCATCCCTTTGTCGATCTATCTTGCGCTGCAACTTCAGAACCCGTTTATTCACTTTATTCAATAATGAACCCTCAGTAGGGTCTGCCATCGGCTCCTCCGCAGCTTGCGATTCGATTCGATTCGATGCATGATAAATCCCAGCCCTCTTGGATCAGACTCACCTCCCTCCCATACCTTATATCGGACAATCAATGAATGGTCTAGCGGCAGCATCGAATGTAATATTGATTCATCCCTTTCCCACTTAACACCTGCCTGCTGACATAACCCACAAATTAAGGATGGGTGTAGTTGTCCTCCTCGGGTTCCCTGTTCAATAGCTCTGAGGATCGACTGCTTAACAACCTCACCCACATTAATATCCTTGCCTTTCATGAGACAATATAGTAAAACCACTCTTTGTTTTATAACATCGCTTACATGTGTGGACGGCATCAATTTAGCACAGATGAAAGCATAACATGCCTTTCCATAACGACTCAATATAGACAGCGGGAACTGCATGGCTTCCTTCTCCTTCACCTTCCTTCGCGTACCCGGTTAGCACAGCTCTTGAATGATTTGATCATAATCCGGGCCACCCTCCACATATTCAGCATACTCGTCATTTTCTAATGCCGGCAGATTGTAGTATTGATTGATAGCCTCGTTGTTGAAAGACACTGTCTTGTGTCGTACATGCACATTACAATATCGGTGCTCATTTGCATTAGCATAGAACTCTTTAACTATCAGGATCACCATCGGGTTCGGCTGTTCTGTAAAAGTAAACTAATCCCTCTCGGTAATCATCATAGTAACATCACCATCTTGGGTTTCATCCGGTTGCAGTCCACGTTCTTGAATGATCGTTTTGTTGGTTAACTTGATAAAACCGTCATAAGCTTTTACACTTGTAAACTTCTTCTTGTCATAGCGTTTGGAGTGTTTAGACGATGACCCTTCACCTCGTTGACGTCTAGACAATTACCCTTTACCTCGTTCACGTTTAGATGACATATACATTCCTGTAACCAAGTACACCGTCAACACATGATAACTTCAATCAAGCAACTTATTTTAAATAATTTGCAAGATGAAAGCTTGAACAACTAATATCAACACAATGATTCACTCCCCCAAACTTCTTTCACCGCTAGTAAAAATGTCAATTAATCCATGTTGGAACCAAAAACACATGTGTAATGCCTCAAGGCAAAATATTAAAGCAAATAGCATATGTTCATTCTCACAGATTTTTCATCAAACACTTGGTGGGCATTGCTTATAACATAAACATAGGCATTCTTATTATTCTAGTAATCTAACCGATCATGAACCACAAAATGTTCCAAATAAGATTACACATGTTTTGGTAAAACTATTGAAAGAGAAAAGGAGATAGAATACACATGTTTTGGTAAAACTGTATCCTGTAGTTGATAAAGCTCGATGCTTGTGATTATTCATGCTTCATGTTTATGCAAGCATGCTGGGGTCTGGGCTATATTGTTGTGACCCTTTTATTTGCGGTTGTAGAGATGTCAATTGATACCATCATTATTTTGTTCTGCCAGGATTCCGAAGAGTACCAAGGAACAGCGCAATATGTTACTCCCCTTTTAATGGAAACCTTGAGTGACCAAAATGGTGTGCAAAGAGTTACACAATGATGTTTTTAGAATAGCCTAAATGTAACTTTTACTTGATTGGATTAGCTTAATGAAACTCATATCTTGTGATATGATGTAGTATATTTTCATTTATCATTTTCTAGCATGTTGCTTGCTGCTATCCCCCAAACTTGCTTCACAGCTAGTAACAATATCAATTAATCCATGTTGGAACCAAAAACACATGTGTAATGTCGCAATGCAAAATATTATAGCAAATAAAATATGTTCATTCTCACAGATTTTTTATCAAACACTTGGTGGGCATTTCTTATAACATAACATTGACATAGTTATTATTTAAGTAATCTAACCCATCATAAACCACAAAATGTCCCAAATAAGATTAATAGGGTAAAACCATCAAAACACATCAATAATTTAACTCACATATCTTGTGCATTAAGAATTCCATCAAAATTTGCCTTACCTTAGCTAGAGAGAGAAATTGGTCTGAACCTAGCAATTGAAGAGACCTTTTTTAAATTTGGAACCCCAAAATCCGTTCGAAGATTGGTTTGTGGGAGGACTAGAGGTTTGGAAAATGGAGGCTAGGGTTTAGCTGTAGATAGAGAGAGAGAGAGAGATACCATTCGAATTGGAGAATAATTAAGAGTTTTTACCGGAAGCGTTAAAAAGCCAAACCTGACCTTGAAAGCCGGGGCGCTCAGGTTGTGTTGAGGGTGGGCGCCGGGGCTTTCAAACCAGTAGGTGGTCTGAGTTGTCGACGCCGGGGCATTCAATCCAAGGCATGTTTGGACGCCGAGGCTTTCAAGGCACATTTGCAATCTGCTTTGGACGCCGGGGCATTCAATCCAGGCATATTTTGGACGCCGGGGCGTTCAAGACACTTTTCCAATTCTACTTTGGATGTCGAGACATTCAATCCAGGCACATTGTGGATGTCGGGGCTTTCAAGGCACTTTTCCAATTCTGCTTTGGACGTCGGGGCATTCAATCTAGGCACATTGTGGACGCTGGGGCTTTCAAGGCACTTTTCCAATTCTGTTTTGGACGCTGGGGCATTCAATCAAGGCACATTTTGGACGTCAGGGCATTCAAGGGCAGTGTTGCAATCCCACTTCCACTCATTTCCCACTCCCACACTCTTCTTTTCACTTCCCGCGCCCAACTGTGTACTTATTTCTTTCATTACCGAACTGAACCGTGCTTCTCTCCCAAACCAAGCATAATCTCTCTTCTGAAATAGCCATACATGCAGAGCTACCGAGCTTGAGAACAACGGTTTTGAAGGTTAGACGACTTTTATTTTTGGATTCACTTCTAATTTGGGTATATCGATTGTTTTTTCCACTTCTTTTCGTTGTTCTATTTATCAAAATGTGATGTTGGATTGTTAAGATTTTTAATGGGAATTGGGCGAAATTTCTTTTGTGATTTGATTCTGATGTTGGGATTCTTTTATTCCCCCACCCCAATTACTGTAATTATGGAGATGAAATATGGGATTTTGGATTCTCGAGGGCTTAGTGGGTTTTGTGCCAAAGCTTGTTGGTATAAGAGCATTATTTTTGTAAGCAATCAGGATTTTGATTTCATTCTTATACTATATTGGATATGTTTATGAATTTTTAAATAGGAATTGATTATGTGAGTACGATGTTAGATTCTTTTAGAAAACCCCTTCTCTGTAATGTGTTAGCTTATTAAATAGATTTCAAGTTTAACATTAAGGAGATTGCACTTGAAATTTTGTCATAATTATTTTAGTCTCTACTTAGGTGTCTTAGTGTAAAGGATAGAATAATCTCGGTATGATCCTTTTATTTGATCATACCCATGATTATATAAATAGTTCTTTTTCTAAGTAGGTACTAAAAGTTAATGATTATTATATTTTAATAATTAATAGTTGATCTATTTGATTGCCTTATTCTTTAAACAATTTTACTTTTATTAAGGATAATATTATGGACAAACAATGGATAAAACTACAAAGCCCTTGCAAGAGATATGTGGATGGAGTAGAATATTTTCTCGATTATGCATTTAACAAAGTTGAGTCTACAACATCAGAGATATTGTGTCCATGTAAAAGTTGCTACAATTTACTGCATCAAGATCGTAATACTATACAATGGCATTGCATTGAGTATGTGTTTACTCCAGATTACATAACTTGGGTGTTTCATGGGGAAACACCATCATCAAATTCAGCTTTAAACAATGTTCAAAGTAATAGAGTCGAAGATGATGATGCTAATCAAGAAGATCAAATGCCTGAGATGATAATGATCTCTTTATAAATGATGGGGGTATCTTTGGTGATTATGGAAAATATTTTGACAAGTACATGAATTCGGCGAGCTCCCCATTATATCCTGGATGCAAAACAGAGACCACTCTTTCTTTCATAGTGTGGTTATTTAACTTGAAATTGAATGGAAGATGGTCAGATTGGTCTTTTGACTCATTATTAAGTAAGTTGAAAGAAGTATTCCCATAATGTACGGATTTGCCGAGTAATTTTTATGAAACAAAAAAAAAAATTGTTGGTAACTTGGGTTTTGAATACGAAAAGATTGATGCATGTCCCAATGACTACATGTTGTACTAAAAGGAGGAAATAGAGTTGAAATCATGTAAAGTTTGCGATAAACCAAGGTGAAAGACAATTCGTGTTGAAATAAAAGACGTTGACGACGTGTCTATAAAGGAGAATAAAATAGCTATTAAGCAGCTGCATTATCTCCCTTTAATTCCTAGGTTGCAACGCCTTTTTAGGTCTTCGAAAACAGCTGCAGATATGAAGTGGCATCACTTAAGGCGTCGAAAAGATGGAGTCTATTGTCATCCTGCCGATTCTATTGCTTGGAAACATTTTGATACAATGTATCCTACATTTGCCGAAGAGTGTCGTAATGTTAGGCTTGGATTGTCTACAGATGGCATGAATCCTTTCAACAATGGACATTATAGCATATGTCCTGTCCAAGTTGTTATATATAATCTACCTCATTGGATGTGCTTTAAACAAGAACATTTCATCATGCCTTTGTTAATACCTGGACCTTGCAGCCCTTCAAATGATATCGATGTGTACCTAAGGCCTCTAATTAAAGAGTTAAAGACATTGTGGATGGACGGGGTTGATACTTATGATGCCTCGGCCAAATCCGATTTCAAAATGCATGATGCACTTTTATGGACAATTAGCGACTTTCCAGCGTTAGCAAATTTATCAGGTTGGAGTACGAAAGGTAAGCTTGCTTGTCCAATTTGCCAAGGTAACACTAGGTCTCTTAGTTTGCGTAGTAAGTAGTGTTACATCGGGCACCGTTGTTTTTTGCCTCCTAATCATAAATATAGGTCTGATAAAAGAAGATTCAATGGATATGTAGATTATATAGAAGTGCCACCAATTCCATCTGGGTATGATGTGCTTGAACAGGTTAGAGACATTAAAGTCACATTTTGAAAAACTCAAAAGAAAACCGTTTGCCATGAAAAAACACATAATTGGAGGGGAAAAAACATTTTCTTTAAATTACCATAGTGGGAGGACACTTCTAATACGTCATATGCTGGATTTGATGCACATTGAAAAAAATGTTTGTGATAACTTGATTGGGACACTATTGGGTATGAAGGGAAAATCAAAAGATACCCTCAAAGCTCGTTTAGACTTGGAAGATATGCATATACGAAAAGACTTGCACGCAAAGCCAGTCAGTCCATCAAGTTCAGTTTATCAATTGTCAGTGGTGTGCTACACATTGTCTAAGAAAGAAAAACAAAGTTTTCTTGAAGTTCTAAAAGGAATCAAGGTTCCGGATGGATATTCATCCAATATATCACGATGTGTCAATGTAAAAGAATGCAAGATTGTGGGTTTAAAAAGTCATGATTGTCATATCCTAATACAACAACTGCTTCCAATTGTGATGAGATGTACGCCTCTGCCAGAACATGTCAAGAGAGCTATTATTGACCTTTGTCATTACTTTCAGGAATTGTGTTCGAGCGGTTATCGCGAGGAGGACTATGAACGAATGAAGCAAAAAATACCTTTAATACTATGCAATCTCGAGATAGTATTCCCTCCTACATTTTTTGATATAATGGTACATCTGCCCATACACTTGGCTGAACAACAAAGGATAGGTGGAAACGTGAAATTTTTAAATATATATCCATTTGAAAGGTAATACTATCATCTTATTAAATTTATTTTTTCTTGGATTAATATATTGGTTTTTAAGTTTTTATTCACTATGTGAAATATGCTCACGGGTAGGTCCATGAGAAAGACAAAAGGGTATATTCGTAACCGAATTCGCCCAGAAGGGTCAATCGTAGAAGGAGTAGTTGCTGAGGAATGTTTGATATTTTGTTTGAGGTACTTGAAAGATGTTGATGCAACATGTAATCGAGATGGAAGAAATGAAGATGGGTACGATGAGCATGGATCGAGTAGTCCCATATTTCGACGTATAGGTCGATTTTTAGGGACTCCAAAAATCTATTATCTAGATGAAAAAGATGTTGACATGGCACATTTATATGTGTTATTCAATTGCGAGGAGGTCATGGGCTATCTTAGGTCATGATATACTATTTATAATTCCATCAATATATATTAATATTGTTTATTTATCTCTCTCAAAATAAATATATGTGTTGATTGTGTCTTATAGTATTTGGGAAAAGTCCTACATAATCCAACACGGGCGTAGGCAAAAAGTATCAGCGAGAGACCTTGATAATGTTAAGAAAAAAGAATTTCCACGATGGTTTAGAGATTATGTAAGTATGATATCCACAATTGGTGCACATAAATATTGTCTCTAGGGTAAGTTATGGTCAATTGAGTGACAATTGGTACAAAGGTCTGGTGATTCTGTTTTTGTTGTTGTTTAAATAGGGTAAAGAGATGGAGCTTTCAGAAGAAATTAAAGCACTTTCACGTGGTAGAATCAGAGTAGCCAACAAGGGTACTGGTTATTTGTTAAATGGGTTCCACTTTCACACCGAAATGCGAGCGAAGAATAGTCAAACACAAAATAGCGGAGTATATGTCGCAGCAACTACCTGCGGATATTCCTCAGCTAGAGACTCGAATCCTAAGGAAGAGATTATGGAGTGTTTTGATATTTTGGAGGATATAATTGAGTTAGATTATGAAGGTGATGAAAAAGTAGTGTTATTTAAATGTAGATGGTATAATAGCATAGCACGTGATAAAGGGGTGAAAACTGATCAGTATGGATATACTCTTGTGCATGCAAATAAATTTGGATCAAAAGAGGAGCCTTTTGTCTTGCCATCTCAAGTTGAACAAGTATTCTATGTTGATGATCATAGGGACAAGGATTGGCGTGTAGTTATACGAACAAAGCCAATGGATATGTGTGCTAGTGCTAAAGCAAAATCTGATGATGAGGACATAACACTACAAATCGATTACTCAACAACTACAATTACAGAGAATGAAGAGGAAGAATATACTTGGGTTAGAGATAATGTTGATCCTGAGGTAGTTGTTGAAAGTAATCAAGGATCTCGAACTAAGAAACAAAAGCACAAGGCAACTAAAAGATGTAAAGGTAACTTAATTATTGTTGATGAAGATGAAGATGAAGACGATGAGGTCATCTCCAAGGATGAAGATGAGTGGGCAGATGCAGAGAATGGGGACGAAGCAGATGAAGTAGAAGAGGATGATGATGAAGACGAGGAAGAGGATAAGGAATAATTATGTAAATTTTGAAAGTCATTTATGACAGTTATTATAAGAATTCCTTTTACGCTTTATATCATTTTCTATAGAGGCTTCTTTTGTAAACAGTTATTGCATGTCAATGCCTTCATTATTAAAAGATTATGCTTGTAACCATGAACTGATAACAAATCCTTGTGTTTACTGGTACTTTATTGCTTTGAAGTTATATATTTCCTGCTTCATGTTTGATTCATGTTGTATTTTGAAACAAATATATTGCCCTCAATAGCATAGTCAATAAAATAAACAAATTTCTCATTTTTTTTTCTTGGTTAATTGATAGCCAATAGGATTTGTGTCTGGTATATATGCCTATCGGTATTGATAAATTGATTTACTCTAATTTTTACATTCATCATTACATTGCATGAACTAACACTCTATTTTTTTATTCTTAATTTTCATGTGTAGACATTCATGGCTCACGATAATGGCAATACACCTACTGATTCTGAAATAATTGCATATGTTGAGAGATTGCAACAAGAACAGGAAACACATGATGATGCGCATGCGGGAACAGGTTACTTTACATTTACATAATAAGATTTGGGTTACTTGTATTGACTGCTAATAAGCTTCTTGTGGTTCATTGCTGCATTTAGGTGATGCATTTTGAAATTTTTATATTTCATTTTCAAGATATGCTTTTCATAGCCTTAGTTACCAGCATAACATCTGATATGTACAAAATTTCTAGATTTGAATTGTTACAATTTAGCATGTTAAAGAGTATTACACCACTACGTGATATAGTACTGACAAAGTAATTAAAATGGACATTTCTTTTATATTTTTGTAGGCTCCACTAGCAAAAAGAAATGAGGTCCTACTTTGGGTTTGCCTATATGGAGAAGGATGACACAAGTGAATGTGGTTTATGACCACATAGGTAATCCGACTGCTCCTAAAAATGTGGTGAAAGAGTTGATAACTTTTATAGGTTGTTTGGCTCGTATGTCTGAGTATTGCCCGATTGATTTCGAGTCTTGGACGAAAGTGCCAAGTGATGGTAAAGAACAGGAATGGAAATAAATTGAGAAGAGGTTCTCTACCAACCAATCTGATGTTGGTGTCAAAACAAATCTTTTAGCATTGATAGGCAAAGCATGGAAAGAGTTTAGGTTTGACTTGAAAAATAAATACTATGTCCGGGATAATCGTCAAGCTTCAATTAATAACATGACATATAAGAGGGTGAAGAAAGAACAATGGGCAGTTCTAGTGGATGTTTGGGGTGGCTCAGAAGTTCAGGTTTTAATATATTTACATCTCAATACAATTATAAATAATTAGAGAGTTTATCTTTTAAATTTATTTATCATTTGTAGAAAGAAGCAGAAAGAAACAAAGAGAATCGCACTAAATTGAAGAGACAATATACTTTTGGACGAATGTCACTTGCGAGGAAGAGGCAGAAAATGGTATGTGTGTGTGTGTAGCAACTACTATGCTAGATTAGATTAAGGTATTTTATTCCTTTTCTTTTTCCATTACTTGGTAAGTGGAGAAAGATAAAGATGGGAAAAATCCAACTCGAGCTGAATTGTTTATCTCATCTTATACTAGAAAGGACGGTACAGTCCACAAGTCTGCAACAGTAAGAAATAAATGATTATTTCATCTTTGCAGGACTTATAAATGTTGATATTATATATATATTTTTAATAACCACAGCTGAAGAATGCCTTTGTATTTTTATTTTGTTGTTGTTGATGGTTTAACATTTTCGTCTCGTAATAGATTTGAGAGTTTATTTAATGATTTTTGTCTTTTCAGTTCCCTGTAAACCTAAAGTCCGTTCTCTTTTTGCTGAAGTTGAATTTTCAGGATGGGTAAATAGTAAAAAAAGAAGTAATGCTGCAAGAAAAAGTTAGTTTCAGTGTAATATTAGAGTTATATGTTTATAAATAATCTACTAATTTAAAGTTTAAGGCTGTTAAGAAAGACAATATTAGGCTTCAATAGTAGATATAAGTCTAGCCTCTATACAAAGCATAATTGAGAAACAAGACTAAAGTTTGTCTATCTATATAATTCGGAGAAGGTTTTAGTGTGTTCAGTTAGTTAAGTTGTATGTGTTACTATCACCCATTTACTTAAGTTCTGAATAGGTAAGCCTCATGAAATAAATGCTGATTTATTGTAATAATATCTTACAGGAAAAAGTAAAGAAGGTTATGATGTATTGGCTGCATTTGAGGGTGAGGAACACCAAATTGAAAAGTCTGGCCTGAATGACATTGTCTCCCAAGCTTTGGGAAAAGGTGGACATGGGAGAATAATCTCTGTAGGATTTTGAGCCACATCAACAAACACTTGGAAATCGACTTAGCATAGTGGTATACCTGTGGTACTTGATAATGCAGCACAACAGGAGATAGATACTTTGAAGGCACAACTTGCTGCTTAGCAAATACTCCACGAAGAGTTAGTAGCAAAGGTGACTAGGTTGACAGAACTAGTTGAGAATCAAAAGGTACAAAAAAGGGCAAGTTATTCCTGTTGAAGTTATGTTTTTATTTCAATTATGTTCATTAAAGTATCAACATGCTATTGTTTTATTTAGATAGAAATTATGGCTATCTTGTATGATATACATTAAACAATATATCAACTAACACTGAAAAGAAAATTAAGAAGAAGAGTATAGGGACAATTGTCATTTGTGTGACGATTTTGTGCTTTTAATTTGCTATTATATAGATACTGGTGATGATATAGTTGGATAATTCGTTGTAAAAATCATTTAAATTAGATAACTATTAAACCCTTTATGCACAAGCAACATGTATCGAGTATTAAACATTAAATTTGAATGAATTCCTTAGAGTTATGGAGAGTTGAAACCAACGAGATGGAGTGGATTCATTATTTACAAAACATGGCTTAAGATAAGAAAAAAAGTTATAGTACTAAGTAGTGACCTCGTGTAGTTGATCAACTACCAACTCAAATGAAGCCTCATTAGATATTTTAAGTCAATGCTCTTAAGTGGTGAGATCAATTGTTAGCTTTGCTTAAATGTGCAAATTATTATACATCCTTGAAGCTTCTCATGCGTTGAGTTCTTCTAAATTATGGGTTTAGGCCTTCAAATAATTTCATGGGAGTTATGAATGTTTAAAGCCAAATCTAGGCCACCCATAAACCGTCTTCAACATTTGATTGTCACTTGTTAGCTCAGTGAAGAAGTGTCCTCTATCTGCTTCCAAAATAACCGATTCAAGCTGGGGTCTTACTTATAAGTGTTTTCCTTTTCTTTTCCCGCCTTTATGAATTGAATTTACTCGGATATAATTATTCAGAAGTCTCACAATTGTCTTTGTACTGCAGTTTCTTTTTATGATCATTTATACTGTATATTAAAGCATAATTTTCTCTGCCCATTCCCTAATTACATGAGTCTTAAATGAGAGTATATATGTTATCCATTTGTTGTATGTCTTCATCATAGTATTCTAATTAATTGTATATCTTGTGTTTTGTTGTAGGTTCTGCCTAGAGCTACAAACTTGGGTGATGATTAGTGATGGTTATGCTGTCTTTTATTCAAGTATATATCCTAATTAGAATTAAAGTTATATGAAGCTATAAGTAAAACGGAGTAGAACTATTAATGCCCCTTTTGTTCAAGTATCTTATAGATTCGTACACTGCAAGTGAATCTGAGAAGGATAATTCATGTTCATGGCACCTTTTGTCAAATATTTGCCAATCGCATGTAAATTTAACGTTCATGGCACTTTTGTTAAATATTTGCCAATTGTATGTAAATTTAATGTTCATGGGACCTTTTGTCAAGTATTTGCCAATTGTATGCACAGTGAATTTATATAATTAATATTCAAATTTGGTTAACTTTTAAGTTTAATGTATGTGATTTGAAATAAGCAGGTCTTTACTATAGCCACCTGCTAAATAAAAATAAATAAATAGAAAGATCTACGCCGACAGTATTGTAGTCGCCATAGTATTAAAATTTTCATGTCTACACCGACGGTAGTACCGTCGCTATAGTGTATGCACACCAAGTTTTAGTCTCTCTACACCGACGGCACAACCGTCGCTATAGTCTCATAAACCTAGGTGTAATTCCATCTACCCCGATGGTACTACCGTCGCTATTTTACTTTTTCCGACAGTGAATATCCGTCGGTGTTGATAAAGAGACCGTCGCCATTTAGACTATAAAGTTTGGCAGGAAAAAGGGTATGGAGACGATTTAACCGTCGGTATAGGGACATATATACCGACGGTTTATATCCGTCGGTGTTGATAACGGTGTCGTCACAATTTTGACTCTAAAGTTTGGTGCCAAAAATGGTATGGCAACGGTCTAACCGTCGGTTTATGGACATCTATGCCGACAGTTTATATTCGTCAGTGTTGATAACTGTATCGTCGTCATTTTAACTCTAAAGTTTGGTGGCAAAAATGTTATGGCGACGGTATTGCCGTCTGTATACGTGGATCATAGCATCGGCATAGGTCTAGGTAAGGTACCGTCGGCATCTCCTATGGCGACAGATTGCGATTTGATGCCGACAGTTTCATACCGTTGCCATAGCTGTGTTTTCTTGTAGTGTTTATAGATTTAGTCATCCCTCCTAACACCTTTAAGAATATGTTTTTTTTATTTAAACTCCTAATTTAATTAGGAAATTAATTAATTTAATATAATAATTATAATTCTTAAATCATTTAGGAACTTGATTATCAATTATGAGAGTATTCTTATTAATTAATTCCTAAACTATTTAGGAACTAAATAATAATGATAATAGTAATAATAATAATAAGACTCCTCTTAGTAATTCATAATTAGTATTTCTAAAATACTAAATAATAAATATTAAGTTATTTAATTTATTTTATCCCCATAGTATAAATTAAATATACTTAATTCATTATTATAATTATGTCATTATATCTTAAATAATTATTTTTCTTTTGCGGTGTGACCCTTTAAGTTCTCCATATTAAACCAGTTATAGAATAAATTAATTAGAACTATAATAATCTTATTTATATAAATAAATTAAACTATTTAATTCATTTAAATAAATAATATTTATTCCATAATAAGAGTAAGCCCCTTAGCGATTAGCGATCAACGACTTTCTAGATAATATAGATTTTAACATTTAATCATAAAAAAACCTATTCAACAAACAGTTATTGTACAATTCAATCCTTCTACCTTACAACGTCCCAATCAAATATAAGACAAGGTATTACTGACAAGTCTTATTTTATTTGATTATATGCATTTTGATCTTCAAATGAATAACTCTAATTAATGTAAATTAGAAATTACTTTCTAATTTATATTTTGCCTTAGCCAAGGACTACTGTGTTCTCATTTATCGAATCGCATAGAACATTTTCTTCTTTTATTAGAAGTGATAGATTCTTTGTTGATCATTCACATATCTCCATGTATAACTTATTATATCCGATCATACCCTTTGATACACCCTAAAGGTTTTAAAGAATATGTCAAAACATAATTCATCATACACACAAGAGACTATGATAATCTCAAGTCCAATGATCACTTATACTACTATCACAAAAGGAACTCCTATTGACAGGCAAACAAGACTCCATTAGGTGTTCCTAGAGTGAGTCACATTCAGTGAACTTATTCTCTAATAAGCACCTACATACTTGCTTTAGTGTCTCTACACAAATGATTATGAGATCAATCATCATCTTCCAAATAGCAAGTATAGTATGTATTAATCTATCCGGATTCACTAATCCCTATTTTAGTAATCCCATGATTAAGAACAATTTTAGTTTTGAGCTATCTTGAATTTAGATCTCATTAGCATAATCATCATCATGATTCTAAAAGCATTGTTCAACAACTATGGGTTTATCACAATTAATGTTATCTATTAAATATGGATAAAAAACGCCTTTGTATAAATAAACTTTTATTAATAAATGAATAAGATTACAAAGTACATACTACATTATTTCAACTATGACTGGCTTATGTACATACTACTTTCATAACTATAGTGTGAGAATCAGTGAAGGCCAAAAGCGTAAAAGTGGAGGGTTTAATTGCTAGAAAATAATAGTAAATAATGTTATGTAGTAGTAATATCATTGACCTCTGCTTATTGCCATATTTATAGTTACTCAGCACCTTATGTCCATGCACGCCCGAGGCCAATTAGAAGTGAAAGTCCTTATTAGAGTTCATGTAACGACTCCGAAATTCGACCAACCTTATTACCTTAAATTTTATGTTTATTAAACCTTATTTCCTTAACGTCCAAATTTTGGTCTGTTAATAAATCTTTAATCACCTTAATTAATTAACACTACAGTCATCAAATACCAAATTTTTCAGTATAATTTTTTTTTCTTTTATTAATCATTGTATTAAAATATGCTGACACTTAAAATTCAACTTATCATCTCGATCATAATCCCTGGATCGCAACATTTACTTTTTACTCTTTCTTTCTATTACAAGTGTCGTAAAGCTCAACATTCAAAATTTACTATTGTTTATATCCATACAAATTCTCTTTGTTTCATAATTGAATATATAACATCCTTTATCGTAACAATTATCTTGAACAATCACATTTCACATTTTAATTCTATTCATCCTATCTGAATCCAACATATATGTACATACAAAATATCAATATAAACTTAGCAAACGTATCCACATTGAATTATAACAATTTCATCTACAACCTTCTAAGTTGATCCATCTTTAACATAATCCGATATTCTTGAAATTTATATCTTTACCTGCAAAAATTGATATTATGCAAGTAATGAGCACAACGGCTCAGCAAGTTCAACAGTTTACACCTTTCATGTTTCACGTAACGCATAGCATAACCTGCACTGTGTGTGTCATACATCACGTGTTGTGCTTCTACTTAAGCATTATATCTCACATACATTCATATTATAGCACAAAGTACCCATCGTTGTCATATTATCCGCAGATCACATAACACATAATTTATATGCATTTGAAACAAGAATTAACATATCATAACAGATGAACATTTAACATAAAAGTACTGAAGAACTTGCCTGAATTGTGGAATTAATAAATACTCATTCTATAATGCTTCTCGTACAGCCTATGATCATAAAATAATCAAATAATAATTATTTATCCTCTTATGATATTAATTTAATAAATTAATATCATCTCCGAGCCAATTATCTAATAATATGGTTAATTATATTAACCTCGCCCTTCAATATATTAATTTGACTTAATATCAAACATATTCAATACGGACAACCTGACTTATCGGATAAAATTTTGCATATTTGGTTGTCCGAATTTTCATTCAATCATTTCCTAACTTTTAAACTTAATAAATTAATATTTAAATATTAATCCCCTTATTTAATATTTTTATAAAAATATTAAATTTAATGTCCAAACATCATTTTTATATTTTTAGTATTTTTTTATAATTTTTAAATAATTTTTAATTATTTAATTAATTAAAATCACTTTCTGGTGGCATTTTGGTAATTTCTGTAACTTCAAGGACATATTCGGTATTTTCCGGAAAGACAGGGGGATAATCGTAATTTTGCGAGCTAAGGGACACGCCGGTATAATCTGAAAAGGTCGGGGGCACGCTGGTAATTTCTCAGCGTTGCGACCGCCGCGCATGGCGCGCGACCTTCCTCTGCCAACGCCGAACGACGTCGTTCGGCCTGCCAGATTTGGTCGCCGCGCATGGCGCGGCCTCCCCCCCTCAGCGCCCAAAACGCCGCCATTTTAGTCCCTGTTTTTGAAAAAAAATTGGCCGCCGCGTAATGCGCGGGCGGCCATTTTTTTTCTTCTTTTTCTTCCTTTTACAGTAAGCCAACAAGAATTCACAAACTCCATTTTTGTTCTCATTTTTTCCAACATAATACCTGTAAAAATTATATAATTTACACATATTTATCTAAAAATTAATTAGAACAATTATTCTAATTATTTATAATTTTTTCACAAAATTATTTTATCACCAAAATACTAATATAATTCAAACAAAATAATTTTTATACCTCTCCAAAGCTTGTAATCCTTCTTTGAAGCTTGTTATACCCTTGATGGCACTAAGCTTTTTCTTCCCTTGGTGGTCATGGAGGTTTTATGGTGGAGGTGGTGGCTTTCGGATGGCAAGAAAAGAAAAGAGATATATATTTATGTTGTGTATTTTATTTTTTTTCCTTTTCTTGTTTGTTTCTTTTTCCTTTTTTATAATCAACAAGAACTTAACCATTTTGGAAAATGACAACAATTCCACCGCCTCACTTTCTCCATCCGAATTAGCTCAAAAACATGCATAAATAATTAATTTAATACATTACGTAGTTATTACGTGTAATAAATATTTTATATAATGTATATAAAATATTTATTTTAATTCACTAAAAATCATAAATTAATTTATAAATAATATTTATACCTTTTCAGGTATTTTTCTTGACAAATTTTGTACGCGCATAATAACATGCATGTAATTATATGAGGTAATTTATACCTTCAAAATTCATAAAATAATTCATATAACTTGTAAAAATTAATTTTCATACTTTTTCACTTCGTTTCTTGGACAACATATTACATCAACATGTTTACGTTTCTAAAATATTATTTCCCATAAAATTCATAAAAATTCCATTATACATAATTCACCACTTTAAAATAATCATTTCTCTCATTTATTTTCCATTTCTTTACAATTTATCACACTTTAACTTATACCATATAATAAATTTTGTACCATTTATACAATTATATTTATTTTCTTAATTAATGTATTCTCCTTATATAAATTATATAATTATTTTTATATAATTTATATAATTATTATTTCCTTACTATTTACTTTAAATTTCTTATATAAATTATATAATATATTATTATATAATTACATTATCCTTCTTAAATAATTTCTAAAATTCTTCCATAATTATCGATTAATTATATAATCAATAATTATACCTTTATTAACCCTCTCATTAATTTAATTCTCTTATATAAATCATATAATAATTCTTATATAATTTATATTATTATTTTTTCATTACTCTTTTACTTTGATTTCCTTATATAAATTATATGCTTTGTTAGTATATAATTCATAAAATTACTTCATCTTCTTAAACAATTTCTAAACCTTCACCATAATTATTGATTAATTATATAATCAATATTCTTAATTTTACTAACTTTCTCTTTCAATTTTATTTAACTTCTGGATTAATTTAATTATTAATCCCTTAATTTTCATAATTAAAATAATTAAACAAGCCCCCCCCCCCACACACACAATTATATATATATATATATATATATATATATATATATATATATATATACACACATATCTAATTCATATATCTCACATACCACGTAACACTATTAAATCATAATTTCTACACTTCCACAACAATTTAATTGTACAATTTTATTGTACCATTATATGCAATTTCGACAAAACTTAATAAATTGTTTTTAAACAGTTTATTTACTTTTTAATTCAACACAATTTATCACCATCTCTGTACACATTTAATTTACTAATTAAATCCCATTAAATCACATAAAATAATAAATAGTTTAAGCAACTTTGATAATTTTGTTAATTAAATTCTTATTTAATTTTATTAAGAAAATCCCAAAAATTTGGGTTCTCACATTCTTCCCCCCTTAACAGGATTCCGTCCTCGGAATCATAATTATCGTAATAATTATACGTATTTTATTTATAGTAACTTGCTATACCTTTATTTTGATGAATAAAAACTAAATCCATAATAATCATGTTTTACCTATTTAATATCCATAACTTACATGGATAACACCTTAATGGTCGTAACTGTCAGAATATTCAACTCTTAATTCAATTCACATTTTCTTTGTAGTATTACATTCCATAATTCTCCAAAAATTTTATTCGTAAAACTTTAACTCGTTTGTTGATGCACTTATCAATATAATTTCTCATTCTCTAAAAATTTCTTTTCTTTAATCGCATTTACCCTTACTTAATTCACTTATTTCATACTTTCTATTGTACTTTATTTAAACTCTGCACATTCATCCTTCTTTTCTTAATTCATATAAATCTTCTTCACATTCCATAAATCATTCCTTAATACCTCCATCATTCAACACTAGACTTTAAATGCTAACCTTTACTTGATTTATCATAATCCTTATTTGGAATTACTCTAAAAATCCTGGGTGTCACATTCACCCTTCCTTCAAAAATTTCGTCCTCGAAATTTCTGTGTACTCATATTTCATTCATTTGCCACGTTTCTAATTCATCACATTTCATTGACTTATAGCTTTGACATACTTTTATAAATCAAAATCATTTATGACTTTATGTTACCGCATCATTTTGACAGTACGTTGAGAATTCCGTCGTTAATAATTCCTACACCATACTTTATGGTGTCGAATCATCTTATGACGAAATAGTACTGCACCGTCTCAATAACACGTTGAGCATTCCGTCATTCATCACAACTACACCGGGCTAAAAGGTGCATAGATGATTCTTTTAAAATACATTTTGATGTTAAAAATATTTTTGTCTAGCCGAAACAAGTGGCATAGACACTTTTTAAATCGCTTAAAATTCATTTGTATTTTTCAAAGCACATTCGTGCCAAATTAGCCTGAGGCCAAAAATTTCGAAGTCTAGCAAAGCTAGCAGAGTGGGAATATCCTAGATTCCCTAAACATCCGTCCCCTTCGGCTCTTTCACTTAATTACAATATTTATTGCTAGGACTATTATTATATATCATACTAAAGATTCCTGGCTACTCCAACTTTTCTATACCCCCGTATAGTTCATCAAACTTGCCACACATTATTAGTCCAGGAACTTACCACAAGAATATGAGTTTAGAAGCTTGTCCTAGCAATATGTAGTGTGACGACCCCAAATCCGGGTTCTATAACCTCGAGTTTGGTTCTCACTATTCAACACATTACTAACAATTAAATACATACATTGCATTTAAATATCGCGGAATAATACATATTGGTTCCCTTCAAAAGGTTACAATACCAGGGTCTATCAACCTTAACATAAAACAGTTCCTATCATAAGGAATTACAAAAGGTTTATCAATAGTAAACACATATTTAAATATCTGATTAGCATGCATAAGCTACTTAAGCTTTGGCCTTTCCTTTTCCCTTATCCTTCTTGGAGCAATCAGGTCTATCTGAAAAATGGTTCATGATATAGCAAGAATGAGCAACTAGTTTGCTCAGCAAGTTTAGAACAATCATAGAGATTTAATATATCATGAATGAATGGGAAATGTCATCAATGATTCAACAATAGATATAACAATTGTGAATGAAACAGGATTCAAATTTTAATAAACAGAATATTTGAATCTTAAAATGCTGAGTGGTCACTAAGGACCCTGAACTAACGAGGGTATAATAGAGTTTCCTCTGACCCTTTGAGTTGTTTGGTTTTCAAGGGGATCAGTCTATTCAACCCGCTGTATATGCATTACATTTAGTTACTGGCGCCCAAAGTCGGTTTCCCGACACAAAATCCCCTAATTTAGGGTTGTTCAATTCTCAGACTTAATATAAGAAATCCGCACCCAACAATGGTTTGGATAAGCTTTTAAAAGTATTCAAGTATTGAATTTATAAACGTAATGTCTAGCTGAACTATTAGCTTTTGACATTTTTAATACAGTTCATGAATCAAGAACTAATAAGCTTCAAGTGAAGTGCGATTTTATAAACAATATGGATGTGAGATAATTTTAAATAATTAAACCACTTCAAGCTTTGACAATAAATACAAGTATAGAAACTTGTTCAACAATAAATGAGTAGGATTAGAGAACTTGCCTGTCTACTCAGCTACAATAATTGTCTAGCTTTAACTAACTTGCTTTGAAAGACCTAACATTAATAAAGTTGGTCTAATAATTATTACGGCGTATTTGCATAACTATGCGCTCACTAATGAACTTATTTATCACATAAGTACTAACACATAAATTACATTAGTCAAAATAATATTATTAACCTTATAGACCCTCAATCATATTAGGTTAATAATTTAATAAGTTAGAAATATTTTTCTTAAGTGTTGGACACTTATTAAACCCTTAAACAACTTATTACAATTGTTTAATTAAAGCATAATTAAATTTGATTTATTTTATTAACTCAATCTCTATTTAATTACTATTTAATCTTGGTTAAATACAAATTAATTAATTAACTCTAGTTATTATTAAAAATAAATAATAACTAATTGTACTTACTTATTATTTAATAATAATTAAATAATAAATAATTATTGATTTAATTTTAACCTTCTTTAATTTAATATTAATCAACTAATAATTAATTAATTAATTAACCTCACTTATTATTTAATTTAAGAAAATTAAATAATAGTTTACTAATTTTAATCCTCTTTAATTATTATTTAATGCCAATTAAATAATAATTAACTATTTAATTATTTTTAATTATTATTTAAGGTTAAATAATAACCAATTCATCTCTATTTATTATTTAAATTAAATAATAAATTATTATTCTAATAACTTAATTTCCATTAATCGTTATTTAATGCTAATTAAATAATAATTAATTACTTAATTATCCTTATTTATTATTTAATAATATTTAAATAATAAATAATTAATTTATAAATTTTTATATCTCTTTAATTATTATTTAATAGGAATTAAATAATAATTTGCTAATTTATTAACTTTATTTATTATTAGCATTTTAAATAATAAATAATAAATTTATTTCATTTAACCATAATTTAGCTAACTAGATTAATATTTAAAATATTTAAATATTAAACTTAATGAAAAATATCCTCCCCAATATTATTTTTGTATTATTATTAATTTTATTATAATTTTAAATTAATTTTTAAATATTTAAATTAATTAAAAATATGCAGAATGACAAACTTGTAAATAAGTTGAAAAACCGGACCGATGACAATTCTGTAATTAAGTTGAAAACTGATCCGAAGGCAGAAAAGTAATTTCGCCAAGAAAAACACGGAGGGGCAGAATTGTAATTTCCTCCAAAATCCTTTACCATGCATTGCGCGAGCACACTGAATCCTCAATAAAAATCCAAAAAAATTACCAATCACTTAATATCAATTTATAACATGAAAATTTAATTTTTCATGATTTAATATCATTCTTTTTTTTATAAAATTTTTAACATCACATAAACTACCACAAATCATAACTTTTTGTGTATAACTCCATTTTGAGTGATTCAAACTTTGTTTTTTCTCATGATTTAATGTTCTATAATATTAGAACATCAAACCTAAGTTTTATAAAAATATTTTTGGACATAAATTCCAAAATTTGTTTACACACTATTAAACACCTATTTTAGCATATAAAATATACCAAAATACAAACAAAACATATTAAACTCAAGCATGACATAAATATTACAACTACAAATTAATAACTATATTAACATGTTTATACTAACATGATGATTTATTTAATTTAAAAACAAAACTTAGATTTAGAATAACCATTACCTTGATTTAATGATTATCTTCCTTTTTCTTCCAAAATAGGTGGTGAAAGAAGATGACATGAACCAAGAATTCCTTCTCTTGATAATTTTGCTCTCAAAATATTTTTCTACACTCTCAAATGCTCTCTAGCTTGCAAAGTGGAAGGAGAAGAAATGACCAATACAAGCTCCTAAATTGTAAGTATACTTATAATTTGGATAGCTATAAAATCTATATCTAATAAAATTACCATCATGAGATAACAAGGATACTTACACAAGCTAACATATTAGGTGAAAAGAGGCATGATTTCATGTACTTGAAAAAATAAAACAAGCAACCATTTATTAAATAAATGAAAAATAAACTAAAATAAAAACAAAATATTAATTTTCTCTCTCCTCCACTCACATGGTCGGCTGATGCAACTCCTTCATGTCCCAAAATTTGAGTCACTTTCCACTTTTTAAATAATTAATAGTTTAATTAAGTATTTTTCAAGTGGGCCAATCATTGGGCTTTAATTTAAAATACCAATTGGGCTTCTATTAAATTGTTTTGGCTACTAATTTGTCAAATTTTAGTATTCTCCACTTGGGCTACTAATTGACCCATGTTGGGCTAATTTAATAATTTACACATTAATTATTCAATCCATGATTAAATAAATAATTAGATTGAATAAATAATTAGATTGAATAAATAATTAAATATTCTAACCCATTAGTATTAAATTACTAAATGGACTAATAAATATTATTATTAATATTTCACATTATTTACATTAATTAATAATCATATTAATTAATTTATTATATTTAATTAACTCATTATATTCAATTTAATTAAATATTTAATTAATAGGAAACTTATCAATTATTTTGATATTAAAACTTTAGGGTTTGTTTACTAATTAAATAACATATTAGTAACCCCCTTTAATTAATTCTAGTAATTAAGTACATAATTATTTAATCACATAATTAATTAATCACATAAAAAGATTTAAATAATCTCGTAAAACTAACTCGTTGGAAATTAAATTAATAATTTAATTAATAAAGACGTGGAAATTCTAGGACATTACATGTAGTCTGAGAACAAATCAAAGACTATCCATATGCTGAGGGGCTCAAAACATACCATACGATTATGAGTCATGGACTTACCATATGCATGAGTTTTAAGAACTCGTGCCTAAACTTAATATTATCTATTTATCAAATATAACTACAAGATAAAATCAATTCTTCAACATTTGTATACTGATAGTGCGACTCTAACATTTCAATGATTATCACATAGTAACTAAGTAAACACAAATCCTCTGCCCATACAAAGGATTGTGCAACTCAGTCACCACGTGAGTCCTCAATTGAAATTTTCGTACCCCAGTTTTCTGCCCCCTTATCATAACTGTCGACGCCGGGAAAGGTCGTTTCCTATTTTATAATTTTTCTTTCCAATTTTAGCCTTTGAATTTAAGATGTGATTTTGGAAAAGGGTCGGCTTGCATGTCGACGGGTTTTGAAAGATCGATTTTTTGATGAGCCAATTGATCAGAGTCGCCCGTTGGTATATTTGAAATGGATGTACCAACTCATCCGAATTTTGTTTTCGTAATTGATGGCTCATGTATAACTCCAAATTAATTGGTCTGTGAACCGAGATTTATAGAGTTCGGGGGCTTGCTTAAGCGAGGGGAAGGTGTTAGGCACCCCCGACTTCCGTGAAAACACGTTTACCGCAATCTTGATGTTTTCCTATCTTTTTAAAATCCTAAAACGTGTTGGGGGGGGGGGGGGGTGTGCCTAAATGTGATGGAAAAAAGCCGCTTTGATTCTTTCTGTAGAAAACGCGTTTTATCTTAGAAAACGTTTTTTAGAATATCTTTTGACTCAAATGACAAGGCTTTGTTTTATAATAAAGATTTATTTTAATTTTGAAAATGATGAGATTTTATTAGGTGTCTTTTTCAGAAAACAAGAGTTTTTTTTTAAACTTTCGTCAAATAGGAATCGAGACTATACATTGTCTTTTAATAGTAAAGTCAAATAATATGAAGGCAACTTTTAGGAGCTCTTTAACCCTATGCACAAAGTTTAATGAAAATATTTATCTATTTTTACAGAACCATTTTTTGATGTTTAAAAAAATACTTGTGGCCTTTTCGTCAAACAAGAATCGACATCCATTAAAACTCTTAACTTTAAACCTCGTGATTCTAATACCTTAATTTGATCACTTTTAGAAAATCTTTATCATTTGCTTTATTTTCTAAAATTGTTTTTTTTTGTCGTAAATCAAATCAAGCCTTCAAAATTGTGTTGGGGCTATCCATGGGCATGTGAGCCGTCTAAATAACCCAAAACACCCACAATCACGTACTTCACTATTACGGGGCCTTAAACCCGATATCGATTCGATATCGTTTTAAGGCCCGATATTTACATATGTACAAAAATGGCTTATTGCCGTGACTACATACACCAAAATTTGTCCAACTTCGGGATTTGATCACGATGATCTCATCCCTAGGCTCATAATCCCCAAAATCACAACATAACCATTCAACGGAAAGCTTAACAACACTAGACTTGTTACTATACCACAAGAACCAAAAATTGCAAGCCTAACACTATGAACTATCCATTAACACAATGAACTACATATTACCGTACGGATATCATCGGGACATTAGGAGGAAATTTCGTTCTGACGGAACCCTCACTAATAATCCCTAATCCATGGATCCTCAATGATATACCAAAATATTACATCCAAACAACTCAACAACAAAATATTACGATAATGAAATAAGCTAAAACTTAAAGGAAAACACCATTTTTTCACCTTGCAATACGCCAATAAACTCTTTATATTTCACTATCGAGCAAATAACACGAGAATACATAAGTATTTGAGCAAGAAAAACTAATTTCTCACTATGTTTGGTGTAACCCGAGCCTCTCTCTCTCTCTAAACTCGCCTTCTTTCTCTCTCTATTTTCATAAAATTCCTTCTCTTCTTTCTCGGTAGATCAAAAATGGCGTTGTTTAAGTGACTGAGAGCAGCCGCAGGTGCATCTGCAGCTGCCTGCTGTGGCCGTTCGCGCCGAATTCTCGGCTGCCGTGTTGTCTCCTCGAGCCATGAAAGAGCCCACTTGTCGTTGGCCGCAGATGCATTTGCGGCTGGCCTGTTTGCTTTTCTCGATTTTCGTGTCATGCAGTCTTAAATCACTATTTTTTGCTGTATTATTTCGGAAGGATGTTACTTGATATAGAAACTGCTCTTTGTGCTTGACTTCTAGGGGGCGCTATCCCCTTACACCCCCGCCAGCTCACCGGCGAGCTAGGCAACCGCTCGTTCACCGGGGAGCGAGACCCCCGACTACCGTAAGCATAGTGGCCATTCGTCATCCTTAGTGATCCAATCAGGTTTTTCTGGATCAGCTGTTTGCCTTGTCTCAAGTAACCTGATGCTCGTTGTTTGTTGTGGCGGCTTTGACCGTAAGTTATTGTGGTGGCTTCATGTTGGGGTCCACCTTCCTTTTCGCATGTCGGGTAAAGTGATGATTTTGCCCTCCTGTCAGGGTTAGTATAAAAGTGCAAAATTTGGGTGTCTACAATAACATTTTTGTAATTCATACCTTATCATTCTCTGAGTTCTTCTTGTACCATTTCATAGTATCATCTCTCTTTATAGCATCAAGACCTTTTGGATCATTAACAGATCTCTCTCTTATTTTACAGTCTCATTGGATCTCATCATGATCTTGCTTTACAATCTATTCCTTATTTGCTTTCCTTATTTTATGATCGTATCGTAGTACGATCCTCTTACTCTTCCTAATCATATTATTATGATCTCTTCCTATGCTTTTTGGATTACCTTTTCATTTTTATTGCTTGAATCAAGTGTCCCCTGATTTTCTTTGAGATTCATCTTTGAATTCTTTCAAATATTCTTTCAGTTATATTCTTAATTGAACTTATGAATTTTCTCAATTTGTTACCTTCATCCAAATCTTTCTTAACATCTCTATCTCTATCTCTTCCTTATAATCTTATATCTTTCATATTTCCTTAACCTTAGCCAATATTTGAGAATTATATCTCTTCTCAACTTATGGTTCTCTACTCTAATCTCTCCCATGTTCATCAAACTTATCACGTATTTGGGCTCAGAACTTACCATAATCATATGGCTTGAGGAGTTTGTCCTAGTCAGGCCATAGTCGCCCATTCGCTGAGGGGCTCCACCATACAATCATGAGTCACAAGTTTACTATACGCTTAAGTTTTCAGAATACTCAACTAACTATACTCTTTCTCACAAAGGTTATAGCCTAAGGTATCGTTTACCCAAAGTTTATAACCTCTGGCTCTGATACCATCTGTAACGACCCCGAAATTCGACCAACCTTATTACATTAAATTTTATGTTTATTAAACCTTATTTCCTTAACGTCCAAATTTCGGTCCGTTAATAAATCTTTAATTACCTTAATTAATTAACCCTACAGTCATCAAATACCAAATTTTCACAACATAACAATTCTAAAAATTATATAATCCATAGATATACATCCAAAAATTATTTAGAATAATTATTCTAATTATTTACTAATTTTCCACACAAATATTTTACCATCAAAATACTAATATAATTCAAACAAAATAATTTTTATATCTCTCCAAAGCTTGTAATCCTTCTTTGAAGCTTGTTATACCCTTGATGGCACTAAGCTTTTTCATCCCTTGGTGGTCATGGAGGTTTTATGGTGGAGGTGGTGGCTTTCGGATGGCAAGAGAAGAAAAGAGATATATATTTGTGTTATGTATTTTTATTTTTTTTCCTTTTCTTGTTTGTTTCTTTTTCCTTTTTTATAATCAACAAGAACTTAACCATTTTGGAAAATGACCACAATTCCACCACCTCACTTTCTCCATCCGAATTAGCTCAAAAACATGCATAAATAATTAATTTAATACATTACGTAGTTATTACGTGTAATAAATATTTTATATAATGTATATAAAATATTTATTTTAATTCACTAAAAATCATAAATTAATTTATAAATAATATTTATACCTTTTTCAAGTATTTTTCTTGACAAATTTTGTACACGCATAATAACATGCATGTAATTATATGAGGTAATTTATACCTTCAAAATTCATAAAATAATTCATATAACTTATAAAATTTATTTTTCATACTTTTTCACTTCGTTTCTTGGACAACATGTTACATCAACATGTCTACGTTTCTAAAATATTATTTCCCATAAAGTTCATAAAAAAATCCATTACACATAATTCACTACTTTAAAATAATCATTTCTCTCATTTATTTTCCATTTCTTTACAATTTATCACACTTTAACTTATACCATATAATAAATTTTGTACCATTTGTACAATTATATTTATTTTCTTAATTAATGTATACTCCTTATATAAATTATATAATCATGTTTATATAATTTATATAATTATTATTTCCTTACTATTTACTTTAAGTTTCTTATATAAATTATATAATATATTATTATATAATTACATTATCCTTCTTAAATAATTTCTAAAATTCTTCCATAATTATCGATTAATTATATAATCAATAATTATACCTTTATTAACCCTCTCATTAATTTAATCCTCTTATATAAATCATATAATAATTCTTATATAATTTATATAATTATTTTTTCATTACTCTTTTACTTTGATTTCCTTATATAAATTATATACTTTATTAGTATATAATTCATAAAATTACTTTCTCTTCTTAAACAATTTCTAAACCTTCACCATAATTATTGATTAATTATATAATCAATGTTCTTAATTTTACTAACTTCCTCCTTCACTTTTATTTAACTTCTGGATTAATTTAATTATTAATCCCTTAATTTTCATAATTAAAATAATTAAACAAGCCCCCCCCCCCACACACAGATATATATATATATATATATATATATATATATATATATATATATATATATATATATATATATATACACACACACACACACACACACACACAAACGTATATATATACATATCTGATTCATATATCTCACATTACCACGTAACACTATTAAATCATAATTTTTACACTTCCACAACAATTTAATTGTACAGTTTTATTGTACCATTATATGCAATTTCGACAAAACTTAATATATTGTTTTTAAACAGTTTATTTACTTTTTAATTCAACACAATTTATTACCATCTCTGTATAAATTTAATTTACTAATTAAATCCCATTAAATCACATAAAATAATAAATAGTTTAAGCAACTTTGATAATTTTGTTAATTAAATTCTTATTTCATTTTATTAAGGAAATCCCGAAAATGCGGGTCCTCACAGTTCCCTTATAACTGAAATTCATAATTGATTTGAGTCCTCAATAAAATAAGTCTCCTTATCACTCAAAAATCCAGAAACCCAATCATATGTAAACTTGGAATTTGACCATTCTAGATTATCAAGCTGTCAAAATATATTACAGTGAGCCTATTAATACACAGAGGCACGAATGATCTAGAAGGGGGGTTGGGTAGATCTTTTTGAAAATTTTATATTTTTAAAAAAGTTTCTCATATAATAGATTAAGTAGATTTTTCTTTAAGCACAGCGGAATACTTATTTGAGAAAAACCCCCTTCACAGATTTAGTGAATTTTTCAGTTATGAGTTTAGTTGTTATAGTATATGCCAAGCCAATCATATATAGTTAATATATGTTGCAGAAATGTAAGAACAGAAAATAAATAGACACATAAATTTTTAAGTGGTTTGGAGCACGAAGATCTCCTAGTCCACTCTTATGCACCACTGGCAGGAAATCCACTAAGGATGCAGGTCACTAAGACCAGTTACAACAATAAATCACTAAGATTCCTTCAAGTCACTCAGACTTACCAGCTCCGGGGTCTATAAGACCATATCACTAAGATCTCTTCAAGTCACTTAAACTTGACAACTCCGAGGTCACTAAGACCAGATTACTAAAATCTCTTTAAGTCACTTAAACTCGACAGCTTTGAGGTCACTAAGACCTATTATCTCGAGTGATGAAGCGATTTGAGAGGTGTTGCTAAGTTGACATTTAAGTTCTCATTTTCTGATGGAACTTAGCAGCTGAATGAGTAATTCTTGATTGTAGAGTAGAGCTCTTGAAACTTAAACAACAATTCGGCTTTTTAATATATTTTTTTCTCGTTTTTGTTGAATTAAATCTTGATGTCCTTTTATAGAAGACCTTGAGACTTTCCTGTTGATGAGTAATCGTTGCTTATTTAATGCCCTGATTCTTGAGTATCTCTGATTTTCTAATATTAAGGGATTGTGTCAGCTTGTGTTTGACGCTACCATCACATCAGTTTACTAAAAATGATAATTTTGTGTCTGATGCTCCTTTAGTAAATAGACGTTAAATACATACTTTTCTGATTCATTTTTAATTTTCTTTGACCAGCAAATTTCTTAGAGCTCTTGGCCTTCAAATTTTCCCAATGTCAGTCCAATGTCAGAACTGTTATACTTTACGATTTTGTCAATCATAAGGTTCCTTAGATCCTTCAACTCTAAGAAGTGTATTTGTCTTTGTGTACTTTACGATAAACTTTATACTTGAACTCAGAGTTGTCTTTATGATCATCATTTTTCTCTACGTCAAAGTCAGCTTTACGATCTTCATTTTTCTTATAATTTCATAGTTCACTTTACGATCTTGCTTCATGAACAATCAAACTCAATGATCCTTATTTAGCTTTTGCAAGGCAGATGTCAAACTTTATGATTCTAGAGTAGATTCTATGAGATTCTTCTGTCTTATGATTGTTGATCCTAACATCTATACACACTTTAAATTTTATAAGATCAACCTAACAAATTTGATCTTTCTATTCTAAGTCCTTATACAACAATTTTATCATTAAAGACTGTACAAAATCTATCGGTTACGAATATACATTATTAATCAATTCAAATCATCATCAAATCATTCAAATATGCATTTGTACTAACAATCTCCCCATATATGATGATGACAAAACCAATAGTTTTAAGCATTCATCAATTCTAAGATATATAAAACTTGAAATTTAAACATGACTTACATACAGTGAGCAACTGTATTTCTAAAGAGAATGAATGAATTTTTTGATTAAACATGTTAGCTTACAAGAAATATTTTTACAAAGTGCCTCTAAATTAACCTTATTTCACTTTTTATCTTCTTGACCTCTTGCTTCTTGAAGGATCTCTTCTTTCAGCTTCTCTTCTTCTCTCATAATTCTCTCTTACTTCATGATCTCTTCTTTGAATTTCTTCAGCAGATGGTCTTGGACCAAGATTTAGCAGATAGATTTTTTCTTTTCCTCCTTCAATATGAACCCCTTGAGATAGTCTGTTTAAGAACACATGGTCATCTGGTGGTCATATGCCTGAGAGTAATACTCCACTAGATGATTTAGCTCGTGTTTGTCTTGGTCTCAGGGGTATGGCTTGAATAGCTGGAGGGGAATGAATTAATGATTGTTGAATTCTATGTGATGTTCTTCGCCTCCCCTATCCCTTGTGCTCCTTGTATTCTCCCCATTTTTGTCATCAATGAGATAATCTATACATTTATTGATACTATCCATGCCAATAATAAGTTCCTGCATTTGACCCCTTAAAGATGTTATATCATATATGTCGACGTTGGGATTTTTGTCGTTTCGTTTTTTAATAATTAAATAAGCCCCTTTCCAATTTTAGCCTTTGGATTTAAGCTATGATTTTTTAAAAGGGTCAGTTTAGTGTCGACGGGGTTTCAAAAGGTCGATTTCTTAATGATCCAATTGACCAGAGCCGCCAGTTGGTATATTTGAAATGGATGTACCAACTCATCCGAATTTTGTTTTCGTAATCGCTGGCTCATATGTGACTCCGAATTAATTGGTCCGCAAACCGAGATTCATAGAGTTCGGGGGCTTGCTTAGGCACCCCCCGACTTCCGTGAAAACACGGTTACCGCAATCTTAATGTTTTCCCTTCCTTTAAATCCTAAAATGTGTGTTTGTGCGCGTGTGTATGTGTGTGTGCCTGTGAAGATCGTTGGAATGCTTTATTTTGAAAGTGCTTCAGAAATCTCGTTGACCCTATGCACGAAGGATTTGATTTAATCAAAAGTTCATTGTTATTGTTTTTGTTTCGATAATAAAACCGATGATATTTTGTAAAAACATATTTTTTCAAATCCTTCGCCAAATAGGAATAGAGCTCATCCGACACTTATAATTTTATTTTTTTAGCCTACGGATGATCTAATATCCTAGTTTGATTGATTTTATGAAAATCTTCATCTTTTCATTCCAAAATTCTTTTTCTGTGTTGAAAGGGAAAATCAAGCATTAAAATGGCGTTGGAGTTATTCATGGGCATGTGAGCCATCCAAATAACCCCAAGCATCCACAATCGCACACTTCACTATCACGGGGCCTTAAACCCGACTTTCGACTCGATGTCGTTTTAAGGCCCAAAATTTACATATTTACAACGAAGGCGCATTGCGATCGCTACATACGTAAAAGCTATATAAAATAAACTAAAAGGATATCATCGGGAGGTTAGGAGGAGATTCCATCCGCAATAAATCCTCTCTAACCATCCCTAATCCATATATCCAAAACATATATCGACTACATCAGATCTAACTTCCACATACCCAAACCAAAATATTTAAATCGCAATGCACCAAATATCTTCGGATCTACAGTAGATCCACCCAATGAAGCACAAAAAATTGAATATTTATCGATTTAACTACTAAAGCAAAATAAATGGATTAAATCCAATAGATCTACAACATCAAGAAATCACAAGAAAAAGTAAGATAAAACTTCAATAAAAGCTCATTTTCACCTTGCAATGCTTCAAAAATCGTTATATATTTCACTATTGAGCAAGAACACGAGAAAACCTCACTATTTGGGCAAGGTAAATGCAAATCTCCCTATGTTTAAGCTACACCCGAGCTTTTCTCTCTCTACCTCGCATGTCTCTCTCTCTAAAAACTTATAAAAAATTCTCTTTCTCGCTCTCGGGTGGAAATGGCCGCTGTATAGTGCTCCGCAGGCAGCCGCAGGTGCATCTGCGGCTGGGCTCGCTAGCCGCCCGCGCCGAATCCTCGACTGTCGGGTTGTCTCCTCGAGTCGCGCACTATCCCCTTTGTCGGTGGCCGCAGGTGCATCCGTGGCTGTCCGGCTTGCTTTTTTCGATTTCCGTGCCACGCGGTCTTAAATTGCCAATTTTTGCCCCTGAACATCGTAAGCATAGTGGCCGTTTGTCATTTTTTGTGATCAAATCAGGCTCTTCTGGATCAACTGTTTGCCTTGACTCAAGTAACCTGATGCTCGTTGTTCGTTGTGACGGCTTTGACCGTCAGTCGTTGGGGTGGCTTCGTGTTGGGGTCCACCTTCCTTTTCGCATGTCGGGTCAAGTGATGACTTTGCCCTTCTGCCAGGGTTAGTAGAGAAGTGCAAAATTTGGGTGTCTACAATATGTATGATCTTTTAAGAGTTTCTCAGCATTAACATCCTTCTAATGTACAAAGGCCATAGTGATATCTATTTTCTACAAGGATTCATCAGTTTGTGCCATCTGTTTGAAAATATCTTACTTGAAGTCTATGAGAGAGATACTTATATCAATAGTTTGTTATGAAGTACTTGAAGAGATTTATCATTGTACTTTTGATATTCAAGAATAACCTCTTTTTGATCTTTAATCTTTTGGAAGAAAAGTTGAACCCTTCAATGGATACTAGCAATAATGGTTTAAAGCATCTCTTTTATTTTCAATCTGAATTCTTTGCCAATTGTTGTAGGGACTTTTGATGCAGCATCAACTTTCTTGTTTAATTTCTAATGAAGCTCAAGAGAGCTATTGATGTCTACTATGACTAGTGCCATGAGGTCTACTATTTGATTCATTGATAGGATAACAGAGACAAGCTCAATAATTATTTCTAGTAAAGATTCTAATCCAACTTTGTTGCTTTGAGAAACAATGGAGATAGCAAGAGTAAGGTCAAAGTATTCATTATTGGAATAGGATGGTATATCTTTTTATAAGAGTGAAGTGGGGGTTATGTCTGGCTATACATTGTGAGGTTCAATCGCAGGGTGAGAAGACTCTTCGATTTGAGGAATGTTGAGATATGGTGTATCTTTTGTAAAGGATACACGCTTTGGACAAGGTGAATCATGAATGATTATCAGAGAGCTAGTATTATGTACATCAATCGAAGGGTTTTGAGACTCTTCGATTGGAGAATTACAAATTTATACGACATTGACAGAGTTTTGCGACTCTACGACTGATTGTGGTGACTCTATAGTCAGAGACTCATCTGAGGATGAAGAGGATTGCTCGATGATTTCATTACAATATGAAAATAATTGAAAAGATAGAGTAGTATCAAATAAAGAATAAGGTACAATGGTTACCATATTGTAAGAATACCTTGAAAAGAAGACTTCATAACAAATGGTCTTTGTAGCAAACTTCAGAACTCATAGAAAATTTTGAGAAATTAACTTCAAGTTCAAAAATTAAAAGAAGTTCCATCGTATGAAGCTTTGATCTCCAATAGACACTGCTTTTACCAAAGGCATGAGAGGTGGGAAGTAGAGTAATTGACTACTATTAAAATCAAAGATAGTTATTATTCTATCCATCTCAACATTGTGGAAACATTTGAAGAATTCATTTACTATCACAAAAACTAATCTCATTTGGCCAACCCCAGTCCCTATGAATGTGTCAGGATAACTTTCATTTGGATCTTCTTCAACTTGAAACACAATACATGATCTGACCAGCCCAAATGATGATAATTGTCTAGAAAAAGGTACTTTAGTGTTCTTTGTTCCGCCCCTTTAGAATCTGGATCTTCGAGTTTGACGATCGTAGGTTGAACTCTTGATTAATATCTTAAAAGATAGATTTAATTTGAGTTAGCACTGGTGAATCTTCAGATGAACTGGGCTACTTTTCTTCCGTCTCTTTATTGATTTGATCACCTCCTGAACAGGTAGCCACTTGCTCCCCCTCAAAAATAGCTTTAGTTTCTTCTGGAACTTTCTTCTTCTTATTCTTCTTTTTGGTTGTCTTCTTCTCCACCATTTTTACCAATTTTCTTTGGCCCAGGATTTGGATCCTTCATAGTTGTTTGTTCATCATTTGTTGTTGTCTCTGGTTCTTCTACCTTCTAGCCGTTTCTACAATAATTTACAAAGGCTCTGGCTCAGAAGCCTTCTCATCCTGTTATTCTACAATCATTGGCTTAGGTTCAGGGACTTTCTCAGCCATTTCTTCAACTCTTGTTGTAACATCTTTGATTTTCTTCAATTTCCATACTTAACCTTTTTTATTGTCTTTCTTTTCTTCTTTTGTCTTTGGGTCAATTTTTTGTTGCTATAGTTTTTCATGTTTTTCTACATCCTTTTCCTTGAAAGTTATGACAGGATTTTCAACCAAAATCTATCTTAACCTTTTCCTTTCCACCAAGTCTTCTGTACAGATTACAGTAATGCCTTTGCTTCATTTTTCTTCATTGGAGAGTTTGATTCATCTTGATGATCCTTTGAAATTTCTTTTTCAACTCTCTTCTTATTTAATTTCTTTTGGATTACCTTCTTAGTAGTTGAAGCCAATACTTCATTCATAATTGGAGCAACTAATCCTTGAGATGATTCTTCATCAATCTCTGCCATTTTCCTTTTCAGTTTTGTAAAATCAGGCTTTTGAATTTCACCAATTGTTCTTTCACTTCCCTTTGATTTCTTTGATCTGAGGTTTTCTATTGTGTTTCTCTTCTAATTGTCAAATAGCTTTGGAGTTGTTTTCTTGTTGACATTAAGAGCTTAACCCTCTTGATCTCCAATAAGCTTTTTCAGCCTTTTCTTCAAAATGATACATATAAACCGTCTGTAGAACATCTTGGGTGCTGGTTTGCCTTCCCTTTTCTTAGCATCTTTTATCCATTTGGACATCCAGTCTAACAATATTGCTCCAAAATTAATCTTATTTTTCAGTACTATTGCCATCATAATCTTACATGGAAGTTCACTTACTGAGTCATAAGAAAAGTCATTGCATAAGATGCATTTTTCAACTATGTCAGCAATGAACTCATACTCCCGGGGGAACTCTTTCTTCTTCATCCCCTTTAGTTGTGGGTTCTTTTTGTAACCCATTTGTTCCAGGGCAGACTACATGTTGATTTCTTCAAAAATTATGATGCCTTCGTTTGTGAACCCTAATTGATGGTTCACCTATATTACATCAATTTGAAGCTTAGTTTCCTTGACCTTGGTGGTAAAGGTGCCCTTAGCATAGACAGCATTCAAATAGAACTCCTCTATTAATTTGGTGTAGATTCTGGTGTTTGCATCCAGAATTTCCAAGAAACCAGTGTTTTGTATCAAAGTAAGAACATCTCTGAATTTTTTCTCAGCGTCTCTGAATTTGTTGAAGCACAATTGATTGCTGAAAATTACTTGCTAGGTTGCCATTTCTTTATTTTTTTTTGTTATGAATTTTGTCTAAAAAAAGGAGTGGAAGATGTCTGAATTTGCAAGATTTTGAAAACTAGGACTCAAAAAGTTGGAGAGAAATTTTGATAGCTTAGATGAATGATAAAGTTTAAATGAAAATTTTGAAACGTTTTTATGTTGCTTCCCTCTAATTTGACTAAGTGGGACACGTGTTATGTTTAGATTAGCTTCACGTCATATCACGTCTACTATTTATATTTGTAGTGTAATGACTTCTTGTTTCTCACTCGCTTGATTGACATTTGTTTTGCACGTGCTATAACTCCTTGACTTCTTATTCAACAATTTGGTGAGTATCGTAAAGTAAACTTTTCTGAGCTTTTTACTTTACAATTTCCTACACTATAAATTCAGTTGTACTCTACAAACTCCGTTCCATTCTACTAACTTTGCATTAGTTAGGCATTCTACGATCTTTTTCTGTAAAGTTAGTATTTCCATAACAAAATACTAAGAATGTAAATTCATCATTCCTAACTCACTAATAAACTTATTAAATCTGGACTCGTCTAGGGGTTTAGTCAACACATCAGCAAGTTAATTTTCAATCGAAATAAAATGCAATGATATATTTCTATTTTGTACATGATCTCTAATAAAATGATATCTCATGTCTATATGTTTAGTCCTAGAATGTATGATAAGATTGTGAGATATTGATATAGCATTGGTATTGTCACAAAATATGGTAATAGATTTAAATTCAAAACAATGTTAGCAAGTTGATTTTTCATCCATAAAATCTGAACACAACAACTTCCAACAGCAATGTACTCAGCCTCTGCATTTGAAGTTAACACTGAGTGCTGCTTCTTACTGAATCATAAAACAAGTTTATTTCCCAGCATCTGACATGTACCACTAGTGCTTTTTCTATCTAATTTGCATCCTACAAAATTAGCATCTAAAATATCCTGTTAGATCAAATGGAGACTCATTGGGATACCATACTCCCAAATGTGGAGTGTTATTGAGATATTTGAAAATCTTTTTTATAACTAATAAATGTGATTCCTTAGTATTAGCTTGAAACCTAGCACAAATGTAAGTAGCAAACATAATATATGGCCTGCTAATAGTTAAGTACAAGAGAGATCTTATCATACATCTATATTGAGTTATATCAATACTTTTACCTTTCTCATCTCTGTCAAGCTTAATTGCATAAGCCATTGGAGTTTTCATGGGAGAAACTGAGTACATGCCATATTTCTTAAGTCAGGCATTACTATACTTGGCTTGGTTTATGAAGATTCATTCGTCAGTTTGTTTGACTTAAAGCCCAATGAAGAAATTCAACTCACCCATCTATTAGTTTGTAAAAACATGACATACATACAATCAAATTCTAATAGCGTAACGGAATGAAACAAAATCAGATTTTAAAAAATTTTCAAACCAATATAACTAGGATTATTCTTATGAGATAATTATTAATTGAGGAAGGATAAAAGATTTATACCTTTGTAGAACCAAGCTTCCACATGTACGAGTTCATCTCCCTTTAATCCTTCGCGTTCATCTTCAAATTCATCGATTAGATCCCATGGATCAATGTTAGCTCCTCAAGTGTAAAGCCTCTAGAGGTGATCCACCAAGAGATCTATGAATTAAAGAAGTGGATTTTTGATTTCTCCAAAGCATGGGTGGCTAGCCCTAATTCTCTCTATCTCTAACTCCTTAGATGTAGAGAATTATTAAATACTCTCTCGATTCTTGTGAAAGAGTGTATAACCTCAATTCATAATAAGACTCCTCTTATTTATAGATATAGACAACCCTCCAAAAATATTTAGGATTAGGATTTTAATTTAATTCTCAATCTAATTAGGAGCTAAATTAATTAATTATAATTTCTAAACCATTTAAGAACTTAATTATTTAATAATGAGAGTACTTCTTATTAATTTATTACTAAACCATTTAGAAATTTAATTATTTATAATAATACTACTATTTATTAATTAATTCCTAAATCATTTAGGAACTAAATAAAAATTATAATAATAGTAGTAATAAAAATAATAGTAATAATAATAATAATAATAATAATAATAATAATAAGACTCCTATTATCAATCGATAATTAGTATTTTCAAAATACTAAATTATAAATATTAAGCTATTTAATTGATTATATCATCATAATATAAATTAAATATACTTAATTTATTATTATCATTAAGTCATTCACTTCTAAAATAAAGATTATTCTTTTACGGTATGACCCTTTAGATTCTTCATATTAAATCGGTTGTAGAATAAATTAATTAGAATCATTCTAATCTTATTTATATGAATGAATTAAATTATTTAATTCATTTAATAAATAATATTTACTCCATAATAAGGGTATGCCCCCTTAGCGACAACGACTTTTTAGATAATATAGATTTAAACATTTGATAGTAAGAGAACCTTTCAGCGAATAGTTACCGTATAATTCAACCTTCCAACCATATAACATCTCAATCAAATATAAGACCTGAAATTTCTATCAAGCCTTATTTTATTTGATCATATGCATTTCAATTCTCAAATGTATAACTTTAATCTAAATGCAAAACTCCTTTCTAATTTTCATTCCACCTTGACCAAAGATTTCTGAGTTGTCATTTTTTGAATTACATAGGACATTATCTACCTTTATTGGAAATGGTAGATCATTTATTGACCATTCAGCTATCTCTATGTACAACTTATTATACCCGATTATACCCTTTGATATACCCTAAAGGTCTTAAGGAATATGTCAAAGTATAACTCATCATACACAAGGTATTATGATGATCTCAAGTCCAATGATTACTTGTACTACTATCACAAAAGGAACTCCTATTGTCAAGCAAGTAAAACTCCATTAAGTGTTCTTTGAGCGATTCACGTTCAATGAACTTATTCTCTAATAAGTATCTACATACTTGATTTAGTGTCTCTACATAAATGAATATGAGATCAATCATCCTCTTCATAAGAGCAAGCATAGTATGTACTAATCTATCCGGATTTACTAATCCCTAGTTTAGTAATCCCACGATTAGGAATATTTTTGTTTTAAGCTATCTTGAATTTAGTCCTCATTAACATAATCAACATTATGATTCTAAAAGCATTGCTCAAAACTAAGGGTTTATTCATATAATGAATTCAGCCAATTAATCATGAATAAAGAAATGCCTTGATACTTTTATTAATAAATCGAATAAGATATGCATATCACATCAAATGTGATTGGCTTGAGGACATAGTACTTTTAATCTCTCACTTGCACTAAAGTCAATTGCTCTTTGGTATCCCCATACCATTCTTCTCTAAGTGGCGTACGAACTGCTTAGTAAATACTTTAGTTAATGAATTTGTAATGTTGTACTGAGAGTCTACCATCTTTATGGTGTTATCTCTTTGTCAATGATTCATCTAATCAAACGAAAGTGCCACAACACATGTTTAGATTTTAGATAAGACCTAGGTTCCTAAGCGAATTAAACTCCTTTAATGCTAGGAACCAAACTAAGTTCTGTAATAAACTTGTGGAATCAAATAATCTCTTTGCAGCTTCACTTATGTTATTTACTATGTCTTTCTCACTAAATCAATAATTATTTATTGTTTAGAATTTTTTCAACTCACTACGCCACCATTCAAGGTAATCATATAACCTAAAATGGATTTGTTATTGTCTTGGTTAGTCTGAAAAATGGAGTCTATTAAGCCCTTTAGTTTTAATTAAACCAACCATTAGAAACTCCTTTCTAATATTCATCTCCAAGATTAAATAGATATCTACTTATCATACATAAGCGACATCAGGTCTTGTACATATCATTGAATCAATGTACGTTCCTTAAGTCAAACCGAGCATCCTTTACAATCTATCTCTATAGACCTTTATCCTGAATAGAATATTAGGATGCTTTTCCCAAGTCCTTCATGGAGAAGTGTTTAGACAATAACTTTACTGTTTGTAGTTCTGGTATGTCATTCCTTATCAGTAGTATATCAACATATAGTACTAGGATTGTCACAGTGCTCCTACTAACCTTTTATACACACTTGGTCCATCTTCGTTTTCGATAAAAATCAAACTCCTTTGATTGTCTCATCAAAACAGATGTTCCATCTTTAAGAAGCTTGTTTCAATCTATAAGTGGATCGTTATAGCTTACATAATTGATTTACTCCATCTCTATGGAGACAAATCCCCTTAGTTGTATCATACATACATCCTCTTTGTATATTAAGCTGCAAGCAACTAAAAGTAAAAATCCGAATGAATATAAGTATTTTTACTACTGAAATATTTTATTATAGTCAACTCCTTTATCTTATTTGAAATCTTTTGCCACTAGTCAGGTCCTATAGGTCTCCACCTTGCCATCAGTTTTAGCCCTTCTCTAAAGACTCATTTCATATATCATGGTCAATAATTATTTCTCTTGAGTCTCTACTACTCATAGCTCATCGTATGTAATTGGATCATCATTCACTATGATGTGTACCTCATCATCATCATCTATGATGAATCCATACCTCTTAGGTATCTTCGGTACTAAACCAGATTTATAATTTGGTTGTGGTACAATGGATTTATCTACTTGTAAAGATTCCTTCACTTGATCTGTAGTGTTTTATGGTTCTTGAACTTCTTCAAGGTCTATCTTACTCTCACTAACCCCTTCAAGGATAAACTCATTTTTTCTAGAAGGATTCGTGTTTCATCAAACACTTTTAATTAGTCGAATTTTAGAAGTATACCTTAAACTTTCTTTAGGATATCCCAGAAGTTTACACTAGTCAAATCTTGTCCCTTGCTTATCGCTGTTAAACCTTTTGACATAAGTTGGACAATCCAAAATCTTAACATACTTAAGACTTAGTTTTCTCCCTATCCATAACTCATACAAAGTCTTAGGGACGGATTTAGAAAGTATCTTATTTAGTAGATATGCTACCATTTTTAAGGCATAACCCTAGAAGGATACTGAAAGATTGGTAAAACTCATCATGGATCATCATCATGTCCATTATAAGAGAATATAATTTCTCTTGAGATGATCTAGAAACTTACTACTTAAGTATTCTCTTCTCAAACAAATTAATGAACTTTAATACTTTTGGTCATTTATTTCTGTACTTCACTTTTGAATTCTTTGAACACTTCAAATGATTTAGATTTTTTATTTCATCAAATACATATATCGAAATTTAGAATTATCAGTGAAAGTTATGAATGAATACCGTCTTATTTCATATGTTGTCATAGGTCCCACACACAACTGTGTGTAACAACTCTAATAACTCTACAACTTTCTCTCCATGTCAACTAAATGGAGATTTAGTCATATTACCCTTGAAACAAGATTCATAAGTTGTGTCTGATTCATAATCAAAAGGCTCTAAAAGTCCATCTTTATACAATTTTGTTTAGTCTTGTTTCATTAATATGACTGAGTCTACAATTCTGCATGAATGTATGATTCATATCATCTCTTTGTCTTTAGTTTGTTCAATTTCAAGATATAAGCGTTTTCGCCCGGGACCCCAAATCTGGACTGATTCTGAAAAAATGAAAATTTTCTGCAGGTTTACGTTGACCGAACCAGACTTTTTCTTTGACCAGACGGTTCGGTCGGATTCCGGCCGATTTAGGCGACGTGTCTTTAACGGAAGTTGCTTGTTTTTGCGTGCAATATTTTATAAAAATGAGTTTGTATTTTTAACATGTCATCTAGTAATTTCCATAATTAAAATGTGATAAAACCTTAATAATTAAACAAAAAATGCAAAATTACTATTTTTAATTTCTAAAAAATCATAAAACTATTGATTACTTATTATTTAAGTAACAATAACTAATAATTAAGATTAATTAAGAAATTTCTTGTTTTTAATAGTATTCAAGGTGTAAAAAGGTACACCAATTAACTATTAATTAGTTAATAATTAGATAAAATTTCTAATAAATTATTATTAAATATTAAATACATGATTTAAGTATTTAATAATAATATTAGAAAGATAAAGTAAATAAATTAATTATTTATTATTTAATTGAGAATTAAATAACAAATAAAGATAAGTAACTAACTAATTATTATTTAATTCATATTAAATAATAATTAAGGGGAGATGAAATTTATAAATTATTTATTTATTATTTAAATAATATTAAATAATAAATAAAGATAATTAAGCAATTAATTATTATTTCATTAGCATTAAATAATGATCAAATGAAATTCAAGTTAGTAAATTAATTATTTATTATTTAATTAAAATCAATAAATAAATAAGGATAAATAAATTAATTATTATTTAACCTTAAATAATAATTAAATTAAAATAATTAATTAATTAATTAATTATTTAATTGACATTAAATAATAATTAAAGAGGATTAAAATTAGTAAATTATTTAATTATTATTTAATTTCTTTAAATTAAATAATAAGTAAGAATAATTACTTAATTAATTATTATTTAATTTATATTAAATAATAATTAAAGGAGATTAAAGTTAAAATAATAATTATTTATTATTTAATTATTATTAAATAATAAGTACGTACAATTAGTTATTATTTATTTTTAAATAATAACTAAGGATAATTAATTAATTACTATTTAATTAAGACTAAATAGTAATTAAATAAAGATAGAGTTAATAAAATAATTTGATTTTAATTATGCATTAATTAAACAATTATATTAAATAGTTTAAGGGTTTAATAAGTGTTTAACACTTAAGAAAAATAATTTTAACTTATTAAATCATTAACCTAAGTTTTTTTTTAGTGTATGGGGTTAATGATAGTATATCGAATGATGTGAATTATGTATTAGACTTAATTGATAGATAATTTCTTAGTGAGCGTATAGACGTACAAGTATACACAGTACTAATTGATAGACCGACTTTAACAATATTATTATATTGTTATGTGTCTATACTGTAGTGTCATTGGTTATTATAGATCGAAAGAGCTCCTTAAATATCTTATATCTAATTGTCCTACATTGATCACCATTACAGCTCATGAAGGTGCAGCAATATAGCAGGTGCATCCATTTTCTCGTATTGACGTTGTAACTCGATACTCAAGGATGCGAGTATGTTGCATTGAGCCACAAGTGCATCGTCTTACCACTTAATAAGTAACAATCTCTTCTTTAGAGGAATTGTCTGTAACATTTAAAGTGATAGACAAATTAAGAACATTTTTTAGTTTTTAGGCATTGAGAACTATTCTCAAATTTTCTTAACCAATTTGAACAATTCAGTTCAATTAAATTATTAGCATCCAATATGCTATACAGTGTTAATGAATTAATAGTAATATTCTTTAAGTGAATTAATAACAATATTAACATGCATTCATTTTATTAATCACCAAGTTAATTTTGTCTTTATTTAAAATGGTGTCTCCTACTTTCATTAAACTATATTACCCTCCTTCTATAGTTCGATAAATTTAGTTAAAGATCCACTAGTGAGAAAATGATCCTTTTGACATAAGTATAGTCTTGTGTGTGCATAACAAACTATAGTTTATTCAATAGGTAGACAATTTCTTGTCAATTACATCAACATGTAACTCCTTTTTATTTTACCTCTTAGATTATTATGATTAAGTGTGTGCACATCCAAATCAAAATTCTCTAAGTTAAGTCCGACCTAACACTTCCATATTATAAAGAGAAATATTGTCCTTGTGTGTGCACAACAAAACAGTAATGTTCAATTCTTTATAAGCATCAAATGTGATAAAAATAACATCACAAATAATCGATATAAGCCCTGTGTGTGCCTAACAAATGTATATTGATTATTTGATGCTCTATCATTTTATCATGCTAGAAGGCGAAGTTCAATATTCCAAATATCTTTGAACGTTACAACTGAATATATTTTAATTTTGGAATTGTATTATTAATTGTCTCATCTTCAAATTCACCGATTAGATTCTATGGATCAATGTTAGCTCCCCAAAATGTGAACTCTCTAGAGGTGATCCACCAAGAGATCTATGAATTAAAGAAATGAATTTTTAGTTTCTGCAAATCATGGGTGGCTAGCCCTAATTCTCTCTATTTCTAACTCCTTAGATGTAGAGAATTACGAAGTACTCTCTCAATTTTTATGAAAGAGCGTGTAACCTCAATCCATAATAAGACTCTTCTTATTTATACCTATAGACAACCCTCCTAAACTATTTAGAATTAGAGTTTTAGTTTAATTCTCAATCTAATTAAGAACTAAATTAATTAATTATAATTCCTCAACATTTACGAACTTAATTATTTACTACTAAGAATATTTCTTATTAATTAATTACTAAACCATTTAGTAACTTAATTAATTATTATAATTACTAAACGATAATAATAATAATAATAATAATAATAATAATAATAATAATAATAATAATAATAATAATAATAATAATAATAATAATAATAATAATAATAATAATAATAATAATAATAATAATAAGACTTCTCTTATTAATTTATCATTAGTGTTTTCAAAATAGTAAATTATAAATATTAAGTTATTTAATTTATTATATCATTATAGTATAAATTAAATACACTTAATTTATTATTACCATTAAGTCATACACTTCTAAAATAAATATTAATCCATTAGGCATACATTTAGGTTCTCTATATTAAACCGGTTGTAGTATAAACTAATTAGAACCATTATTATCAGATGTATATGAATGAATTAAACAATTTAATTCATTTAATAAATAATATTTATTTCATAATAAGGGTAAATCCCCTTAGTGATCAATGACTTTCCAGATAATATAGATTTCAAAATTTGATCGTAAAAGAACCTTTCAGCGAACAGTTACCATATAATTTAATCCTTCAACAACACAATATCTCAATCAAATATAAGACATGAAATTTCTGTCAAGTCTTATTTTATTTGGTCATATGCATTTCAATTCTTAAATATACAACTCAAATGTAAATTAGAAACTCCTTTCTAATTTTTATTCTACCTTGGTCAAGCATTTCTAAGTTGTCATTTATCGAATTATATAGGACATTTTCTCGCTTTACTAGAAGTGGTAGATCCTTTGTTGATCATTCACCTATCTCCATGTACAACTTATTATATTCGATCATACTTTTTGATATACCCTAAAGGTCTTAAGGAATATGCCAAAGTATAACTCATCATACGCAAGGTACTATGATGATCTTAAGTCCAAGGATCACTTGTACTACATCACAAAAGGAACTCATATTGTCAGGCAAGTTAAACTCCATTAGGTGTTCTTTGAGCGAGTCACGTTCAGTGAACTTATTTTCAAATAAGCGCATACATACTTGCTTTAGTGTCTTTACAAAAATAATTATAAGATTAATCATCATCTTCATAAGAGCAAGCATAGTATGTACCAATCCATTTGGATTCACTAATCCCCATTTTAATGATCCCACGATTAGGAATATTTTTGTTTTGAGCTATCTTGAATTTAGATCTCATTAGCATAATCAACATTATGATTCTAAAAGCATTACTCAAAACTATGGGTTTATTCATATAAGTAATTCAGTCAATTAATCATGAATAAAGAAATGGCTAAATACTTTTATTGATAAATCGAATAAGATTACAAAGTATATACATATCACATCAAATATGATTGGCTTAAGGGCATACTACTTTCACCATCATACTCATTTCGAACTTACTCTACATTAGCTTGACAAATCTCTCACACAATTTTATGTTAGTAGATCCAAATATAATGTCATCTATGTAAATTTGTACTAACAATGTCTTATTTTTATATTTCCTAAGGAATAAGGTGGTGTCTACTCTACCTCTAGTAATCCTTTTTCAATAAGAAAATCAGTGAGTGTTTCATACTATATTTTAGGTGCTTATTTTAATCCGTATAAAGCTTTATCTAATTTATATACATGATCAAGGAAAGTTGGATTGACAAAACCTAGAGGTTGTTCAACGTACATCTTTTCCTGAAGTTCTCCATTGAGAAATGCACTCTTGACATCCATTTAAAATACTTTGAAACTCATGTAAGCAGCATATGCAAGAAATATTATGATGGCTTCCAATCTAGCTACAGGAGGAAAAGTTTCATCATAGTCAATTCCTTCCTCCTGAGAATATCTTTTGGCCACCAATCTTGCTTTGTTTCTTGTGATTGGGGCATCTTCATCTATCTTATTTCTACATATCCATTTTGTACCAATGACTAGATGATCTTTAGGTCTTGGAACCAATCTCCAAACTTTGTTCCTTTTAAATTGATTTAGTTCCTCCTTCATAGCTTCAATCCAGCTTGAATCTCTTTTAAAGCTTCTTCAATTTTCTTGGGTTCCATTTGAGAGAGAAAAGTTATATATAAACACTCATTCTATGTTGTAGACCTTGTCCTAATCCTCATATTTGGATCTCCAATGATTAGTGTTGGTTTACAAATTAGAATAAAGCGGAAGCATGGCAAAAATCATATTTTAAAAAATTTTACAAACCAAAAATCAGGATCAAACCTTATATGCAATTATTAATTAAATAAAGAGGAGTTAGAGATTTATACCCTTGTAGATTCAATTCTTGAAAAAGCTACAAGTTCAACTCCCTTTATCCTTCATGTTCTTCCTCAAATCTACTGATTAGATTCTTCAGATCAACGTTAGCTACCCAAGTGTGTAGCCTCTAGAGGTGATCCACTAAAAAATATTTAGATTCAAGAAGTATTTTGATTCTACTAGATCTTGGGTGGTGGTAAACCCTATTTTTCTCTCTCTTCTAATTTCTTATATGTGGAGAATTATGTGAGTAACTCCACATCATCATATGACTTCTCTTATTTATAGATTTGTTCAATCATCGTAAACTCTTTAGGAATAGCATTCTAATTTAATTTCCATTTAATTAGGAACCAAATTAATTATTATAATAATTATAATTTCCAAACCATTTAGGAACTTAATTACATATAATAATACTAATACTTATTAATTAATTCCCAAACCATTTATGACCTAAATAATAATAACAACAACAACAATAATAACAATAATAATAATAATAATAATAATAATAATAATAATAATAAGAATAATAATAATAATAATAATAATAATAATAATAATAATAATAATAATAATAATAATAATAATAATAATAATAATAATAATAATAATAATAATAATAATAATTTATAATTAGTAATTTTAAAATTCTAAATTATAAATATTAAGCTATTTAATTTATTCTATCACCATAGTATAAATTAAATATACTTAATTTGTTATTACGATTATGACACTTCATTCTTAAATAAATATTTCTCTTTTGCGGTGTGACTCTTTAGATTCTCCATATTATACCCGTTTTAGAATAAATAAATTAGAATCATTCTAATCTTATTTATATAAATGAATTAAACTATTTAATTTATTTAAATAAATAATATTTATTCCGCAATAAGGGTAAATCCCTTTAGCGATCAACGACACAATGTCCCAATCAAATATCAGACATGCAATTTCTGTCAAGTCTTATTTTAATTGATCATATACATTTCAATTCTCAAATGCACAACTCCAATGTAAATTAAAAACTCCTTTCTAATTTTCATTTCACATTAGCCAAGGATTTCTGAGTTGTTATTTATCGAATCGCATAGGACATTCTATCCCTTTATTGGAAGTGGTAGATCTTTTGTTGATTATTCATCTACCTCCATATACAACTTATTATACCTAAACATATCATTTTTTATATCTAAATAGTCTTAAGGAATATGGCAAAGTACACCTCATCATACACAAGGTACTGTGATGATCTCAAGTCCAAGGACCACTTGTAATACTATCACATTAGTAACTCTTATTGACAAGCAAGTAAAACTCCATTAGGTGTTCTTTAAGCGAGTCACATTCAGTTAACTTATTAATTAATAAGCACCTACACACTTGTTTTATTGTCACCACGCAGATAATTATGAGATCAATCATCCTATTCTAAAGAGCAAATATAGTATGTACTAATTTATCCAAATTTATTAATCCTCATTTTAGTGATCCCGTGATTAGGAACATTTTAGTTTTAAGTTATCTTGAATTTAAATCTCCTTAGTATAATCAACATTATGATTCTAAAAGCATTGCTCAAAACTATGGGTTTATCCATTCAATTAATTCAATCAATTAATCATAAATAAATGCCTTTAAATAAAACTTATATTAATAAACGAACAAGATTACAAAGTATATGCTTATCATATCAAATGTGATTGGCTTGAGGGCATACTACTTTCTATCTTCACTTGCACTAAAGTCAATCGCCCTTAGTATCTTATACCCATCTTCTCTAAGTGGCGATCGTTCAAATTGCTTAGAAAATACTTTAGTTAATGAATTTGTAATGTTGTTCTTAGAGTCTACCATTTCTATGGTGTTATCTCCTCTTTCAATGATTCTATTAATCAAATGAAACTGTTGCAACACATATTTAGATTTCAGATGAGTCCTAGGTTCCTTGGCAAATTAAATTCCTTTAATGCTAAGAACCATTTCAAGTTCTGTAATGAACTTGTTCATCAAACAATCTTCTTTCCAGCTTCACTTATATCTATGTATTATGCCTTTGTCACTAAATCAGCAACTCTTTACTGCTTTGAACTTTTTTTAACTCCAAGTACCACCGTTCAAGGTAATCATATAACCTGGAATTGATTTTTTGTTGTCTTGGTTAGTCTAAAAAAATTGAGCCTATAAAGCCCTCTAATTTTAAATAAGGCACACTATTAGAAACTTTTTTCTAATATTTTTCTCCATGATTGAACTTATATCTACTTATCATACATAAACAGCATCTTGTCTAACACATATCATCCCATGAAAGATCCTATTGTCGATGCATAAGGAATCTTACTCATGCAATCTCTCATTTCCAATGTCTTAGAAAGATTTACTCCTTGGCTCAGCAACATGAGACCTCTTTTGGAATTTTCAAGCTAAATATCTTTAGCATCGAGTCAATGTACTTTCATTGGGTCAAGCCGAGCGTCCTTTACGTTTTATCTCTATAGAACTTTATCTCTAATTGTAGGATGATTCTCCCAAGTCAATGACGGAGAAGTGTTTAGACAATCACATATTTACTGATTGTAGCATCGGTATGTTATTCCCTAGTTATAGTATATCATCATATAATACTAGGAATGTCACAATGTTCCCACTAACCTTTTGCACACACATGGTTTATTCATGTTTTTTGATAACATTAAACTCCTTTGATTATCTCATCAAAATAGATGTTTCATCTTTGAGAAACTTGCTTTAATCTATAAATGGATCGTTTTGCTCCATCTTTGGAGATAAATTCCTTTAGTTGTATCATGCATACATCCTCTATTAAGGAAGGGCATATCCATATTCATTTGCTAGATCTCGTATAATAAGTTGTAACTGCAAGTAAAATTCAAATGGACTTAAGCATTTCTACCAATGAAAAGTTTCATCATAATCAACTCCTTGATTTTGTTTGAAAACTTTTACCATTAGTCAGGTCTTATAGGTCACATTGCCATCTGCTTTAGTCTTTCTCTAAAGACTTATTTTCACCCTCTAGGCTTAATACCTTATGGTAAAAAAAAACCAAGCCTATACTTTGTTCTCATCCATGGAGTCCATTTCGAATTTCATGGTCATCATTCATTTCTTTAGAGTCTCTAATACTCATATCTCATCGCATGTTACCGGATCATCATCTACTATGATGTGTCAAGTATCTTTAGTACTATTCTAGACTTATGACTTGGTTGTGGTACAATAGGTTTATCCATTTTAACATATTCCTTCATTTGATCTGTAGTGTTTTGTGGTTCTTGAACTCCTTCAAGATTTATCTTACTCTCACTAACTCCTTCAAGGATAAACTCCCTTTTCAAATAAGGTTGTGTGTTTCGATAAACACCTCTTAATCAATAGGGTTATTGAAGTAATATTCTAAATGTTCTTTTGGACATCCCACAAATTTACACTTATCAGATCTTATTCCAAACTTATCCTTTTTAAAATCTTTTGACATAAACTAGACAATCCCAAATCTTAACATACTTAAGACTTGATTTTCTCCTTATCCATAATCCATATAGAGTCTTAGGGATGGATTTTAAAGGAACCTTATTTAGTAGATATGTGTCGTTTCTAGGGGAAGACCCCAGAAGGATACTGGAAGTTGAAAGAATGGTAAAGCTCATCGTGGATCATCACCATGTCCTTTGTGAGAGAATACCATTTCTCTCGAAATGATCTAAAAACTTACTTCTTAAGTATTCAATTCTCGATCTAATCGAAAAACTTTATTATTTTTGCCAGTTTATTTCCCTTACTTCACTTCTGAATTCTTTGAACCTTTCAAATAATTTGGATTTGTATTTCATGAAATACATATATCAAAATCTAGAATCATCAATGAAAGTAATGAATGAATACCCTTCTCTTGCATATGTTGTCATAAGTCCCACACACAACTGTGTGTACTAACTCTAACAACTCTGCAACTCTCTCTTCATGTCAACTAAATGGAGATTTAGTTATGATACCCATGATATAAGATACACAAGTTGTATTTGATTCATAATCAAAATGTTCTAAAAGCCCGTCATTATGCAATTTGTTTAGTTTTGTTTCATTAATATTGTAACTACCCCAAAATTCGACAAACCTTATTACCTTAAATTTCACATTGATTATACATTATTCCCTTAATGTCCAAATTTCGGTCCGTTAATAAATCTTTAATCACCTTATTTAATCCATTAATTGACTTTACAGTCATCAATTACCAAATTTTTCGGTATAATTTTTTTTTTCTCAATCAATCATTGTATTAAAATATTGGGATATTTAAAATCCTTATATCTCGGTCCTAGTCCCTAGATCGCAACTTTTACTTTTACTTTCTGTTACAAGTATCATAAAGCTCAACATTCAAATTTTAATATTATTTATATTCTCACAATATTCTTTGTTCCATAATTCATAATTAGACATATACTACCCTCTATCATAATAACTTACTTCAACAATCACTATTTACAATTAAACTCTATTCGTCCTATCCGGATCCAATTTATATGTGCATACAGCACATCAATGTCAACTTCACAAATTGAAATATGATATTGAAAATATAACAATTACGTTTACAACCTTTTAGATTAATCTATCTCTAACATAATCCAATATTCCTGAAATTTGTTTCTTTACCTGCAAAAGTTTATATTATGCAAGTAATGAGCACAACGGCTCAGCAAGTTCAACAGTTTACACCTTTCATGCTTCACGTAGCACATAGTGTAACATGCTCTGTGTGTGTCATACATCATATATTGTGCTTCTACTAAAGCAATATATCTCACATGTCTCATATCTAATTCAGATTAGCAATTTCGTAAAGCCAACACTTATCAATTCACATATATTCACGTCGTTGCATACAGCACACATCGTAGTCATATTATTCACAGATCACATAACACATAACTTCTATATGCATTTGAACAAGAATTAACATATCAAAACAGATAAATAATTAACATCAAAGTACTGAAGAACTTGTCTGGATTTTGGAATTAATAAATACCCATTCTATAATGCTTCTCGTACAACCTATGATCATAAAATAATCAATTAATAATTATTTATCCTCTCATGCTATTAATTTAATTAATTAATATCGTCTCTTGGCCAATTATCAAATAATATGGTTAAGTAAATTAACCCCGTCCCTTAATATATTAATTTAACTTAATATAAAACATCTTCAATGCGGACAACCCGACTTATCGAATAAAATTTAGCGTATTCGGTTCTCCGAATTTTCATTTAATCATTTTCTAAATTTTTAAACTTATTAGATTAATATTTAAAATATTTAAATATTAATCCCCAATATTTAATATTTTTACAAAAATATTAAATATAATGCCCAAATATCATTTCTATATTTTTAGTATTTTTCTATAATTTTTAAACAATTTTTAAATATTTATTTCAATTAAAAATAATTTCTGAGGGCATTTTCGTAATTTTCGCGACTTTAGGGACATATTTGGCATTTCCTGGAAAGGCAAGGGGCATAATCGTAATTTCTGAGGCTAAGGGACACGTCCAGCATTTCTGGAAAAGGTCAGGGGCACGCTGGTAATTTCACCGCGTGGCCGACCGCCGCGCATTGCGCGCGGTCTCTACTTTGCCAGCCAACGACGTCGTTTGGCTCGGTCATCATCGAAATCACAGCCGCGCATGGGGCGGCCCCTTCTTCCGTGCACCCAAAACGCTGTCATTTTGGTCTGCGACTTTGAAAAAAAATGCGCGGGCGGCCTAGAAATTTTTTTTCCTTCTTCTTCCATCCGAACAGTACACCACCCAACCAAAAATTATCCATTTTTGCACTAAATTTCACAACATAATTGTACTAAAAATCATATAATCCATAAATCTACATCTAAAAATTATTTAGAATAATTATTCTATTATTCACTAATTTTTCCATAAAATATATTTATCACCATAATTGCTAAAATAATTCAATTAAAAGAGTTTTATACCTTCCTTAGGTTTACAAATCCTCCTTTGAAGCTATTCTCCACTTGGATGGCACCAAAAATTTTCCTCCTATGTTGGCTATGGTGGTCGGGTGGCGGTGATGATAGTGGAAGGAGAAGAAATATGTTGGTTGTGTTTGTTTCCTTTCTATTTTTTTTCCTTCTTATTTCTTTTCCTTTAATAACCAACCAAATTTAATTAATTTGAAACTTAGACAAAAAGGCCACCAACTTAGCATGCCATCAACCGACCTTGATGCTCACAAATTAACCACAAACTCATGTATAATTAATTATTTAACACATTACGTAATTATTTCGTGTAATAAATATTTTATATAATGTATATAAAATATTTATTTTAATTCACTAAAAATTATAACATGATTTATAAATAATATTTAGACCTCTTTTCGGTACTTTACTTGACAAATTTTGTACACGCATAATAACATGCATGTAATTATATGAGGTAATTTATAACTCCAAAATTAATAAAATATTTCATACAACATATAAAAATTATTTTTTATACTTTTTCACTTCGTTAGTTGGACAACATGTTACATCAACATGTTTACGTTTCTGAAATATTATCTTCCATAAAAATCATAAAAATTTCATTATGCATAAACATAATTTTTTAATAAATTAAAACATTTATTTTTCTCATTTATTTTTCCATTTCCTTACTATTTACGTTAACTTTTCTTATATAAATTATATAATTTATAATTATATAATTTATATAATTACTTTTATTCTTAATTAATTTCTAAACTTCCTCCATAATTGTTCATTAATTATATAACCAATAATTATACCTTTATTTACTCCCTCATTAATTTTATCCTCTTATATATAATCATTCTTATATAATTTATATAATTATTCTTCCATTAATATTTTACTTTAATTTCCTTATATAAATTATATACTTTATTAGTATATAATTTATAAAATTACCTCCTCCTCTTAAACAATTTCTAAACTTTCACCATAATTAGTGATTAATTATATAATCAATATTTTTAATTTTACTACCTTCTTCATTCACTTTTTATTTAACTTTGTACTAATCTAATTATTAATCCCTTAATTCCCATAATTAATGAAATTTATAATTACCACAATTAAGCATGCCCACATACATATATACGAACGTATATATATATATATATATATATATATATATATATATATATATATATATATATATAATTCTCATATCTCACATTACCACATAACACTATTTAAATAATAATTTCTCTACCTCCACAATAATTTAATTATACAATTTTATTGTACCATTACATGTAATTTCTCTTAATCATAATAAATTATTTTTAAACAATTTATTTACTCTTCAATTATTTTAATTCAACACCATTTATCACTATTTATGTACAAATTTAATTTATCAATTAAATCCCTTCACCTATTTTAAATCACTTACATCATAAATAATTTAAACAACTTTGATACTCTTGTTAATTAAATTCTTATTTAATTATCTTAAGTAAATCCCTAAAATTCGGGTCCTCACAAATATAGTCGAGTCTACAGTGCAATATAAAGATATGATTCACATCATCTATTTTCTTTTCGTTTGTTCAATTAGAAAAATATTTTCATATAAGTCAAGTATGCAAAGTTCATTAAATAATCAACTAGTTCTAAATTAAAATATTGTCATTATAAATAGAAAAACGATTGTTCTTTATTATAATGTCACAACCTTCTTTGTCAACACATGGAATAAACACATAATGTTTCTAACAAGAACCGAAACATAATAACAATTTACTAACTTAATTGACTTGCTCATAGGCAATGCTAAACAGTAAGTTCATATGGCTAATGCAACAATCTTTGCTCCATTCCCCACACATAAAATTTGTGAGGAACCGAATTTTTGAAATTTTTTAATAGAAATTTAATTAACAAAATTAGCAAGGTTGTTAAATTTATTTATGATTGATATATTGTAAGTGAATAGAGTTTGTGATGAGATTTAATTGGTAAATTAAATCTGTACAGAGAGCGTGATAAATTGGTGTTGAATTAAAATACTTGAAAAGTAAATAAATTGTTCAAAAACAATTTATTAAGAATAAGATAAATTACATGTAAGGGTACAATAAAATTGTACAATTAAATTATGGTGAAGGTTTAGAAATTTTTTAAGAGGATGAAGTAATTTTATAAATTATATACTAACAAAGTATATAATTTATATAAGAAAATTAAAGTAAAAGATTAACGAAAAAATAATTATATAAATTATATAAGAATGATTATATAATTTATATAAAAGGATTAAATTAATGAGAGGGTTAATAAAGGTATAATTATTGATTATATAATTAATCGATAATTATGGAGGAATTTTAGAAATTATTTAAAAAGGAGAATGTAATTATATAAATTATATAATTTATATAAGAAAGAAATGTAGATAGTAAGGAAACAATAATTATATAAATTATATGAAAATAATTATATAATTTGTATAAGAATAATATATTAATTAAGAAAGGAAAGATAATTGTAACGACCCCGAAATTCGACCCAATTTATTACCTTAACTTTCATATTTGTTTAACATTATATTCCTCACGTCCAAATTTGGTTCGTTAATAAATCTTTAATCACCTTAATTGATCCATTAATTCATTTTAAAATTATCAATTACCAAAATTCTCATATAAATTTTTCTTTTTCTTGATTTAATCATTGTATTAAAATATTTGGATATTTAAAATCCTTACATCTCGATCCTAGTCCTTGGATCACAACCTTAACCTTTATCTTTTCTTTTACTAGTGTCAAACAGCTCAACATTCACAATTTAGTATTGTTCATATCCATACAATTTTCTTTGTTTCATAATTCATAATTCATAATAATTTTCTATCCTGACCATCATCATGAACAATCACAATTCATAATTTAACACTACTCGCTCTATCCAGATCCAACATATATGTACATACAAAATATTAACGTAACCTTGACAAATTATCCACATTAAATTATAATGTTGAACATATGACAATTACGTTTCCAACCTTCTAAGTAATTCATCTCTATCATATCTGATATTCTTGAAAGTTATTTCTTTCCTGCAAAAATATTTATTAAGCAAGTAATGAGCACAACGGCTCAGCAAGTTCAACAGTTATGATTCACGTAGCACATACCTTATCATGATTGGTGTGTGTCATACATCATGTGCTTGTGCATCTAATATAGCAATGTATCTCATATATATTCATATCGTTGCACAAAATATACATTGTGGTCATATTAATCACGTATCACGTAGCACATAATTTGTATGCAGTTAAAATAAGAATTACATATCATAACATTCCAACATTTAACATAAAAGGGACTAAAGAACTTGTCTGTCGTCCAGTTATTTAATTTGTTAGCTAAAACCCTTAACTCGATCAACCTATGATCATAAAATAATCAAATAATAATTATTTATCTCTTTATGATACTAATTTACTTAATTAATATCATCTTTGGGCCAATTATTAATTTATATGGCCAACTATAATAATCTCGTTCCTTAAAATATTAGCATAACTTAATATTTAATACCTTCACTACGGACAATCCGACTTATCGAAAAAATTTTAGCATAATCAGTTTTCCGGATTTTTATTTATTCATTTTCTAACCTTTAAACTCATTAGATTAATATTTAAAATATTTAAATATTAATCCCTAATATTTCATATTTTTACAAAAATATTAAATTTAATGCCCAAACATCATTTCTATATTTTTAGTATTTTTCTATAATTTCCTATGATTTTTAAACAATTTTTAAACATTTATTTCAATTAAAAACAACTTCTGGGGGCATTTATGTAATTTCCGCGGCTAAAGGGACAAAACCGGTATTTCCCGGAAAGGCTGGGGGCTTATCCGTAATTTCAGTAACGTTAGGGACAAATCCGGAATTTTTCGGAAAGTTCAGGGGCAATTATGTAATTTCCGTGCCTCTAGGGACACGGTTGGTATTTCAGGAAAAGGGCAGGGGCATAATCGTAAATTTCGCCGAATTGTCGGCCGCGTATTGCGCGGACCGACCCCCTGTCGTCCAAAACGACGTCGTTTGAAACTGATTCCGGAAACTTCCGCACGCGCATGGCGCGGCCCCCCTTTACTTCCCCAAAACGGCGTCGTTTTATTCTTGCCGCAGAAAGAATTTGGCCGCCGCGCAATGCGCGGGCGGCCATTTTCTTTTTCCTTCTTCTTCCCAGTGAACAGTAAACCACCTTTCCAATAATTCTCTATTTTTATACCAAATTTTCACAACATAATTACACTAAAAATCATAAAATTCATACATATTCATCCAAAAATTATGTAGAACAATTATTTTGATTATTTACAATTTTTTCTACAAAATTAATTTATTACCAATAATACACAAAATAAACTAAATAAATTAAAATATACCTTCCAAAGCTTGATAAGCTCCTAGTTGGCACCATTATTTCTCTCCCTTACCAGCTATGGTGGTCGGTGGTGGTGTTGATGGTCATAGTGGTGGTGTCGGGTGGAAGAAAATGAAGAAGAAGAGTATTGTTTGTGTTTTGTTTGTTTTCTCTTCTTTTTTTTTTTTTTTTTTTTAATCCTTCCACACACACACACATATATATATATATAACTACAAGTGCTTGAATTATTTTTAAACACCAACTCAAGTCCACCGACCTTGCCTTAGCTTCTCAATCTTCCGGATTGTTCCACGCAAAGAAATCATGCATAATCAATTATTTAATACATTACGTAATTATTACATGTAATAAATATTTTATATAATGTATATAAAATATTTATTTTAATTCATTACAAATCATAATATGATTCATAAATAATATTACTACCTTTTTCGGTATTTTATTTGACAAATTTTGTACACGCATAATGCCATGCATGTAATTATATGAGGTAATTTATACCTCCAAAAATCATAAAATAATTCGTATAACATATAAAAATTATTTTTCATAATTTTTCACTCCGTTACCTGGACAACATGTTACACTAACATGTTCACATTTCTGAAATATTATCTTTCATAAACGTCATAATAATTTAATTATGCATAAACATAATTTTTAATAACTTAAAACATTCCTTTTTCTTATTTATTATTCAATTTCTTTAATATTCATATTAATTTCTTTATATATAAATTATATAATTTAATATTATATAATTACATTCTCCTTTTAAATAATTTCTTAATTTCCTCCAACTTTATTCCATTTAATCGCCTTATATAAATTACATAATTATTCTTATATAATTTATATAATTATTATTTTCTTCATACCTTATTTTAATTTCCTTATATAAATTACATAATTTATTATTATATAATTTATATAATTACCTTTCCTTCTCAATTAATTTCTAAACCTCCTCTAAAATTCTTGATAAAATCTAAAATCAACACATACAATTTTACCAACTCCCTCATTCAATTTTTATTTAAATTTGGATTAATTTAATTATTAATCCCTTTATTTTCATAATTAATAACATTTATAATTATAACAATTAAGCATAAACACATATATATATACATATATAATTCATATTTCTTACATTTCCATATAACCTCATTTAAAACATAATTTATGCACTTCCATAATAATTTTATTGCACAATTGTACCTTTACATATAATTTCTTTTATTTTTCATAAATTATTTTTAAGCAATTTATTTACTTTTCAATTAATTTAAATCAACATCAATTATCGCCATCTCTATACTGATTTAATTTTATCAATTAAATCCCTTCACATACCTTAAATCACTTAATATAATAATTAATTTAAACAAACTTGATAATTTAATCAATTAAATTCTTATTTAATTTTATTAAATAATTCTGAAAATTTGGATCCTCACATTCTTCCCCCCTTAACAAGATTCCGTCCTCGGAATCATAATTGTCGTAATATTCAAACGTATCTTATTTATAGCACCTTGCTATACCTTTATCTTGATGAATCACAACTAAATCCATAATAATTGTATTCTTTCCCTTTTTAATATCCACAACTCACTTGGATAACCCCATAAAAATCATAATTGTCAGAATATTCACTTCTTAATTCACTTTACAATTTCTTTGAAATATTACATTTCATATTTCTCTAAAATTTTTATTAATAAACTTTAACTCATTTTTTGATTCATTTATCAAGATAGTGTTTTATTCTTTGAAATATTTCCTTTCTTTAATCGCACATAACCTTACTCAATCCATTTATTTCATACTTTCTAATGCACATCCTTTATACTTTGCACATTCATCTTTCTCTTCTTAGTTCATATAATTCTTCTTCACATTCTATAAATCATTCTTCAATACCTTCATCATTCAACACTAGGTTCTAAACGTTAATCTTAATTCATCATAATCTTTATTTGAAATTATTCTACAATCTCGGGGTATCACATTTACCCCTCCTTCCTAAAATTTCGTCCTCGAAATTTCTATGTACTCGTGTGAGGATCCGAATTTCCAGGATTTCTTTAATAATATTAAATGGGAATTTAATTGATAAAATTATCAAGGTTATTAAATTAATTATTATATTATGTGATTTAAGGTATGAGATGTGATTTAATTGATAAATTAAATCTGTGCAAAGATTATGATGAATTTTGTTGAAATTAAAATAATTGAAATGTAAATAAATTGTTTAAAAAACAATTTATGAGAAATAAAAGAATGTCAGGTAAGGATACAATAAATTGTATAATTAAAATATTGTGAAAATACAGAAAGTATGATTTTAAATGAGGATATGTGATAATGTGAAAGACATGAATTAAATATGTATATATTTATATATATACGTTTTTATATATATGTACGTTATGTTTAATTGATAATTATAAATGTTTTATTTATAGGAATTAAGGGATTAATAATTAAATTAATCCAATTTTTAATGAAAAGCGAACGAGGAAGTTAATAAAATTGTAATTATTGACTTTAGAGTTTATCAAGAATTTTGGAAGAAGTTTGAAAATTTAGTGAAAAGGAAAGGTAATTATATAAATTATATAATAATAAATTATATAATTTATATAAGGAAATTAAAATAATGTATGAAGAAAATAATAATTATATAAAAATAATTATATAATTTATATAAGAGGATTAAGTAATAAATGTATAATTTTTGTTATATCATTAAGTGATAATTATTGAAAAAGAATAATGTAATTATATAAATTATATAATATTAAATTATATAATTTATATAAGAAAAGTTAATGTGAATATTAAAGAAATCGAATAATAAATAAGGAAAAGGAATATTTTAAGTTAATAAAAATTATGTTTATGCATAATTGAATTTTTATGACTTTTATGAAGAATAATATTTCAGAAATGTGAACATGTTAACGTAACATGATGTCCAAATAACGAAGTGAAAAATTATGAAAAATAATTTTTATATGTTATATGAATTATTTTATGATTTTTGAAGGTATAAATTACCTCAAATAATTACATATATGGTATTATGCGTGTACAAAATTTGTCAAGTAAAATACCCAAAAAGGGTGTTAATATTATTTATAAATCATGATATGATTTGTGGTGAATTAAAATAAATATTTTATATACATTATATAAAATATTTATTACACGAAATAATTACGTAATGTGTTTAAAACATTTTTATGCTTAACTTTTGCTAAATCCGGAAGTTTCAAGAAATTTCAAAGGCGGTGAAATTTATTTTTAAGCCAACGTGGGTGGTGGGTAGTATTATGAGTATTGAAAAGAATAAGAAACCAAGAAGAAGAGGAGGGAACAAAAAAAAAAAAAAAAACAACAACAACAATATATATATATATATATATATATATATACTCTCTTCTCCTTCATCGGACAACACCACCGCCATCGGAAACTTCCATGGCCACCGCAAGAAAGGAGGTTATTGGTGCCTACATGGGTAGAGGAAGCTTCAAGTAAGGTATAAAAATAAATATTTTGAATTATTTTGAATAATTATGGTGTTAAATAAAGTTTATGGAAAAATTATAAATAATTAGAATAATTGTTTCAAATAATTTTAGGATGTATATCTATGAATTTCATGATTTTTGGAGTTACTTTGTGGTGAAAATTATGTGTAAAAGTGGTGTATTTTCTTTAAGTTGGTTACTGTTTGGCTGGAAAAAATGGAGAAGAAAGCTGGGACTGTCCGCGCGTTGCGCGGAAGTAGGAAAAGGCGGGCCAAAAACGACGTCGTTTTTGGACGCGGACGGGGAAGGCCGCGCCATGCGCGGAAGTAGTTTTGGCCAAGCCAAACGACGTCGTTTGGCGTAGGCGGAACCGGAGAAGGGGCCGCGCGCCATGCGCGACCGAGTCTTGACGCTGAAATTACGTTTTTAGCCTTGATCTTTTCGGAAAATGACCAGCGTGTCCCTAGACGCACGGAAATGACAGAAATGCCCCCAGACTTTCCAAAAAATGCCGGATGTATCCATAGGGGCGCGGAAATTACAGATAAGCCCCTAAGCTTTTCTGTTAATGTCGATTATGTCCCTGATGCCGCGGAAATTACCAAAATGCCCCCAGAATTAGTTTTTAAGGAAATAAATGTTTAAAAATTGTTTAAAAATTCTAGAAAATTATAGAAAAATACTAAAAATATAGAAATGATATTTGGGCATTAAATTTAATATTTTTGTAAAAATATTAAATATTGGAGATTAATATTTAAATATTCTAAATATTAATCTAATGAGTTTAAAGGTTAGAAAATGATTAAATGAAAATCCGGACAACCAAATATGCTAGAAATTATCCGGTGAGCCAGGTTGTCCGTATTAGAGGTATTGGAAATTAAGTTAAACGAATATTTTAAGGAACAAGGTTAATATAATTGGCCATATAAATTAATAATTGGCCTAGAGATGATATTAATTAATTAAATTAATATCATAAGGAGTTAAATAATTATTATTTGATTATTTTATGATCATAGGTTGATCGAGTTAAGAGTTTGAGCTATCAAATTAATTAACTGGACTTCAGGCAAGTTCTTCAGTCCCTTTTATGTTAAATGTTGAACTATTATGATATGAAATTCTTATTTTAAATGCATACAAATTGTGTGCTATGTGATAAGTGTTTAATATGACCACAATGTGTTCTTTGTGCAATGATATGAGATATATTGCTATATTTGAAGCACAAGCACATGATATATGACACACACCAAGCATGTTAAGGTATGTGCTACGTGAAATATAAACTGTTGAACTTGCTGAGCCGTTGTGCTCATTACTTGCTTAAATTAAACTTTTGCAGGATAAAGAAATAAGTTTCAGGAATACTGGATTAAATTAGAGATAAATTGCCTAGAAGGTGGGGAAATGTTATTGTTATATTTTCCATTCAATGTGGATACATGTGTTAAGTTCTATTGATGTTATGTATGTACGGATATGTTGAATCCAGACAGAATGAGTAAAAATTAAATTGTGAATTGTAAATTTATGAGATAAACGTTACGATACAGAATTACGCAATGGTTAATTATGAATTATTAAATAAAGGATAATTGTGGAAATATAATCAACATTAAAATTAAATGTTGAGTTTTATGGTACATGAAGGAAAGAAAAAGTAAAGGTTGCGATCCAGGGACTAGGATAAAGAAATGAAATTTTTAAATGATAAAATATTTTAATACAATGATTGAGAAAAAGAAAAATTTATACCAGAAAATTTGTACTTGATGATTTTAAAATTAATTTATGGGTAAAAGAAGGTGATTAAAGATTTATTAACGAACCGAAATTTGGACGTTAAGGAAAGAATGAATAATAAATATGGAACTTAAGGTAATAAAATGGGACGAATTTCGGGGTCGTTACAGTTGGTATCAAAGCTAGAGGTTATAAACCTTAGGTAAATGATGCCCTAGGATATAACCTTAGTAAGGAAGAGTAAAGATAGTTGCGTGTTCTGAAAACTCAAGCGTATAGTAAGCTCGTGACTCATGATTGTATGGTGGAGCCCCTTTAGCGAATGGGCGACTATGGCCTGACTAGGACAAGCTCCTCAACCGTATGATTATGGTAAGTTCCTGAGTCCAAATACGTGATAAGTTTGATGAACACGGGGGGATTGAAATAGAAAAATATAAGTTAAGAAATGCAGATTTCAGATATTGATTAAAGCGAAGGAAATATTAAAGAGATAAGATTATAAGGAAGAAATAAAGATGTTAAGAAAGATTTGAATGAAACGAATTAAGAAAATTTATAAGTTCAATTAAGAATATATCTGAAGGAATAATTGAAATGATTCAAAGATGAATCTCAAAGAAAATCAGGGGACACCTGATTTAAGCAATAAAGATGACAAGGTAATCTAAAACGTATAGAAAGAGATCATAATAACATGATCAGGAATGGTAAGAGGATCGTACTACGATACGATCACGAAATAAGGGAAGCGAGTAAGAAGTAGATTGTGAAGCAAGGTCATGATGGAATCAAGTGAGAATATGAAATAATAGAAAGATCTGTTAATGGTCAAAAAGGTATAGTTTAATGCTATAAAGAGATATGGTACTATGAAATAGTACAAGAAGAATTCAGAAAATGATGAGACATGAATGACAGAAAGGTTATGATAAGGGGGTAGAAAGCTTGGGTACGAAATTTCAATTGAGAACTCATGTGGTGACTGAGTTGCACAATCCTTTGTATGGGCGGGGGATTTGTGATTACTTAGTTACTATGTGATAATCATTGAAATGTTAGAGTCGCGCTAAGAGTTTCTGATAGATAGATAATATTAAGTTTAGGCAAGAGTTCTTAAAACTCATGCATATGGTAAGTCCATGACTCATAATCGTATGGTATGTTTTGAGCCCCTCAGCATATGGATAGTCTTTGATTTGTTCTTAGACTACATATTGCTAGGACAAGTTTTAAAACTCATATTCTTGTGGCAAGTTTCTGGACTCATAATGTATGGCAAGTTTGAAGAACTATACGGGGGTATAGAAAAGTTGGAGTAGATAGAAATTTTAATATGATAAAGAATAATAGTCCTAGCAATAAATTTTGTAATTAAATGAAGAAGCAGAAAGTGAATGTTAGGGAATTTAGGATATTCACACTCTTCTAGCTTTGCTGGATTTCAAGATTTTTGGCCTCAAGTTAATTTGGCACGAATATGTTTTAAAAATACAAATAATTTTTTTTTAGCGATTTAAAAAGTGTCTATGCTACTTGTCTCGGCTAGACAAAAATATTTTTTACATCAAAATGTATTTTAAAAGAATCATCCACGCACCTTTTAGCCCGGTGCAAATGTGATGAATGACGAAATGCTCAACGTGTTGTTGAGACGGTGCGGTACTATTTCGTTATAAGATGATTCAACACCATAAAGTATGGTTTATGGTGTAGGAATTATTAATGACGGAATTCTCAACGGGCTGTCAAAATGACGCGGTAACATGAAGTCATAAATGATTTTGATTTATGAAGGTATGTCAGAACTATAAGTCTTTGCCATTTGACTCGGCTAGACGTTTTGAAAAGTTTTGACATGATGAATGTTTTAAAAATTTTCTGCGAATTATAAATTGTTAAAAGAAAGTCTATGCTAATTGATCTGGCTAGACAAGCGTTGAAGAAATAGAAGTCTGAGCTATTGATTCAGCTAGACGAATTTTGAAATATTTTAAATTCACATTCTTTGAAAGTTAAAAACTAAACAAATTACTTTTGAATAAATTCTAAGGCTGAGATGAACAAAAAGATTAAGACTATTGCAGGTTGATCGAATGGTCACCTGGCATAGCAAGACACAGGCATTGCAGATTGATCATCTGGCGTGCCAATATATGGTGAAACATCCATTACTTTAATGACAGATTGATCCACTGTCAGGGTTTGCAGTATGAAGTACTCGGGGAGCGAAGTACTGTAAACCGGGATAAATGTTCATTCAGCATATCATGAAAGTTTTCCAAAATAAATTTTTGAATTCTTCTACTCTTATGAAGATTGGATGGTAGGATGGGGTAATATTTTAAATTGTAAGGGATAATGAAAGTAATAATTATGAAGTAAAGAAAGTATGAAATGTGATGGATTAGAAAATTGTAATGTACAATGACTACGAGAAAGGAAGGAAATAAAGATATGTGGAATAAATGTAAAGAAATTGTGAAGTACGAATACATAGAAATTTCGAGGACGAAATTTTATGAAGGAGGGGTGAATGTAACACCCAGGATTTTAAAAATTAATTCCAAATAAAGATTATGATAAAATTAAGTAAAGGTTAGCAATTAAAACCTAGTGTTGAATGATAGAAGGTATTAAGAAATGAATTATGAAATGTGAAAAAGATTTATAGGAATTAAGAAAAGAAGGACGAATGTATAGAGTATAAATGATGTGCGATAGATGGTATGAAATAAGCTAATAGAGTAAGGAGATGAATGATTAAAAGGAAGGAAATTTTTTCAGAAAGTAAGGAACTATCTTGATAAGTATATCAAGAAACGAGTTAAGGTTTTATTAAGAAATTTTTAGAAATAGGAAATGTGGTATTACAAAGAAATTGTGAATGTGATTTAAGAATTGAATATTCTGACAATTATGATTTTATGGTAAGTTATGGATATCAAAGAGGTAAAATATGACTATTATGAATTTAATTATTATTCATCAAGATAAAGGTATAGCAATGTGCGATAAATAAAATACGTATGATTAGTACGACAATTATGATTCCGAGGACGGAATCCTGTTAAAGGGGGAAGAATGTAAGGATCCGAATTTCCAGGATTTCTTTAATAATATTAAATGGGAATTTAATTGATAAAATTATCAAGGTTATTAAATTAATTATTATATTATGTGATTTAAGGTATGAGATGTGATTTAATTGATAAATTAAATCTGTGCAAAGATTATGATGAATTTTGTTGAAATTAAAATAATTGAAATGTAAATAAATTGTTTAAAAAACAATTTATGAGAAATAAAAGAATGTCAGGTAAGGATACAATAAATTGTATAATTAAAATATTGTGAAAATACAGAAAGTATGATTTTAAATGAGGATATGTGATAATGTGAAAGACATGAATTAAATATGTATATATTTATATATATACGTTTTTATATATATGTACGTTATGTTTAATTGATAATTATAAATGTTTTATTTATAGGAATTAAGGGATTAATAATTAAATTAATCCAATTTTTAATGAAAAGCGAACGAGGAAGTTAATAAAATTGTAATTATTGACTTTAGAGTTTATCAAGAATTTTGGAAGAAGTTTGAAAATTTAGTGAAAAGGAAAGGTAATTATATAAATTATATAATAATAAATTATATAATTTATATAAGGAAATTAAAATAATGTATGAAGAAAATAATAATTATATAAAAATAATTATATAATTTATATAAGAGGATTAAGTAATAAATGTATAATTTTTGTTATATCATTAAGTGATAATTATTGAAAAAGAATAATGTAATTATATAAATTATATAATATTAAATTATATAATTTATATAAGAAAAGTTAATGTGAATATTAAAGAAATCGAATAATAAATAAGGAAAAGAAATATTTTAAGTTAATAAAAATTATGTTTATGCATAATTGAATTTTTATGACTTTTATGAAGAATAATATTTCAGAAATGTGAACATGTTAACGTAACATGATGTCCAAATAACGAAGTGAAAAATTATGAAAAATAATTTTTATATGTTATATGAATTATTTTATGATTTTTGAAGGTATAAATTACCTCAAATAATTACATATATGGTATTATGCGTGTACAAAATTTGTCAAGTAAAATACCCAAAAAGGGTGTTAATATTATTTATAAATCATGATATGATTTGTGGTGAATTAAAATAAATATTGTATATACATTATATAAAATATTTATTACACGAAATAATTACGTAATGTGTTTAAAACATTTTTATGCTTAACTTTTGCTAAATCCGGAAGTTTCAAGAAATTTCAAAGGCGGTGAAATTTATTTTTAAGCCAACGTGGGTGGTGGGTAGTATTATGAGTATTGAAAAGAATAAGAAACCAAGAAGAAGAGGAGGGAACAAAAAAAAAAAAAAAACAACAACAACAATATATATATATATATATATATATATATATACTCTCTTCTCCTTCATCGGACAACACCACCGCCACCGGAAACTTCCATGGCCACCGCAAGAAAGGAGGTTATTGGTGCCTACATGGGTAGAGGAAGCTTCAAGTAAGGTATAAAAATAAATATTTTGAATTATTTTGAATAATTATGGTGTTAAATAAAGTTTATGGAAAAATTATAAATAATTAGAATAATTGTTTCAAATAATTTTAGGATGTATATCTATGAATTTCATGATTTTTGGAGTTACTTTGTGGTGAAAATTATGTGTAAAAGTGGTGTATTTTCTTTAAGTTGGTTACTGTTTGGCTGGAAAAAATGGAGAAGAAAGCTGGGACTGTCCGCGCGTTGCGCGGAAGTAGGAAAAGGCGGGCCAAAAACGACGTCGTTTTTGGACGCGGACGGGGAAGGCCGCGCCATGCGCGGAAGTAGTTTTGGCCAAGCCAAACGACGTCGTTTGGCGTAGGCGGAACCGGAGAAGGGGCCGCGCGCCATGCGCGGCCGAGTCTTGACGCTGAAATTACGTTTTTAGCCTTGATCTTTTCGGAAAATGACCAGCGTGTCCCTAGACGCACGGAAATGACAGAAATGCCCCCAGACTTTCCAAAAAATGCCGGATGTATCCATAGGGGCGCGGAAATTACAGATAAGCCCCTAAGCTTTTCTGTTAATGTCGATTATGTCCCTGATGCTGCGGAAATTACCAAAATGCCCCCAGAATTAGTTTTTAAGGAAATAAATGTTTAAAAATTGTTTAAAAATTCTAGAAAATTATAGAAAAATACTAAAAATATAGAAATGATGTTTGGGCATTAAATTTAATATTTTTGTAAAAATATTAAATATTGGAGATTAATATTTAAATATTCTAAATATTAATCTAATGAGTTTAAAGGTTAGAAAATGATTAAATGAAAATCCGGACAACCAAATATGCTAGAAATTATCCGGTGAGCCAGGTTGTCCGTATTAGAGGTATTGGAAATTAAGTTAAACGAATATTTTAAGGAACAAGGTTAATATAATTGGCCATATAAATTAATAATTGGCCTAGAGATGATATTAATTAATTAAATTAATATCATAAGGAGTTAAATAATTATTATTTGATTATTTTATGATCATAGGTTGATCGAGTTAAGAGTTTGAGCTATCAAATTAATTAACTGGACTTCAGGCAAGTTCTTCAGTCCCTTTTATGTTAAATGTTGAACTATTATGATATGAAATTCTTATTTTAAATGCATACAAATTGTGTGCTATGTGATAAGTGTTTAATATGACCACAATGTGTTCTTTGTGCAATGATATGAGATATATTGCTATATTTGAAGCACAAGCACATGATATATGACACACACCAAGCATGTTAAGGTATGTGCTACGTGAAATATAAACTGTTGAACTTGCTGAGCCGTTGTGCTCATTACTTGCTTAAATTAAACTTTTGCAGGATAAAGAAATAAGTTTCAGGAATACTGGATTAAATTAGAGATAAATTGCCTAGAAGGTGGGGAAATGTTATTGTTATATTTTCCATTCAATGTGGATACATGTGTTAAGTTCTATTGATGTTATGTATGTACGGATATGTTGAATCCAGACAGAATGAGTAAAAATTAAATTGTGAATTGTAAATTTATGAGATAAACGTTACGAAACAGAATTACGCAATGGTTAATTATGAATTATTAAATAAAGGATAATTGTGGAAATATAATCAACATTAAAATTAAATGTTGAGTTTTATGGTACATGAAGGAAAGAAAAAGTAAAGGTTGCGATCCAGGGACTAGGATAAAGAAATGAAATTTTTAAATGATAAAATATTTTAATACAATGATTGAGAAAAAGAAAAATTTATACCAGAAAATTTGTACTTGATGATTTTAAAATTAATTTATGGGTAAAAGAAGGTGATTAAAGATTTATTAACGAACCGAAATTTGGACGTTAAGGAAAGAATGAATAATAAATATGGAACTTAAGGTAATAAAATGGGACGAATTTCGGGGTCGTTACAACTCGTACTTCACAATTTCTTTACATTCATTCTACATATCTTTCTTTCATTCCGTCCTCATGGTCATTACACATTACCATTTTCAATCCATCACATTTCATAATTTCTTTACTTCACAATTTCTACTTTCATTATCGCTCACTACCCCATCCTACCATCCAATCTTCATAAGAGTAGAGGAAATCAAAATTTTTATTTTGGAACACTTTCATGCTATACTGAATGAACATTTATCCCAGTTTACATTACTTCGCTCCCCGAGTACTTCATACTGCAAACCCTGACAGTGGATCAATCTGTCATTAAAGTGATGGATGTTTCACCATACATTGGCATGCCAGATGATCAGTCTGCAATGCCTGTGTCTTTCTATGCCAGGTGACCATTCGATCAACCTGCAATATTCTTAATCTTTTTGTTCATCTCAGCCTTAGAACTCATTCAAAAATAATTTGTTTAGTTATAACTTTCAAAGAATATGAATTCAATAAATATATTTCAAAATTTGTCTAGCTGAATCAAATAGCTTAGACTTGTATTTCTTCAACGCTTGTCTAGCTAGATCAATTAGCATAGACCTTTTTTTAACTATTTATAATCCGCAGAAATTTTTAAAACATTCATCATGTCAAAACTATTCAAAATATCAAGCCGAGTTAAATGGCATTGACTTATAGTTCTGACATACCTTCATAAATCAAAATTATTTATGACTTCATGTTACCGCATCATTTTGACAGTCCGTTGAGAATTTCGTCGTTAATAATTCCTACACCATAAACCATACTTTATGGTGTTGAATCATCTTATAACGAAATAGTACCGCACCGTCTCAACAACACGTTGAGCATTCCGTCATTCATCACATCTGCACCGGGCTAAAAGGTGCGTGGATGATTATTTTAAAATACATTTTTGATGTTAAAAATATTTTTGTCTAGCCGAAACAAGTAGCATAGACACTTTTTAAATCGCTTAAAAATTTCATTTATATTTTTCAAAACACACACGTGCCAAATCAACTTGAGGCCAAAAATTTCGAAATCTAGCAAAGCTAGAAAAGTGGGAATATCCTAAATTCCCTAACATTTACCTTCAGTTTCCTCACTTAAATATTTAATTTATTGCTAGGACTATTTTTATTTATCATATTAAAAAATTTCTATATACACCAACTTTTCTATACCCCCGTATAGTTCATTAAACTTTTCACACATTAGGAGTCCAGGAACTTACCACAAGAATATGAGTTTCAAAGTTTGTCCTAGCAATATGTAGTCTAAGAACAAATCAAAGACTATCCATATGCTGAGGGGATCAAAACACACCATACGATTATGAGTCATGGACTTACCATATGCATGAGTTTTAAGAACTCATGCCTAAATTTAATATTATCCATCTATCAAAACTGCTAGCGCGACTCTAACATTTCAATGATTATCACATAGTAACTAAGTAAACACAAATCCTCCGCCCATACAAAGGGTTGTGCAATTCAGTCACCACGTGAATCCTCAATTGAAATTTCGTACCCAAATTTTCTACCCCCGTATCATAACCTTTTTGTCATTCATGTCTCATCATTCTCTAAATTCTTCTTGTACTATTTCATAATACCATATCTTTTTATAGCATCAAGCTATACCTTGTTGACCATTAACAGGTCTTTCTATTATTTCACATTCTCACTTGATTCCATCATGACCTTGCTTTACAATCCATTCCTTACTCGTTTCCCTTATCTCATGATCGTATCGTAGTACGATCCTCTCACTATTCCTGATCATGATATCTTCCTATACGTTTTGAATTACCTTGTCATCTTTATTGGTTAAATCAGGTGTCCCCTGATTATCTTTGAGATTCATCTTTGAATCATTTCAAATATTCTTTCAGATTTATTCTTAACTAAACTTATGAATTTTCTCAATTCCTTATCTTTATTCAAATCTTTTCTTAACATCTTTATCTCTTTCTTATAATCTTATACATTTCATATTTCCTTCACTTTAACCCATATTAAAGAACTGTATCTCTTAACTTATATCTTTCATATTTTCTTTCCTTTAGCCACTATCTGAGATCTGTATTTCTTAACTTACATCTCTCCATTTTAATTTCCCCCCATGTTCATCAAACTTATCACGTATTTGGACTCAGGAACTTACCATAATCATATGGTTGAGGAGCTTGTCCTAGTCAGGCCATAGTCGCCCATTCGCTAAAGGGGCTCCACCATACAATCATGAGTCACGAGTTTACTATACGCTTGGGTTTTCAGAACACACAACTACCTTTACTCTTCCTTACATAGGTTATAGCCTAAGGTATCATTTACCTAAGGTTTATAACCTCTGGCTCTGATACCAACTGTAACGACCCCGAAATTCGACCCAATTTATTACCTTAACTTTCATATTTGTTTAACATTATATTCCTCACGTCCAAATTTGGTTCGTTAATAAATCTTTAATCACTTTAATTGATCCATTAATTCATTTTATAGCAATGTATCTCATATATATTCATATTAATCACTTTAATTGATCCATTAATTCATGATTGGTGTGTGTCATACATCATGTGCTTGTGCATCTAATATAGCAATGTATCTCATATATATTCATATCGTTGCACAAAATATACATTGTGGTCATATTAATCACGTATCACGTAGCACATAATTTGTATGCAGTTAAAACAAGAATTACATATCATAACATTCCAACATTTAACATAACAGGGACTGAAGAACTTGCCTGTCGTCCAATTATTTAATTTGTTAGCTAAAACCCTTAACTCGATCAACCTATGATCATAAAATAATCAAATAATAATTATTTATCTCTTTATGATATTAATTTACTTAATTAATATCATCTTTGGGCCAATTATTAATTTATATGGCCAACTATAATAATCTCGTTCCTTAAAATATTAGCATAACTTAATATTTAATACCTTCACTACGGACAATCCGACTTATCGGAAAAATTTTAGCATAATCAGTTGTCCGGATTTTTATTTATTCATTTTCTAACCTTTAAACTCATTAGATTAATATTTAAAATATTTAAATATTAATCCCTAATATTTCATACTTTTACAAAAATATTAAATTTAATGCCCAAACATCATTTCTATATTTTTAGTATTTTTCTATAATTTCCTATGATTTTTAAACAATTTTTAAACATTTATTTCAATTAAAAACAACTTCTGGGGGCATTTATGTAATTTCCGCGGCTAAAGGGACAAAACCGGTATTTCCCGGAAAGGCTGGGGGCTTATCCGTAATTTCAGTAACGTTAGGGACAAATTCGGAATTTTTCGGAAAGTTCAGGGGCAATTATGTAATTTCCGTGCCTCTAGGGACACGGTTGGTATTTCAGGAAAAGGGCAGGGGCATAATCGTAAATTTCGCCGAATTGTCGGTCGCGCATTGCGCGGACCGACCCCCTGTCGTCCAAAACGACGTCGTTTGAAACTGATTCCGGAAACTTCCGCACGCGCATGGCGCGGCCCCCCTTTACTTCCCCAAAACGGCGTCGTTTTATTCTTGCCGCAGAAAGAATTTGGCCGCCGCGCAATGCGCGGGCGGCCATTTTCTTTTTCCTTCTTCTTCCCAGTGAACAGTAAACCACCTTTCCAATAATTCTCTATTTTTATACCAAATTTTCACAACATAATTACACTAAAAATCATAAAATTCATACATATTCATCCAAAAATTATGTAGAACAATTATTTTGATTATTTACAATTTTTTCTACAAAATTAATTTATTACCAATAATACACAAAATAAACTAAATAAATTAAAATATACCTTCCAAAGCTTGATAAGCTCCTAGTTGGCACCATTATTTCTCTCCCTTACCAGCTATGGTGGTCGGTGGTGGTGTTGATGGTCATAGTGGTGGTGTCGGGTGGAAGAAAATGAAGAAGAAGAGTATTGTTTGTGTTTTGTTTGTTTTCTCTTCTTCTTTTTTTTTTTTTTTAATCCTTCCACACACACACACACACACATATATATATATATATATATATAACTACAAGTGCTTGAATTATTTTTAAACACCAACTCAAGTCCACCGACCTTGCCTTAGCTTCTTAATCTTCCGGATTGTTCCACGCAAAGAAATCATGCATAATCAATTATTTAATACATTACGTAATTATTACATGTAATAAATATTTTATATAATGTATATAAAATATTTATTTTAATTCATTACAAATCATAATATGATTCATAAATAATATTAATACTTTTTTCGGTATTTTATTTGACAAATTTTGTACACGCATAATGCCATGCATGTAATTATATGAGGTAATTTATACCTCCAAAAATCATAAAATAATTCGTATAACATATAAAAATTGTTTTTCATAATTTTTCACTCCGTTACCTGGACAACATGTTACACTAACATGTTCACATTTCTGAAATATTATCTTTCATAAACGTCATAATAATTTAATTATGCATAAACATAATTTTTAATAACTTAAAACATTCCTTTTTCTTATTTATTATTCAATTTCTTTAATATTCATATTAATTTCTTTATATATAAATTATATAATTTAATATTATATAATTACATTCTCCTTTTAAATAATTTCTTAATTTCCTCCAACTTTATTCCATTTAATCGCCTTATATAAATTACATAATTATTCTTATATAATTTATATAATTATTATTTTCTTCATACCTTATTTTAATTTCCTTATATAAATTACATAATTTATTATTATATAATTTATATAATTACCTTTCCTTCTCAATTAATTTCTAAACCTCCTCCAAAATTCTTGATAAAATCTAAAATCAACACATACAATTTTACCAACTCCCTCATTCACTTTTTATTTAAATTTTGATTAATTTAATTATTAATCCCTTTATTTTCATAATTAATAACATTTATAATTATAACAATTAAGCATAAACACACACACATATATATATACATATATAATTCATATTTCTTACATTTCCATATAACCTCATTTAAAACATAATTTATGCACTTCCATAATAATTTTATTGCACAATTTATTGTACCTTTACATATAATTTCTTTTATTTTTCATAAATTGTTTTTAAACAATTTATTTACTTTTCAATTAATTTAAATCAACATCAATTATCGCCATCTCTATACTGATTTACTTTTATCAATTAAATCCCTTCACATACCTTAAATCACATAATATAATAATTAATTTAAACAAACTTGATAATTTAATCAATTAAATTCTTATTTAATTTTATTAAATAATTTTGAAAATTTGGATCCTCACAATAATTGTACAAATCGTACAATATATTATTATTTGGTGTATGTTTAAAGTGTGACAAATAGTAAAGAAATGGAAAATAAATGAGGAAAAGAAATGTTTTAATTTATTAAAAATTATGTTTATGTATAATAGAATTTTTATGATTTTTATGGAGGGTAATATTTCAGAAACGTGAATATGTTAGTGTAACATGTTGTCCAAATAACGAAGTGAAAAATTTTAAAAAATAATTTTTATATGTTATATGAATTATCTTATGAATTTTGGAGATATAAATTACCTTATATAATTACATGCATGTCATTATGCGTATACAAAATTTGTCAAATAAAGTACTCGAAAAGGATATAAATATTATTTATAAATTATGTTATGATTTTTGGTGAATTAAAATAAATATTTTATATATATTATATAAAATATTTATTACACGAAATAGTTACGTAATGTATTAAATTAGTAATTTTGCATGGTAATTATCCGAACAAAGTTGGTTGGTAACAAGGTCGGTGGAATTGATAATTTTAAAAAAAAAATGGTTAAGTGATTATAGGAATATAAAAAGGAAAGCAAGGAATAAAGAAATAAAAAGAAAAAAAGAAACAAGCAACATAAGCAACAACTCTTTATCTTTCCACCACCAACCGTAGCCACCACCACCACCACCGAGAACCCCATAGCCACCAAGAAAGGAAAATGTTTGATGCCAACCAAGTGAGAAACAAGCTTCAAGGAAGGTAAAACAATTAATTTTGTTGGTTTATTTTGTGTTTTGGTAATAAAATAAATTTTATGGAAAGTTAGTAAATAATTAGAATAATTATTTTAAATAATTTTTGGATGTATATCTATGGATTATATGATTTTTGGAACAATTTTGTTGGGAAAAATTGGAGCACTATGGTGTTTTTGGATGGTTGTTCGGCTACTGTATTCGGCAGAAAGAAGAAGAAAACAAATTCAGGGCAACCGCGCAATGCGCAGAAGCCATTTTTTTTCAGACGCGGAGGTAAAACGGCGTCGTTTTGGGGGCACGCGAAAGAAGCAGTCGCGCCATGCGCGGAGACTTTTGGAAACGACGCCGTTTGACGTCGGCAAGGGGGCCGCGCGCAATGCGCGGCCAACGGCAACACGGTGAAATTACCAGCGTGCCCCTGGCCTTTTCGAGAAATGTCGGGCGTGTCCTTGGCCACGGCAAATTATGGTTTTGCCCCCGAGCTTTCTAGGAAATACCGAATATGTCCCTAGAGTTGCAAAAATTACTAAAATGCCCCCAGAAAATGATTTTCAATTAAATAAATGTTTAAAAATTATTTAAAAATTATAGAAAATTTCTAAAAATATAGAAATGATATTTGGGCATTAAATTTTATATTTTTACATAAATATTAAATATTGGGGATTAATATTTAAATACTTTAAATATTAATCTAGTAAGGTTACAATTTAGAAAAATGATTAAATAAAAATCCGGACAACCGAAAACGCTAAATTTTATCCAATAAGCCTAGTTGTCCGCATTAAACATGTTTTATATTAAGTTAAATTAATATATTAAGGGATGAGGTTAATTTAATTAACCATATTATTTGATAATTGGCATAGAGATGATATTAATTAATTAAATTAATATCATGAGAGGATAAATAAATTAATTGATTATTTTATGATCATAGGGTATACGAGAAGCATTATAGAATGAGTATTTATTAATTCAAAATTCAGGCAAGTTCTTCAGTACTTTGATGTTAACTGTTTATCTGTTATGATATGATAATTCTTGTTCAAATGCATATAAATTATGTGTTATGTGATCTGTGGATAATATGACAACAATGTGTCCTTTGTGCAATGATATGAATATATATGAGATATATTGCTTTAGTAGAAACACAACACATGATGTATGACACACACAGAGCATGTTATATTATGTGATACATGAAGCATGAAAGGTGTAAACTGTTGAACTTGCTGAGCCGTTGTGCTCATTACTTGCATAATATAAACTTTTACAGGTAAAGAAACAAATTTCAGGAATATCGGATTATGTTAGAGATGGATTAATCTAAAAGGTTGTAAACATAATTATTATATTTTCAATATCATATTTCAATTTGTGAAGCTAACCTTGATGTGTTGTATGTACATTTAAATTGGATCCGGATAGGACGAATAGAGTTTAATTGTAAACAGTGATTGTTCAAGTAAGTTGTTACGACAGAGGGTAGTATATGTCTAATTATGAATTATGGAACAAAGAATATTGTGTGAATATAAATAATATTAAAACTTGAATGTTGAGCTTTATGATACTTGTAACAGAAAGAAAAAGTAAAGGTTGCGATCCAGGGACCAGGACCGAGATATAAGGATTTTAAATATCCAAATATTATAATACAATGATTGATTAAGAAAAAGAAAAAAAAAATTATACCGAAAAATTTGGTAATTGATGACTGTAAAGTCAATTAATGGATTAAGTAAGGTGATTAAAGATTTATTAACGGACCGAAATTTGGACGTTAAGGGAATAATGTATAATAAATGTGAAATTTAAGGTAATAAAGTTTGTCGAATTTCGAGGTCGTTACAAAATTATTTGTCCTTTGTTTAGCCTTCTACTTCTACTTAGTATTTACAATGACTTGCATATGTGAGACCACCAACCGGTTTCTAATACCCAATTAGAACTTGATTTATAGAAAGATTTATTTCAATTATAAACAAACCCATTATCTATACCTGAAGCTTCACCAAGCTTCTTCTACTTAACCATTACAAGATACTACTTGCAGTTCCAATTATAGTTTCCCGGCTTATCGCAATGAAAGTAAACTCATTTTCCCTCTGGATCATATTTATTTATGTCCTTTGTTTAGTACCTTTCTTTTGCCTTCTACTTTTTTGACTCCTCAGAAACACCTTTGGCCCTCTTGCTCCTCTCGGAAGACTCGTCTACCAGTGAGACTTAGTCATTTTTGGAAGGAAAGTGACCCTCAGCAGCCTTCAACATGTTAAGAAAATTAGGTAAACTGACGTCTAGCTTATTAATGTTGAAGTTCACAACAAATTGTGAAAGGGAGTCAGTGAGTGACTACAAGATCTAATCTTGACTCAACTTTCCATCCTTGACAAAACCCAATTATCCCAATTAATAGATCCAATTGATCATTTTCAGAATATGAGTCTATATTGTAATGTCACCGGTTATTTTAGATCGAAAAAACTCCTTAGATATCTTATATCTAGTTGACCTACTTTGTTCACTATACATCTCATAAAGTTGAAGCAATAGTAGGTGCATCTACTTTTTCGTGTTGAAACTGTAACTCGGTACTCATGGGTGCGAGTATGATGCAATGAGTTAATTGTGCATCATCTTGCTACTACTTAAAAGTAGCAATCTCTTTCTCAGATGCATTATCTGCAACATTTGCAAGGATAGATAAATTAAGGGCATTTGCTAATTTTTTAACATTTAGAACTATTCTCAAATTTCTTTAATCAATCCAAATAATTTGGTTCGATTATTTGTTAACATCCAATATGCTATGCAGTGTTAGTGAATTAGTCATAACAAAATTCTATAAATGAAATTTAATAACAAAATTAACATGCACCAAACTATATTTGCGGCAAATATAGTTAAAGATCTGCTAGTAAGATAAGGATCCTATCGACATAAGTATATCCTTATGTGTGCACAACAAACTATAGTTTATTCAATAGGTAGACAATTTTTTGTCAATTACATCAATATGTAACTCCTTTTAATTTTGCCTCTTAGATTATTATGATCAAATGGATGCACATCCGAATCAAAATTATCTAAGTTAAGTCCAACCTAGCATTCAATATAAGTGAAGAGAAAAATATCGTCCTTATGTGTGCACAACAAAACAGTATTATTCAATTCCTTATAAACATCCAATGTAATAAAAGAATATCTCAAATAATCAATATAAGCCTTGTGTGTGCACAACATATATTGAGTATTTGATGTTCTATCGTTTTATCATGCTAAAATGTGACATTCGATATTCTTAATATCTTTGAATGTTACAACTTAATATTGTTTACCTTAAGGGTTTTATTATTCATTGTCTCATCTTGTTTAGTGCACACACACACACACACACACACACACACACACACACACACACACACACACATATATATATATATATATATATATATATATATATATATATATATATATAATACACGTTATATTATTTAATATGCGAAGTATTTGATAATATAAAATATATACATAATTAGTATGCACGTATATAATACTATATTCTACTTTAATTGATTATGGACTTTATTCCAGTTTGGTTCACTAGAGCCACCAAGTGAACTAAAAGGTCAAAACCTAGGGTGTAAGAATAAATACATACCAATGTAACTATTACATTTATAACCCGGGTTCTATTATAAACGAATTTTCAAGCTCTCCTTGCCCTTTGGCTCCAATTCTTTAAAATAATTCTATCTAATCATATCACATATCTATTTTCTTAAAATAAAAACGTTGATCAACAGTCAAGGAAAAATACATAGGAGAGAAATATAATTGACAATAGAAAATTTTAGAAAGACGAAGTACGCATACCCCATTTATAAAAATTCATTCATTCATGCATCTAACTAAAATAAATTTAATCTCATTGGTCAATAGTTCATAATAAATCCCTTTGAATTATCATACATATCATCATATGCATCAATATAACATATTCATCTCATGAATTAAAACCACTCCATAAAATTATATATATATATATATATATATCGTTTAATAGGCAATTTAGTTTGCATGAAATTCAATTTCATGTTTAAAATAAATTATTTTTTTTAATTATAAAATTATCTAAAACAAACCTTTTATTTTATAACCATGAAAAAATGCACCAAAAAATAAAAATATGCCATTCAGCACCCCTGTACTATTTTGTAGTGTACAAAAACAACGCAGTTCAAAAACTGTGCCTCAGCGCTAATCACCAAAACCAGTTTCTGCAGTTCACGATTTTTTACGATTTTTGTTCCTTTTTTATCCAAATCTCAATTTTTGCTTCTTGTTTTCAAAACCCATGATTTTATAAAACAAATAATGCCCAGTAAATTATTCTAAACATATACTCATACATATACAGAATTTGAGCAATTAATAATTCACATAAAGTTTGGCTCTGATGCCATTGTTCATCTGTAAATATCTTTAAACATATAATCAAATTACATACTAAAGTGGAAATATGTCAAAAATCATATTTTAAAACTTTTTACAAACCAAAAAATCAGGATCGACCTTTATGCGTAATTCTTAATTAAACAATAATGAGTTAGAGATTTATACGCTTGTAGATTCAATTCTTGAAATAGATACAAGTTCACCTCCTTTATCCTTCACTTGCTTCTTCAAATCCACCTATTAGATTCTTCATATCAACAATAGCTACCCAAATGTGTAGCCTCTAGAGGTGATCCACCAAGAAAAATATGAATTCAAGAATTATTTTGATTCTACTAGATCTTAGGTGGTAGTAAACCCTAGTTTTCTCTTTCTTCTAATTTCTTAAATGTAGAAAATTATGTGAGGAACTCCAAATCATAATAAGACTTTTCTTATTTATAGATTTGTTTCACTATTGTAAACACTTTAGAAATAGGGTTCTAATTTAATTCCCACTTAATGAAGAACCAAATTAATTATTATAATAATTACAATTCTCAAACCATTTAGGAACTTAATTACTTATAATAATATTAATACTTATTAATTAATTTCTGAACCATTTAGGAACTAAATAATAATAATAGTAGTAAAACTCTTCTTATTAATTTATAATTAATATTTCTAAAATACTAAATTATAAATATTAAGCTATTAATTTATTCTATCACCATAATATAAATTAAATATACTTAATTTATTATTATGATTACGACTCTTACTTCTTAAATAAATATTTCTCTTTTGCAGTGTAACACTTTAGGTTCTCTATATTATACGGGTTGTAGAATAAATAAATTAGAACCATTCAAATCTTATTTATATAAATAAATTAAATTATTTAATTTATTTAAATAAATAATATTTATTCCATACTAAGGGTAAACCCCCTTAGCGATCAAAGACTTTTCAGATAATATAAATTTTAACATTTGATCACAAAGAACCTATTTCGCAAATAATTACCGTACAATTCAATCATTCTACCACACAATGTCCCCATCAAATATAAGAAATGGAGTTTCTGTCAATTCTTATTTTATTTGATCATATGCATTTCAATTCTCAAATGCACAACTCTACTGTAAATTAGAAACTCCTTTCTAATTTTTATTCCACATTTTCCAAGAATTTCTGAGTTGTCATTTATCGAATCGCATAGGACATTCTATCCCTATATTAGAAGAGCTAGATCATTTGTTAATTATTCGCCAATCTTCAGGTACAACTTATTATACTAGAACATATTTTTTGTTATACCCAAATACTCTTGAGGAATATGACAAAATATAACTCATCTGTGACACCCAGGATTTTTATAGTAATTCTAAATAAGGATTATGATGAATTAAGTAAAGGTTAGCATTTAAAACCTAGTGTTGAATAATAGAGGTATTAAGAAATGATTTATGATGTAAGCAATGTGCGAAATGGCCTATGTGAGTGACTGAATATGTTGGATATATTACAAAGATAAATGGAATGTGAAGAAGATTTATGAGTATCAATTAAGAAAAGAAGGTTGAATGTGCAGAGTATAAATGATGGGCAATAGAGAGTATGAAATAAGTGGATTGAGTAAGGGTAAATGTGATTAAAAAAAAAAATTACAGAGAACGAGAAACTATCTTGATAAGTGCATCATGAAATGAGTTAAAGTTTTATTAATAAAATTGTTAGGGAATAGTGAAATGTAATACTATAGAGAAATTGTAAATTGAATTAAGAGTTGAATACTCTGACAGCTATGATAATTATGGTATTATCCATTAAAGATGTAAGTTATGGATATTATTAAAGAGGTAAGATATGATTATTATCAGGTTTAATTGTTCTTTATCGAGATAACAGTAAAGCAAAGTGCTATAAATGAAATACGTAAGGTTATTACGAAAATGGTAATTCCGGGGACGGAATCCTGTTAAGGGGAAAAGAATGTGAGGACCCGAATATTTGAAATTTCTTTAATAATATTAAATAAGAATTTAAATAACAAAATTATTAAGATTATTTAAATTACTTATGATTGAGATATTTTATGTAAATTAAAGTGTGTGATGAGATTTAATTGGTAAATTAAATATATACAGAGATCATGATAAATTGTGTGGAATTAAAGTAATTAAAGAGTAAATAAATTATTTAAAAATAATTTATTAAGAATAAGAGAAATTTTATGTAAGAGTACAATAAAAATTGTACAATAAAATTGTTGTGGAGGTACGAAAATTATTATTTAAAGGATGTTATGTGATAATGGGAGATATATGGATTAGACATGTATATAGATATATATGTATATATATATATATATATATATATATATATATATATATATATATATGTGTGTGTGTGTGTGTGTGTGTGTGTGTGTGTGTGTGTGTGTTTGTGTGTGTGTGTGTGTGTGTGTGTGCATGTTTAATTGTTAAATTTTAAATTTTATTATTTATGAAAATTAAGGGATTAATAATTAAATTAATCCAAATTTAAATAAAAAAAAGTTAATGAGGGAGTTAGTAAAATTATAATTATTGATTTTAGATTTAACCAATAATTATGGAGGAAATCTAGAAATTAATTGAAAAGAAAAGTAATTATATAATAAGTAATTATTTAATTTATATAAGGAAATTAATTTAAAGTATGAAGGAAATAATAATTATATGAATTATATAAGAATAATTATATAATTTATATAAGAGGATTAAATTGAATAAGGATGGAAGAAAATTTTTATAAATTATACTTTGGGTAAAATGAAAATTAATTAAGAATAAAAGTAATTATATAAATTATATAATAATAAATTATATAATTTATATAAGGAAAATTAATGTAAATAGTAAGGAAATAATAATTATATATAAATTATATCAAAACGCTTATATAATTTATACAAAAAGAGTACATTAATTAAGAAAGGAAATAAAATTGTACAAATGGTACAATATTTTATTATATGGTGTATATTTAAAGTATGCCGAATAGTAAAGAAATGAAAAATAAATGAGAAGAATGAAGGTTTTAATTTATTAAAAATTATGTTTATGTATAATGGAATTGTTATGATTTTTATTGAAGATAATATTTTAGAAACGTGAACATGCTAGTGAAAAATGTTGTCCAAGTAATGACGTAAAAAGGTATGAAAAATAATTTTTATATGTTATATGTATTATTTTATTAATTTTGGAGGTATAAATTACCTCATATAATTACATGCATGTCATTATGCGTGCACAAAATTTGTCAAATAAAGTACCCGAAAATGGAATAAATATTATTTATAAATCAATTTATGATTTTTAGTGAATTAAAATAAATATTTTATATACATTATATAAAATATTTATTACACGAAATATTTACGTAATGTATTAAATATTTAATTATGCATGATTTTGTGGCTTAACCGACTTGGTAGAGGCGGTGTAATTGTATGATTTTCCAAAGTGGTTAAGTCTTGAGGCTAATTAAAAAGAAGAAAAAGGGAATAAAGCATGAAGAAAGGAAATAAAAACACACAAGCAAAACAAAAACCAACTCTCTCTCCTTTCTTCTACCACCACCACCCGTAGCCTCCATCACCACCACAAAGAAGGAAGAATTTTGGTGCCAACAAAGTGAGGTACAAGCTTTATAGGAGGTTTGCAAGCTTAAAAAAGGTATAAAAATGAATTTATTGGAATTATTTTAGTATTTTTAGTGATAAAATAATTTTGTGAAAAATTAGTAAATAATTAGAATAATTATTCTAAATAATTTTTGGATGTATATTTGTGAATTTTATGATTTTAGAACAATTATGTTGTGGAAATTATGAACAAAAGTTGGTTTAAAATTGTTCTTGTTGCCTACTGTCGCTAGAAAGAAGGGAAAATATTTTTTCGGAACCATGGTTAAAACGACACCATTTTTGGGGACGCAAATTCTGGTCGACCGCGCCATGCGCAGCTGTCCTTGCGGTGTCGCCAAATGACGCCGTTTAATAGGAGGGCGAAATTACCGTTTTGCCCCGACCTTTTTTGGAAATGACCAGTGTGTCCCTTGGTCTCGACAAATTACGATCATGCCCCTGATCTTTTCTGTTAATGCCGAACGTGTCCTTATAGTTGCAAAAATTACGAAAATGCCCTCAAAAAATAGTTTTTAATTAAATAAATGTTTAAAAATTATTTTAAAATTATAAAAAATTATAGAAAAATAGTAAAAATATAGAAATGATATTTGGGCTTTAAATTTAGTATTTTTTATAAAAATATTAAATATTGGGGATTAATATTTAAATACTTTAAATATTAATCTAGTAAGTTAAAATTTAGAAAATGGTTAAATGAAAATCTGGACAACCAAATACACTAAATTTTATCCGATGAGCCATGTTTTCTGCATTAAATGTGTTTTATATTAGTTAAATTAATATATTAAGGGACGAGGTTAATATAATTAACCATATTAATTAGTAATTGACTGGTACCCTAAAATAAACCGTCGGGTAGGGTTAACTACATTATAGATGATATTAATTAATTAAATTAATATCATGAGGAGCTAAATAATTATTAATTGATTATTTAATGATCATAGGTTGTTCGAAAAAGGGTTTTGAGCTACCAATTTAATAATTGGACGTCAAGGCAAGTTCTTCAGTACTTGATTTTAAATGTCATATGACGTTATATGTTTACTTTGTTCAAATGCGTATAAAAATTATGTGTTATGTGATCTGTGAATAATATGACTACGATGTGTACTTTGTGCAATGACATGAATATATGTGAATTGATTAATGTTGGTTTTACGAAATTGCTAATCTGAATTAGATATAAGACATGTGAGATATATTGCTTTAGTAGAAGTACAACACATGATGTATGACACACACAGAGCATGTTATGCTATGTGCTACGTGAAGCATGTAAGGTGTAAACTGTTGAACTTGCTGAGCCGTTGTGCTCATTACTTGCATAAAATAAACTTTTGCAAGTAAAAAAATGAATTCCAAGAATATTAGATTATGTTATAGACGGATTATCCTAGAAGGTTGTGAACGTAATTATTGTATTTCCAATAGCATAATTCAATGTGAGTAAATTGCGAAGTTTACATTGATGTGCTGTATGTACCTATAAATTGGATCCGGACAGGGCGAATAGAGTTAAATTATGAACTGTAATTGTTCAAGATAGTTGTTACGTTAGAAACTATCATATGTCTAATTACGAATTGCGAAACAAAGAATAATTGTATGAATATAAGCAATATTAAATTTTGAAGGTTGAGCTTTACGACACTTGTAACAGAAGGAAAAAGTAAAGGTTGCGATCCAGGGACTAGGATCGAGACGATATGTTTTTAAATGTCAAAATATTTTAATACAATGATTGAAATTGAGAAAAAAAAAATTATACCTAAGATTTTAGTAATTGATGACTATAATGTCAATTAATGGATTAAATGAAGTGATTAAAGATTTATTAACGGACCGAAATTTGAACGTAAGGAAAATAATGTATAATAAGCATGAAATTAAGGTAATAAGGTTAGTCAAATTTCGGGGTCGTTACAGGTGGTATCAAAGCTAAAGGTTATAAACTTTGGGTAAACGATACCTTAGGCTATAACCTTGGTAAGAAAGAGTAAGATTAATCGCATGTTCTATAAACCCAAACGTATAGTAAGCTCGTAACTCATGATTTTATAGTGGAGCCCCTTAGCGAATGGGCGACTATAGCCTGACTAGGACAAGCTCCTTAAGCCGTATGATTGTGGTAAGTTTCTGAGCCCAAATACGTGATAAGTTTGATGAACATAGGGGGATTAGAGTAGGAAGCCATAAGTTGAGAGATACAGATCTCAAATATTGGCTAAGGTTAAGGAAATATGAAAGATATAAGATTATAAGAAAGAGATAGAGATGTTAAGAAAGATTTGAATAAAGATAACGAATTGAGAAAATTCATAAGTTCAATTAAGAATATATCTGAAAGAATATTTGAAAGGATTCAAAGATGAATCTCAAGGAAAATCAAGGGACACCTGATTTAAGCAATAAAGATGACAAAGTAATCTAAAAAGCATAGAAATAGATCATAATAACATGATTAAGAACAGTAAGAAGATCGTACTACGATACGATCAAGAGATAAGGAAATCGAATAACGAATAGATTGTAAAGTAAGATCACGATGTGATCCAATGAGACTGTGAAATAACAGAGAGACCTGTTAATGATCCAAAAGGTATAGCTTGATGTTATAAAGAGAAATGGTACTATAAAATAGTACGATATGAACTTAGAGAATGATGAAACATGAATTACAGAAATGGTATGATAAGGGGGTAGAAATCTTGGGTACGAAATTTCAACTGAGGACTCACGTGGTGACTGAGTTGCACAAGCCTTTGTATGGGCAAGGGACTTATGTTAACTTAGCTACCATAGTGATAATCATTAAAATGTTAGAGTCACGCTATCAGTATACAATTATTAAGGAATTGATTCTTATTTTGTAGGTATATTTGATAGATAGATAATATTAAGTTTATGCACGAGTTCTTAAAACTCATGCATATGGTAAGTCCATGACTCATAATCGTATGGTATGTTTTGAGCCCCTCAGCATATGGATAGTCTTTGATTTGTTCTCAGACTACATATTGCTAGGACAAGCTCCTAAACTCATATTCTTGTGGTAAGTTCCTGGACTCATAATGTGTGGCAAGTTTGATGAACTATACGGGGGTATAGAAAAGTTGGAGTAGCCAGGAATCTTTAGTATGATATATAGTAATAGTCCTAACAATAAATATTGTAATTAAGTGAAAGAGCAGAAGGTGGCAGATGTTTTGGAACTTAGGGTATTCTACTCTTCTAGCTTTGCTAGACTTCGAAATTTTTGGCTTCAAGTTAACTTCGCACTAATGTGCTTTTAAATATACCAATGAATTTTTAAACGATTTCGAAAGTGTCTATGCTACTTGTTTCGGCTAGACGTTTTGAAAAGTTTTGACATGATGAATATTTTAAAATTTTGCGAATTACAAATTGTTAAAAGAAAGTCTATGCTAATTGATCTGGCTAGACAAACGTTGAAGAAATACAGTCTAAGCTATTTGATTCAGCTAGACAATTTTTGAAATATATTTATTGAATTCATATTCTTTGAAAGTTATACCCAATCAAATTACTTTTGTATGAATTCTAATGCTAAAATGAACAACCCTATAAAAAGGGGACATAGAGAAATTACGAGTATTACAGGTTGATCAAATGGTCACCTAGCATAACAAGACACAGGCATTGCAGACTAATCATCTGGCGTGCCAATCTATGGATGAGATATCCATCACTTTAATGACAGATTGATTCACTGTCAGTGGTTTGCAGTATGAGGTACTCTGGGAGTGAAATACTGTTAAACCAGGATCTGTAACGACCCCGAAATTCGACCCATTTTATTCTCTTAAATCTTGTATTTAATATACATTATCTTCCTTACATCCAAATTTCGGTTCGTTAATAAATCTTTAATCACCTTAATTGATCCATTATTTAATATCAATATTATCAATTACCAAATTTTCGGTATAAATTTTTCTTTTTCTCAACTTAATCATTGTATTAAATCATTTGGATATTTAAAATTCTTACATTTTGATCCTAGTCCCTGAATCGCAACCTTAACCTTTTTCTTTTCTTTCCTTGTACCAATATCTTAAATCTCATCATTCCAAATTTAATATCCTTTCATATCCGTATAACTATTCATTGATTTAAAATTTACAGTCATTTAATTTCATACAAATATTCCTTGTTGCATCATTCGTAATCAAACATATAATAAATTTCTATTGTAACATCTATCTAATACAATCACAGTTCAAAATTTAACTTTTTCTTATCCTGTCTAGATTCGACATATATATACATATGAAACATCAGTATAAACTTAACACATGTATCCACATTGAATGGAAAATATAACAAAACGTTTCCCACCTTCTAGACAATTCATCTCTAACAATTAATCTGACATTTCTTGAAATTTATTTCTTTCCTGTAAAAATATTTATTAAGCAAGTAATGAGCACAATGGCTCAGCAAGTTCAACAGTTATATTCACGTAGCACATACCTTATCATGCTTGGTGTGTGTCATACATCATGTGCTTGTGCTTCTACTATAGCAATATATCTCATATATATCCATATCGTTGCACAAAATACACATTGTGGTCATATTAATCACGTATCATGTAACACATAATTTGTATACAGTTAAAACAAGAATTACATATCATAACATTTCAACATTTAACATAAAAGGGACTGAAGAACTTGCCTGGCGTCCAACTATTTAATTGATAGCTTAAAACCCTCTCTCGATCAACCTATGATCATAAAATAATCAAATAATAATTATTTAACTCCTCGTGATATTAATTTAATTAATTAATATCATCTCTAGGCCAATTATTAATTTATATGGCCAATTATATTCTCCTCGTTCTATAAAATATTCCTTTAACTTAATATTCAACACCTCTAATACGGACAACCCGGCTCATCGGATAAAATTTAGCATATCTGGTTGTCCGGATTTTTATTTAATCATTTTCTAGCTTTTAAACTTAATAGATTAATATTTAAATATTAATCTCTAAAATTTAATATTTTTACAAAAATATTAAATTTAATGCTCAAATATCATTTCTATATTTTTAGTATTTTTCTATAATTTTCTATGATTTTTAAACAATTTTTAAGCATTTATTTCATTAAAAACTAATTCTGGGGGCAATTTGGTAATTTTTGCAGCAAAGGGACAAAACTGGCATTTTTCGGAAAGCTCAGGGGCATTTCCGTAACTTCCGCGCCCTTAGGGACACGTTCGTCATTCCCCGAAAAGGCCGAGGGCATAATCGCCTTTTCGCGCAAACCACAACCGCGCGCAATGCGCGCGTCATGCTTTCGTCGTCTTAAAACGACGCCGTTTTACAGCGGCTTCGGCAAAATTGGCCTCGCGCATGGCGCGGACCGGTCTCCCGATTCCAAAACGACGCCGTTTTGTCGCCGGTTACGGAAAGTTACGCCCGCGCAATGCGCGGGCTACTGTTCCTGCTTCTCCTTCACACTTCCGCGCACAGTACACCACCCTTTTCCAATTTTGCTTCCATATTGCTCATAATTTTCCCAACAAAATAACTCCAAAAATCACAAAATTCATACATCAATATCCAAAAATTATTTGGAATCATTATTCTAATTATTTATAATTTTCCCACAATAATAATTTATTATCAATAAATAAAATAAATATTTTATACCTTCTAACACTTGGTAAACCTTCTCATGAACCTTCTCATCATCTTGATAGCACCAATTCTTCCTACCTCTCGGTTGGTGGTAGTGAAGGTGGTGGGTGGTGGTGTAGGAAGAAGAAGAAAAAGAGAACATGTTGTCTTTTTTTTTTTTTTTTTTTTTATCCTTTTTCTTTTGTTTATTATTTCTTTTTTATAACCAAAGAAAAGTTAACAAAATTTAAACACCACCACCGTTCCACCGACTTGCCTTTTTCTAGAAACATCCAACCGGTTATCATAATTAATATGTAAATTTAATTATTTTAAATACATTACGTAATTATATCGTGTAATAAATATTTTATATAAAAAATATAAAATATTTATTTTAATTCACTAAAATTCATATTATGATTTATAAATAATATTAACACCTCTTTGGGTACTTTACTTGACAAATTTTGTACACGCATAACGCCATGCATGTAATTATATGAGGTAATTTATACCTCCAAAAATCATCAAATAATTCGTAGGACATATAAAAATTATCTTTCATAATTTTTCACTTCGTTACTTGTACAACATGTTACATTAACATGTTCACGTTTCCGAAATATTATCATTCATAAAGGTCATAATAATTTAATTATGCATAAACATAATTTTTAATAAATTAAATCCTTCCTTTTTCTTATTTATTATTCAATTCTTTAATAATCATATTAATTTCTTTATTTATAAATTATATAATTTAATATTATATAATTTATATAATTACATTCTTCTTTTAAATAATTTCTTAATTTCCTCCAACTTTATTCCATTTAATCACTTATATAAATTACATAATTATTCTTATATAATTTATATAATTATTATTTTCTTCATACCTTATTTTAATTTCCTTATATAAATTATATAATTTATTATTATATAATTTATATAATTACTTTTCTTTCTTAATTAATTTTCTAAATTTCTTCCAAAATTCTTAATTAAATATAAAATCAATAATTACAATTTTATTAACTTCCTCATTCGCCTTTTATTTAAATTTGGATTAACTTAATTATTAATCCCTTAATTTTTATAATTAATGAAATTTATAATTTTATCAATTAAACATAACACACATATATAAATGTATATATATAAATATATACATATCTAACTCCTACATTTCACATTACCACATAGCCTTAACTAAATTATAATTTCTGCATTTTCATAATAATTTAATTGTACAATTTATTGTACAATTACCTAAAATTCTTTTATTTCTCATAAATTGTTTTTAAACAATTTATTTACTTTTCAATTATTTTAATTCAACACAATTCGTCATGATCTCTGTACAGATTTAATTTACTAATTAAATCTTATCACATACCTTAAATCATAATAATTAATTTAAACAATCTTGATAATTTTATCAATTAAATTCTCATTTATATTATTAAAGAAATCCTGAAAATTCGGATCCTCACATTCTTCCCCCCTTAACAGGATTCCGTCCTCGGAATCATAATTGTCGTAATATTCATACGTATCTTATTTATAGCACCTTGCTATACCTTTATCTTGATGAATCACAACTAAATCCATTATATTCTTTCATCTTTAATATCTATAACTTACATGGATAACCTCATAATGGTCATTACTATTAGAATATTCAATTCTTAACTCAACATTATATTTCATAATTCTCTAAAAATTTATTTATAGGACTTTAACTTATTTCTTGATATACTTATTGTAAGACCCCGAATTTTATGAAATACAAAATTTAATTTTTCTTCATATTTATATTTTTTTTGAAACAGTAAGTGGTTAAATCGATAAAGTTAAAAGTTAAGGATGTTATGTGCAAATTTTATTTTGTCGGACAATATTCGCTTTGTCGGGGAATATTCGTTTGGTCTGACGGCGCCGAAATAACAAATTATTGGTGGACCCCACAACGGAATATTTGTCGGATATAGAAAACGACAGAAATAACCTTTTTAAATAAAAATAGTCAACGGAACTGTTAAAATACCGGTGATAAAAGAATAGTAGCATACGGTAGTTATTGGTATTTTCTGTAGCACTCGGTACTCTACAGTAACACACGGTATTGCATAGTGTCTCATATTATTGGTCTGATAATTGACACCGTAACTGTTACGCATCATTTCATCGATAATTGTCACTGCATAATATTTTATATTATCAATTCAATAATTGTTGTTACACAGTATTTTGCATTATTGATTTAATAATTGCCATTACACTGTATTTTATATCATTGAGTCAATAATTGTTGTTGCACTGTTTTTAAAATTATTGAACCTAATAATTGTCACAGTAAAATATGCACAGTAATTCACATTATTGAATCAATAATTGTCATTACACAGTAACGTATGCTTTATTTTACATTATTGTTATCTCTATTATGATGTTATTTAAACAGTTGTATTTCATTAATTTATTGACTTGATATCTAAGAGCTAACTATACTGTATTTATAACAATTAGTCATAATAATTGAATTGATAAAGTTATTTGTTTATAATATAAAGTTAGGTGATTATTAGGTGATATGAAATGAATGGTGTAGATTAAAGTGTGAATTATTGTTGAATAATTGAATTGATTTGTTTATAATTTAAAGTTAGGTGATTATTAGGTGATATTAAAATGAATGGTGTAGATTAAAGTGTGAATTATTGTTGAATAATTAAATTGATTTGTTTATAATATAAAGTTAGGTGATTATTAGGTGATATGAAATGAATGGTGTAGATTAAAGATAATATAATATTTGAAATGGATGGTGTAGATTAAAAGATGATCTTTAAATGAATGGTTTAGATTAAACGAATGATAAGATTTTTGGCTATAAATAGAAGCCTTAACTTAAGGATTTTTCATAAACTTCCTTACTTGTTCTTTCTTTCTCTCTCTAAATACTTCTTGTGAAAGTTCTCTCTAAGTGTGCTTAAGTCATCTTGAGTATTTGTGAAGATCTATAAGTATACGTGTACTGTTCAAGTTAATCAACCTCATTTAAATCAATATCCAGTCACGTGTTGAGGTAAGGGATACCATCTTTTTCATCTTCCATTATTCAAACGTACTATGGTAAGGGATTATCATTATTTGATTCTCGATAATAATATTGTTTCTTCCTTACTCATAAGACGTGCCTTTTATTTCCATGTATTAAATTGTGGGAATAACCTTACGGAGCGGATTGCCGCCTGTTGGTGAATAACCTTTCGTATTCATTTATTATTAATCTTTGAGAATAACCTTACGGAGCGGATTGCCGCCTGTTTGGTGAATAACTCTTTGTACTCAAATTCTATTAAATTGTGGGAATAACCTTACGGAGCGGATTGCCGCCTGTTGGTGAATAACCCTTTGTATTAATTTTCTTCACCTTTTGTTAATCAAACCTGCTACGGTAAGGGATATTATTTTCTTTCATACTCCTAAATCGAAATTTATTATGGAACTATTGCTTCTATAATTCCTGAAAATATTATATGTTCCATAATAGTTGAACTTCATTATTTCAACTGAACCTTCCTATTTACGTGAACCTTTCTATTGAATTGTAACCGTTATTCTGAACTGTGGATCTTGAATATCATTTTTTAAATTTCACTCCACATCATGTTGACAATTTGGACATTATTTGAATCTGTACAAAGTAAACTTCCGATACTTATTGTTATCCTATTTCTTCTGTTCATCATTTATATCATTCTAATCATCCAAAAATCAAGCTGTTGTGAATATCTGTGGCCGGGGGCACAGATGTGATATATTTGTTGAACAGATGATAGGTTAAAGGCGATATAATAGGTTAAAGGCGATACATCTGTTCGGTGTCTTTTATGGCACGTGGTGAATGTTCTCTTTGGCCCGTAGTGCAAAGATGAACTGTTGTTTGGTATGATTATGACCAAAGGCTGAATCTGGTATAATCATGACCGTTGGTGCTATATTGAATATCTTTGGCCCGTAGTGCAAAGATGAACTGTTGATGTGCATGATTATGATCAGGAACTGTGAATTTATATTATCATGACTAATGGTATTTCAGATGATAAAAGTTGATGATGTTTTTACGAAAAAGAGAAACGAGTGGACATTATAGTCTGCATTATTCTTCTAATAGATTGCTCATTCCGCTGCTATTATTGATCTGAACATTGTTTAAGAATTTAACTGCAGTTTTTGATATAAACCTTGTATTCTATTGTATTCTATCAAGAACTCAACTGTTGAAGGCTAATGATAATTTATTCGTCATTATCTTAGTCATGATATTTCTTACTGGGCTATTTGAGCTCACCCTTTCTTTTGTTCCATTGTTTTTCAACAGGAGATGAAAACATAACAGGGTCTAGCCGGGGAATGGAGTGAGGGTCCGAGGAATAGTTATCATAGTCTTCACGTTTTGTAAAATAGTGTGACAATAATAGTGAAGACTTAGTTGTGTATTATTATACACTGTATTGTAGTACGTTGTGCTTTGTTGTAATAATTTTGTTGTAGTCTTTTGACGACTCAAGTTTGGGCTGTGTGGGCCCAGATTTGGGGGCGTCACAGTTGGTATCAGAGCTTAGGGATATGGTCTTTAATGGAGATCTGGGGTTAGAACTAGGAGGGGAGAGACGAATAGAATCAATCACTAGTGTGTCCTACCTAAATTAGATTTATTTTTTATCTAATGAATCGATTTGAATGTAGGAACATGAAGAGATGAGTCAGTTTATTTGAACCAACATTTATTTTGTGACCACAATTAATTATGGCATCTGGAAATCAGGAGGTTAACTATGAAATTACCGAAACAAATGTAGCTGCAAAACAAGAGGCGACAAATAATCTTCTTACAAACTCAGAGTTGAATCATTTGCCTAAGGCAAAAATTATGCGTGTTCTATCCAGTAAGGATGAAGGTGAAAGCTCTGTTACAGTCGTTCCAGATCCATTCTTAGAAGCAATTAAAGGAAGTAACGAACTTGCGGAAATTATTGCCTTTAATTTACTCACTAATTGGGAGAGTGATATCACCTGGTTATGCTCTATAACAAAGGATCAGAATATATAGACTTTTCATATTAGTCTTTGGGATTTATGGTGTTCCAGCTATGATTTTCAAGATTATTTAAAAATGATGTTTCTATACTTTTGGGCGTTACAATTTAGAGGAATTCAGGTTAAGTTAGTCACTATCGTGGAAACTGCAGTCTATCGAAAATACTATTTTAATGGAAATCATTGGTACCTTACTACCGATGAAGTTGATGAACCCGAGAAACAGTTTGCTAGAAAATTATTCAGTGGTATTCCCATGGTTGAAATACGTGAAGATCCGAATGAAGTATTCGGGATTCGATTTGACGATAACAGTCAAGAAATCGAATGAGGTGATAACCGGTAAGCTATTCATAAATTCTCGTGAAGTCTATGCCATATTAGATACTGGCTTTATCCACTCTTTTATCTCACCTATATGTACTCAGCGTTTAAATTTGACTATTGAAAACTTAAATCTTGTCTTATCAGTTGAAACCTCATTGGGAGAAATACCTATTACATTTACTATCTATAAATCTTGCCTAGTTCAAATCAACAACCTCACATTACCTGTTGACCTTATTTCTTTGGAGATGCGTGAATTTGATGTGATTTTAGGAATTGATTGGTTGACTACCCATCATGCTAAAATTGATTGTTTTCATAAGATTATTAGTTTTCATATTCCTAATCAACCTGTCATGCAAATTCAAGCAACTAAACCATTGAAATCTATAACTGTTATTTCTAGCCATAAAGTCATTCGTTTATTGAAAAACGGATGTCAAGCCTTTTTAGCTCATGTCACTGATTTGAACAAAAACACGTCAAACTTGAATGATATTCCCATTGTTAATGAGTTTCCTGACGTTTTTTCTGAGGAACTTTCTGGCTTACCCCAAACTGTGAAATTGAATTCTGTATCGATCTTGAACCCGGCACTAAGCCCATTTTTAAAGTCCCATACCAAATGGCTCCCATAGAACACCAAGAGTTAAAAGTTTAATTACTAGATATCGGTATCATTCATTCTAGTACAAAACTTATATCGAGCGAGGAATGCGAGAAGAGTTTTCAAGAAGTCAAGAGGAGACTTGTTTCAGCTCCTGTTCTGACCATACCATCAGGATCAGGAGAATTTGTTATCTACAGCGATGCTTCTGGCAAAGGTCTAGGCTGTGTCCTTATGCAACATGGAAAGGTTATAGCCTATGCCTCTCGACAACTCAAAGATTATGAGAAAAATTATCCTACTCATACTCATGATCTAGAGTTGGCAGCAGTCGTTTTCGCGTTAAAGATCTGGAGACACTACTTGTACGGAGAAAAAGTGGATATCTATACGGATCATAAAAGTCTCAAGTATTTCTTCACCCAGAAGGAACTCAACATGCGACAACGACGTTGGCTTGAGTTGTTGAAGGATTATGACCACACAATCCAGTATCACCCGGGAAAGACGAACGTTGTAGCTGACGCTTTGAGCAGAAAATCTTATGCGAGTACAAGTGCACTGCTGACAACACAAAAGTGTATTTTGTACGACTTGCAAAAGATGGAGATAGAGCTAAAGACACCAGGGACCCACTCGAAGATTGCTCACGTGCGAGTAGAACCAACTTTAATCGATAAAATTAAAGTTGCTCAAGCTACCGATCCGGAACTGATAAACATGATAAAGAAAGTACAAGAAGGTGCCATTCCCAAAGCAAGAATCGACGAGAAAGGAATACTTCGAGTCAACTCTCGACTCTGTGTTCCTAACGATCCTGAATTAAAGCATAAAATCACGATGGAGGCACACAACACGCCGTTTGCAATCCACCCAGGAGGCACCAAGATGTATCGAGATCTTCGATATACATTTTGGTGGAACAATATGAAAAGAGAGATTGCAGAGTTTATCTCAAGGTGCCTAACTTGTCAACGTGTCAAGGCAGAGCATCAAGTTCCTAAAGGTCCATTACAATCACTTGAAGTTCCCGAATGGAAGTGGGAACACATCAATATGGACTTCGTGACGGGTCTTCCAAAAGTTTATCAAGGCTTAGATGCAATTTGGGTGATCGTAGATAGATTGACCAAATCTGCTCATTTCTTGCCTATACGAGAAAACTTTTCACTTGAACGTCTTGCCGGTATGTACATAAATGAGATCGTGAGATTGCATGGCATGCCAGTTTCCATAGTTTCTGATCGAGATCCTAGATTCACTTCACGTTTTTGGATCAGTCTACAAAAAGCTATGGGCACTGAACTACGTTTTAGTTCTGCATACCATCCTCAAACGGACGGACAATCGGAAAGGACGATCCAGACCCTCGAAGATCTTTTGAGACTTTGTGTATTAGACTTCAAAGGAAGTTGGGATAAGTACTTGCCGTTGGTGGAATTTTCTTACAACAACAGTTACCAAGCAAGCATAGGCATGGCTCCATTCGAGGCATTGTATGGAAGGAAGTGTCGCTCTCCAATATGTTGGAATGAGGTAGGAGAAGCAAAATTGTTGGGACCCGAGTTGGTACGCTTGACGACCGAAAAGATCCAAATGATCCGACAACGAATACAGACCGCACAAGAACGACAAAAGAGTTATGCTGATCTTCATCGGAGAGACGAAAGTTTCAACGTCGGAGATCATGTATTCTTACGTGTTTCTCCATGGAAAGGGGTTACGAGATTCGGAAAGAGAGGAAAGCTCAACCCTCGATTTATTGGCCCATTTGAAATCCTCGATCGAATAGGAATCGTAGCCTACAGACTAGCCCTACCACCAAGTATGTCTCGCATCCATAACGTTTTTCACATATCTATGTTACGTAAATATGTGAAGGACCCAAACCACGTCATTGAGTTAGAACCAGACGTTATAGCAGAGGATTTAACATACGAGGAGGTACCTGTTAAGATCTTGGATAAGAAGGAGCAGATCCTACGCTCAAAGGTTATACCTCAAGTTAAGGTTTTATGGAGAAACCAAGATACTGAGGAAATGACCTGGGAGCTAGAATCTGAGATGAAATCTAAGTATCCTTACCTCTTCGATATGTCAGGTACGTCAATTTCGGGGACGAAATTTCATAAGGAGGGGAGATTGTAAGACCCCGAATTTTAAGAAATACAAAATTTAATTTTTCTTCATATTTATATTTTTTTGAAACAGTAAGTGGTTAAATCGATAAAGTTAAAAGTTAAGGATGTTATGTGCAAATTTTATTTTGTCGGACAATATTCGCTTTGTCGGGGAATATTCGTTTGGTCCGACGGCGCCGAAATAACAAATTATTGGTGGACCCCACAACGGAATATTTGTCGGATATAGAAAACGACATAAATAACCTTTTTAAATAAAAATAGTCAACGGAACTGTTAAAATACCGGTGATAAAAGAATAGTAGCATACGGTAGTTATTGGTATTTTCTGTAGCACTCGGTACTCTACAGTAACACACGGTATTGCATAGTGTCTCATATTATTGGTCTGATAATTGACACCGTAACTGTTACGCATCATTTCATCGATAATTGTCACTGCATAATATTTTATATTATCAATTCAATAATTGTTGTTACACAGTATTTTGCATTATTGATTTAATAATTGTCATTACACTGTATTTTATATCATTGAGTCAATAATTGTTGTTGCACTGTTTTTAAAATTATTGAACCTAATAATTGTCACAGTAAAATATGCACAGTAATTCACATTATTGAATCAATAATTGTCATTACACAGTAACGTATGCTTTATTTTACATTATTGTTATCTCTATTATGATGTTATTTAAACAGTTGTATTTCATTAATTTATTGACTTGATATCTAATAGCTAACTATACTGTATTTATAACAATTAGTCATAATAATTGAATTGATAAAGTTATTTGTTTATAATATAAAGTTAGGTGATTATTAGGTGATATGAAATGAATGGTGTAGATTAAAGTGTGAATTATTGTTGAATAATTGAATTGATTTGTTTATAATATAAAGTTAGGTGATTATTAGGTGATATGAAATGAATGGTGTAGATTAAAGTGTGAATTATTGTTGAATAATTAAATTGATTTGTTTATAATATAAAGTTAGGTGATTATTAGGTGATATGAAATGAATGGTGTAGATTAAAGATAATATAATATTTGAAATGGATGGTGTAGATTAAAAGATGATCTTTAAATGAATGGTTTAGATTAAACGAATGATAAGATTTTTGGCTATAAATAGAAGCCTTAACTTAAGGATTTTTCATAAACTTCCTTACTTGTTCTTTCTTTCTCTCTCTAAATATCCTAAATTCCGTAACATTTTAACACATCTACCACCTTCGGTTCTTTCACTTAAATATTTAATTTATTGCTAGGACTATTTTCATTTATCACATTAAAATTTCTATCTACTCCAGCTTTTCTATATCCCCGTATAGTTCATCAAACTTGCCACACATTATGAGTCCAGGAACTTACCACAAGAATATGAGTTTAGAAGCTTGTCCTAGCAATATGTAGTCTGAGAACAAATCAAAGACTATCCATATGCTGAGGGGCTCAAAACATACCATATGATTATGAGTCATGGACTTACCATATGCATGAGTTTTAAGAACTCGTGCCTAAACTTAATATTATCTTTCTATTAAACTGCTAGCGCGACTCTAACATTTCAATGATTATCACATAATAACTAAGTAAACACAAATCCTCCGCCCATACAAAGGATTGTGCAATTCAGTCACCACGTGAGTCCTCGATTGAAATTCCGTACCCAAACTTTCTACCCCCTTATCATAACCTTTCATTTATGTCTTTCATGTCTTATCATTCTCTGAATTCTTCTTGTACTATTTCATAGTACCATTTTTCTTTATAGCATCAAGCTATACCTTTTGGACCATTAACAGGTCTCTCGGTTCTTTTACAGTCTCATTAGATCCCATCATAGTCTTACTTTACAATCTATTACTTATTTGCTTTCCTTATCTTATGATCGTATCGTAGTACGATCCTCTTACCGTTCCTGATCATGTTATTATGATCTCTTCCTATACTTTTTAGATTACCTTGTTATCTTTATTACTTAAATCAGGTGTCTCCTGATTTTCTTTCATCTTTGAATCCTTTCAAATATTCTTTCAGATATGTTCTTAATTAAACTTTTGAATTTTCTCAATTCGTTATTTTCAATCAAATCTTTCTTAGTATATTCATCTCTTTCTTATATTCTTATAAGTTTCATATTTCCTTCGCTTTAGCCAACATCTGAGAACATCTTTCTCAACTTATATCTCTCAATTCTAATTCCCCCCCATGTTCATCAAACTTATCACGTATTTGGGCTCAGGAACTTACCATAATCATATGGTTAAGGAGCTTGTCCTAGTCAGGCCTTAGTCGCCCATTCGCTAAAGGGGCTCCACCATACAATCATGAGTTACGAGCTTACTATACGCTTGAGTTTTCAGAACACTCAACTAACCGTACTCTTCCTTACTTTAGGTTATAGCCTGAGGTATCATTTACCTAAGGGTTATAACCTCTAGCTCTGATACCAACTGTAACGACCCCGAAATTCGACCCATTTTATTCTCTTAAATCTTGTATTTAATATACATTATCTTCCTTACATCCAAATTTCGGTTCGTTAATAAATCTTTAATCACCTTAATTGATCCATTATTTAATATCAATATTATCAATTACCAAATTTTCGGTATAAATTTTTCTTTTTCTCAACTTAATCATTGTATTAAATCATTTGGATATTTAAAATTCTTACATTTTGATCCTAGTCCCTGAATCGCAACCTTAACCTTTTTCTTTTCTTTCCTTGTACCAATATCTTAAATCTCATCATTCCAAATTTAATATCCTTTCATATCCGTATAACTATTCATTAATTTAAAATTTACAGTCATTTAATTTCATACAAATATTCCTTGTTGCATCATTCGTAATCAAACATATAATAAATTTCTATTGTAACTCTATCTAATACAATCACAGTTCAAAATTTAACTTTTCTTATCATGTCTGGATTCGACATATATATACATATGAAACATCAGTATAAACTTAACACATGTATCCACATTGAATGGAAAATATAACAAAACGTTTCCCACCTTCTAGACAATTCATCTCTAACAATTAATCCGACATTTCTTGAAATTTATTTCTTTCCTGCAAAAATATTTATTAAGCAAGTAATGAGCACAATGGCTCAGCAAGTTCAACAGTTATATTCACGTAGCACATACCTTATCATGCTTGGTGTGTGTCATACATCATGTGCTTGTGCTTCTACTATAGCAATATATCTCATATATATCCATATCGTTGCACAAAATACACATTGTGGTCATATTAATCACGTATCATGTAACACATAATTTGTATACAGTTAAAACAAGAATTACATATCATAACATTTCAACATTTAACATAAAAGGGACTGAAGAACTTGCCTGGCGTCCAACTATTTAATTGATAGCTTAAAACCCTCTCTCGATCAACCTATGATCATAAAATAATCAAATAATAATTATTTAACTCATCGTGATATTAATTTAATTAATTAATATCATCTCTAGGCCAATTATTAATTTATATGGCCAATTATATTCTCCTCGTTCTTTAAAATATTCCTTTAACTTAATATTCAACACCTCTAATACGGACAACCCGGCTCATCGGATAAAATTTAGCATATCTGGTTGTCCGGATTTTTATTTAATCATTTTCTAGCTTTTAAACTTAATAGATTAATATTTAAATATTAATTTCCAAAATTTACTATTTTTACAAAAATATTAAATTTAATGCTCAAATATCATTTCTATATTTTTAGTATTTTTCTATAATTTTCTATGATTTTTAAACAATTTTTAAGCATTTATTTCATTAAAAACTAATTCTGGGGGCAATTTGGTAATTTCCGCAGCAAAGGGACAAAACTGGCATTTTTCGGAAAGCTCAAGGGCATTTCCGTAACTTCCGCGCCCTTAGGGACACGTTCGTCATTCCCCGAAAAGGCCGAGGGCATAATCGCCTTTTCGCGCAAACCACAGCCGCGCGCAATGCGCGCGTCATGCTTTCGTCGTCTTAAAACGACGCCGTTTTACAGCGGCTTCGGCAAAATTGGTCTCGCGCATGGCGCGGACCGGTCTCCTGACTCCAAAACGACGCCGTTTTGTCGCCGGTTACGGAAAGTTACGCCCGCGCAATGCGCGGGCTACTGTTCCTGCTTCTCCTTCACACTTCCGCGCACAGTACACCACCCTTTTCCAATTTTGCTTCCATATTGCTCATAATTTTCCCAACAAAATAACTCCAAAAATCACAAAATTCATACATCAATATCCAAAAATTATTTGGAATCATTATTCTAATTATTTATAATTTTTCCACAATAATAATTTATTATCAATAAATAAAATAAATATTTTATACCTTCTAACACTTGGTAAACCTTCTCATGAAGCTTCTCATCATCTTGATAGCACCAATTCTTCCTACCACTCGGTTGGTGGTAGTGAAGGTGGCGGGTGGTGGTGTAGGAAGAAGAAGAAAAAGAGAACATGTTGTCTCTTTTTTTTTCTTTTTATCCTTTTTCTTTTCTTTCTTATTTCTTTTTTATAACCAAAGAAAAGTTAACAAAATTTAAACACCACCACCGTTCCACCGACTTGCCTTTTTCTAGAAAAATCCAACCGGTTATCATAATTAATATGTAAATTTAATTATTTTAAATACATTACGTAATTATATCGTGTAATAAATATTTTATATAAAAAATATAAAACATTTATTTTAATTCACTAAAATTCATATTATGATTTATAAATAATATTAACACCTCTTTGGGTACTTTACTTGACAAATTTTGTACACGCATAACGTCATGCATGTAATTATTTGAGGTAATTTATACCTCCAAAAATCATCAAATAATTCGTAGGACATATAAAAATTATCTTTCATAATTTTTCACTTCGTTACTTGTACAACATGTTACATTAACATGTTCACGTTTCCGAAATATTATCATTCATAAAGGTCATAATAATTTAATTATGCATAAACATAATTTTTAATAAATTAAATCCTTCCTTTTTCTTATTTATTATTCAATTCTTTAATAATCATATTAATTTCTTTATTTATAAATTATATAATTTAATATTATATAATTTATATAATTACATTCTTCTTTTAAATAATTTCTTAATTTCCTCCAACTTTATTCCATTTAATCACTTATATAAATTACATAATTATTCTTATATAATTTATATAATTATTATTTTCTTCATACCTTATTTTAATTTCCTTATATAAATTATATAATTTATTATTATATAATTTATATAATTACTTTTCTTTCTTAATTAATTTTCTAAATTTCTTCCAAAATTCTTAATTAAATATAAAATCAATAATTACAATTTTATTAACTTCCTCATTCGCTTTTTATTTAAATTTGGATTAACTTAATTATTAATCCCTTAATTTTTATAATTAATGAAATTTATAATTTTATCAATTAAACATAACACACATATATAAATGTATATATATAAATATATACATATCTAACTCCTACATTTCACATTACCACATAGCCTTAACTAAATTATAATTTCTGCATTTTCATAATAATTTAATTGTACAATTACCTGAAATTCTTTTATTTCTCATAAATTGTTTTTAAACAATTTATTTACTTTTCAATTATTTTAATTCAACACAATTCGTCATGATCTCTGTACAGATTTAATTTACTAATTAAATCTTATCACATACCTTAAATCATAATAATTAATTTAAACAATCTTGATGATTTTATCAATTAAATTCTCATTTATATTATTAAAGAAATCCTGAAAATTCGGATCCTCACAGGATCCAAGTTCGCTCAGCATGTTATGAAAATCCATCACTTTAGTGGTTTGCAGTATGAGGTACTCTGGTAGCGAAGTACTGTTAAACCGGGATATGTGTTCATTCAGCATATTATAAAAGTTTTTCCAAAATAAAATTTTTAAATTCCTCTACTCTTATGAAGATTTGATGGTAGGATGGGGTAATATTTTCTAATTGTGAGCAATAATGAAAGTACAAATTTTGAAGTAAAGAAATTATGAAATGTGATGAATTACAAAATTTGCAATGTTCAATGATCATGAGAAAGGAAGGAAAGAAAGATATGTTGAATGAATGCAAAGGAAATATATATGTTGTAAATGAATGAGATATGAGTACACAGAAATTTCGAGAACGAAATTTTTGAAGGATGGGTGAATATGACGCCCAGGATTTTTAGAGTAGTTCTAAATAAGGATTATGATTAATTAAGTAAATGTTGGAATTTAAAACCAAGTGTTGAATAATAGAGGTATTAAGGAATGATTTATGATGTAAGCCATGTGCGAAATGACCTATGTGAGTGACTGAATATGTTGGATGTATTACAAAGAGAAATGGAATGTGAAGAAGATTTATGAGTATCAATTAAGAAAAGAAGGTTGAATGTGCAAAGTATAAATGATGGGCAATAGAGAGTATGAAATAAGTGGATTGAGTAAGGGTAAATGCGATTAAAGAAAGGAAATTTTACAGAGAATGAGAAACTATCTTGATAAGTGCGTCAAGAAACGAGTTAAAGTTTTATTAATAAAATTGTTAGGGAATAGTGAAATGTAATACTATAGAGAAATTGTAAATTGAATTAAGAGTTGAATACTCTGACAGCTATGATCATTATTGTATTATCCATTAAAGATGTAAGTTATGGATATTAAAGAGGTAAGATATGATTATTATTGAGTTTAATTGTTCTTTATCAAGATAACAGTATAGCAAAGTGCTATAAATGAAATAGGTAAGGTTATTACAAAAATGGTAATTCCGGGGACGGAATCCTGTTAAGGGGGGAAGAATGTGAGGACCCAAATTTTCGAAATTTCTTTAATAATATTAAATAAGAATTTAAATAACAAAATTATTAAGATTATTTAAATTACTTATGATTGAGATATTTTATGTAAATTAAAGTGTGTGATAAGATTTAATTGGTAAATTAAATCTGTACAGAGATTATGATAAATTGTGTGGAATTAAAGTAATTAAAGAGTAAATAAATTGTTTAAAAATAATTTATTAAGAATAAGAAAAATTTCATGCAAAAGTACAATAAAAATTGTACAATAAAATTGTTATGGAGGTACGAAAATTATTATTTAAATGATGTTATGTGATAATGGGAGATATATGGATTAGACATGTATATAAATATATTTGTATATATATGTGTGTGCATGTTTAATTGCTAAATTTTAAATTTTATTGTTTATGGAAATTAAGGGATTAATAATTAAATTAATCCAAATTTAAATTAAAAAAAAAGTTAATGAGGGAGTTAGTAAAATTGTAATTATTGATTTTAGATTTAACCAATAATTATGGAGGAAGTCTAGAAATTAATTGAGAAGAAAAGTAATTATATAAATTATATAATAAGAAATTATATAATTTATATAAGGAAATTAATTTAAAGTATGAAGGAAATAATAATTATATAAATTATATAAGAATAATTATATAATCTATATAAGAGGATTAAATTGAATAAGGATGCAAGAAATTTTTTATAAATTGTACTTTGGGTAAAATGGAAATTAATTAAGAATAAAAGTAATTATATAAATTATATAGTAATAAATTATATAATTTATATAAGGAAAATTAATGTAAATAGTAAGGAAATAATAATTATATATACAATATATCAAAATGATTATGTAATTTATATAAGAAGAGTACATTAATTAAGAAATGAAATAAAATTGTACAAATGGTCCAATATTTTATTATATGGTGTATATTTAAAGTGTGCCGAATAGTAAAGAAATGAAAAATAAATGAGAAGAATGAAGGTTTTAATTTATTAAAAATTATGTTTATGTATAATAGAATTGTTATGATTTTTATAGAAGATAATATTTTAGAAACGTGAACATGCTAGTGAAAAATGTTGTACAAATAATGAAGTGAAAAGGTATGAAAAATAATTTTTATATGTTATATGTATTATTTTATTAATTTTGGAGGTATAAATTACCTCATATAATTACATATATGTCATTATACGTGTACAAAATTTGTTAAATAAAGTATCCAAAAATGGTATAAATATTATTTATAAATCAATTTATGATTTTTAGTGAATTAAAATAATTATTTTATATACATTATATAAAATATTTATTACACGAAATATTTACGTAATGTATTAAATATTTAATTATGCGTGATTTTGTGGCTTAACCGACTTTTTAGAGGCGGTGGAATTGTATGATTTTCCAAAGTGGTTAAGTCTTGAGGCTAATTAAAAAGAAGAAAAAGGGAATAAAGCATGAAGAAAGGAAATAAAAACACACAAGCAAAACAAAAACCAACTCTCTCTCCTTTTTTCTACCACCACCACCCGTAGCCTCCATCACCACCACCGAGAGGGAAGAATTTTGGTGCCAACAAAGTGAGGTACAAGCTTTATAGGAGGTTTGCAAGCTTAAAGAAGGTATAAAAATGAATTTATTGGAATTATTTTAGTATTTTTAGTGATAAAATAATTTTGTGAAAATTTAGTAAATAATTATTCTAAATAATTTTTGGATGTATATTTGTAAATTTTATGATTTTTAGAACAATTATGTTGTGGAAATTATGAACAAAAGTTGGTTTAAAATTGTTCTTGCTGGCTACTGTCGCTGGAAAGAAGAAGAAAAAAAAATGGCTGCCCGCACATTGCGCGACGCCCAGATTTTTCCGGAACCAGGGTTAAAACGACGCCGTTTTTGGAGACGCAAATTCTGGTCGACCGCGCCATGCGCGGCTATCCCTGCGGTGTCGCGAAACGACGCCGTTTAATAGGAGTGGACGAAGGAATGCCGTGCAATGTGCGGCCGTGGTTTGGGCGAAATTACGATTTTTCCTCGACCTTTTTCGAAAATGACCAGTGTGTCCCTTGGCCTCGATAAATTACGATCATACCCCTGATCTTTTCTGTTAATGCCAAACGTGTCCTTATAGTTGCGGAAATTACGAAAATGTCCTCAAAAAATAGTTTTTAATTAAATAAATGTTTAAAAATTGTTTAAAAAATATAGAAAAGTACTAAAAATATAGAAATGATATTTGGGCTTTAAATTTAATATTTTTTTGTAAAAATATTAAATATTGGGGATTAATATTTAAACACTTTAAATATTAATATAGTAAGTTAAAATTTAGAAAATGGTTAAATGAAAATCCGGACAACCAAATACGCTAAATTTTATCCGATGAGCCGGGTTTTCCGCATTGAATGTGTTTTACATTAGTTAAATTAATATATTAAGGGACGAGGTTAATATAATTAACCATATTAATTAGTAATTGACCGGTACCCTAAAATAAACCGTCGGGTAGTGTTAACTACATTATAGATGATATTAATTAATTAAATTAATATCATGAGGAGATAAATAATTATTAATTGATTATTTTATGATCATAGGTTGTTCAAAAAAGGGTTTTGAGCTACCAATTTAATAATTGGACGTCAAGGCAAGTTCTTCAGTACTTGATTTTAAATGTCATATGACGTTATATGTTTACTTTGTTCAAATGCGTATAGAAATTATATGTTATGTGATCTATGAATAATATGGCTACGATGTGTACTTTGTGCAATGACATGAATATATGTGAATTAATTAATGTTGGTTTTACGAAATTGCTAATCTGAATTAGATATAAGACATGCGAGATATATTGCTTTAGTAGAAGTACAACACATGATGTATGACACACACAGAGCATGTTATGCTATGTGCTACGTGAAGCATGTAAGGTGTAAACTGTTGAACTTGTTGATCCATTGTGCTCATTACTTGCATAAAATAAACTTTTACAGGTAAAGAAATGAGTTCCAAGAATATCATATTATGTTATAGACGGATTATCCTAGAAGTTTGTGAACGTAATTATTATATTTCCAATAGCATAATTCAATGTGAGTAAATTGCGAAGTTTACATTAATGTGTTGTATGTACGTATAAATTGGATCCGGACAGGGCGAATAGAATTAAATTATGAACTGTAATTGTTCAAGATAGTTGTTACGTTAGAAACCATTATATGTCTAATTATGAATTGCGAAACTAAGAATAATTGTATGAATATAAGCAATATTAAATTTTGAAGGTTGAGCTTTACAACACTTGTAACAAAAGGAAAAGGTAAAGGTTGCGATCCAGCGACTACGATCGAGACGATATGTTTTTAAATGTCAAAATATTTTAATACAATGATTAAAATTGAGAAGAAAAAATTATACCTAAGATTTTGGTAATTGATGACTATAATGTCAATTAATGGATTAATTGAAGTGATTAAAGATTTATTAACGGGCCAAAATTTGGACGTGAGGAAAATAATGTATAATAAGCATGAAATTAAGGTAATAAGGTTGGTCGAATTTCGGGGTCGTTACATCATCTACTATGTTGATCTCAAGTCCAAGGATCATTTTTACTACTATCACATTAGGAACTCCTATTGACAGTCAAGTAAAACTCCATTAAATGTTCCTTAAGCGAGTCATATTTAGTGAACTTATTCTCTAATAAGCACCTACATGCTTACTTTAGTGTCTCCACACATATGATTATGAGATCAATTATCCTCTTCGAAAGAGTAAACATAGTATGTGCTAATCTATTCAGATTCAATAATTCTCATTTTAGTGATCCCACGATTATGAACATTTAGCTATCTTGAATTTAAATCTCATTAGCATAATCAACATTATAATTATAAAGCATTGCTCAAAACTATAGGTTTACATTTAATTAATTCAATCAATTAATTATGAATAAATAAATGCCTTCAAATAAAAAATTTATTAATAAACGAACAAGATTACAAAGTATATGCTTATCCAATCAAATGTGACTGGCTTAAAGGCGTATACTTTTAGTTAAGTCTTGGGTGTAATCTCTTACCCATTTACTTCTAATAAGAACATCAGTCCTTGTGCCTTCTTATTTGAGTTCTTCAAGTTCTGGATCATGTTGAGTGACTTCTTCATTTCGTTGAGTATCCTCCTCTGGAATAGTATGTTCTAATCTCCTGATTTGGCATGACGATCGTTGGATCTGCCTCTTCAGCATTAGTTTTTGTGATCGTGGGATTCGTCTCTACAATTGATGTGTTTAGATTTATAAACTTATCAAATGATATAGCCTTCTTTGGTGCACCTAAGTCAATTTCATCAAAGATAATATGGATTAAAACTTCAATGCTCAGTGTATTCTTGTTGAACACTCTATAAGTTTTGCTTTCCATAGAGTATCCAAGAAATATTCCTTCATCTGCTTTGGCTGAAACTTCGTTCGGTGTTTCTTGCCATTGTTGAGGATATAACATGTATAGCCAAATACATGAAAATAATCGATGTTTGGCTTTCTTCCTTTACATAATTTGTAGGGCGTCCTTTTTAGAGTGGAGTGAATTAATGATATCTTCTAAGTATAACAAGCCATATTGACTGCCTTAGCCAAAAAATATTCAGGAAGACAAGTTGCTGCTAGTAGAGTTCTTCCAGCTTCTATCAGTGTTCTGTTCTTTCTTTTAGCTACTCCATTTTACAATGGAGTTTTTAGAGCTGAGAAATTATGTTGAATACCATTACCTTCACAGAACTGATCTACCTCAGCTGCATCAAATTCTTTTTCATGATCACTCCTTATTGCGTTGATTTGCTCACTCTTCTCAATGACAACCAGCTTGAAGAATTTGATTAGTTGAGAACTGGTTTTATCCTTAAAGCTTAAGAAGAATACCCAAGTGAATCCAAAGTAATCATCTACTTGAAATATAAGTAAGCACACTTAGAAGGGGGGGTTGAATAAGTGTGGAGTAAAACTCTATCCAATTTTTTTAATTTATTAAAACAGTAAATAATTCAGTTTACTGAATATCTAATTTCAGTTTATTGATTTTGAAACTGATTTAGACTGTTAATAATTTTATAAGATAAGATAAGATAATTATTTTTCTTGTATTAAATGAATGCCTGAGTTGAAATGAATAATTTTCTCATAAAATATATATGTTAAATTATTCAAAATGTGTATTACAATTTAAAATTGAAAGATGAAATGAACGAATAAAATTAAACAATCAACCACATGTACAAAAGATTTTTTCGTGGTTTGGCCCCTATCATCTACTCTAGTGGTCTACTCTACGTCCAATACCAACTAGTATTGGAAACTCCTTTATTATTCAACTTGGTTTACAAATAACTCACTTTACAGTTCAAGTTCCCAACCTTTGAGGACTAATCCTCCCAAGCTCATATGCTTACCTTGTGTAAACCTATGCACTCCTTGAGTACATTTACTCACCGAGCTCCTAAGCTCACTTGAAACTTGAATGTAAAGACCACTAATCTAAACCGGATTAGAAAACAACACTTTAAAGATTATATAAATAATTGAACCAACAACTATGATTAAAGCAAGAGATATATATCAATTTAAAGCTCAATACTAAATGCAATGATCAAGTAAACAAAGAAATATATCACCAGTTAAGCTCGAGTATGAAAGTTGAAAATAATTTTATTTTTCTTTGAGACCTTTCAGCTCTTAATTATACTTCATCTGAAGAAATAATGATTGTAGAGAATATGAAGTATTAAATTCAAAATATGATCAGTATATCCTCTTTCTCTCTATGTAAGTTCTCTCTATTTCTCGGCTAGAAGAAGCTAGTTAATTTATACATAGAGCACTACAAGCCGTTACATACACCATAAGAAAAGTTATCGTTAATGAGTATGTAAACATATAGATTAAGATCAATTAGGAATTAAAAGGATTGCAACGGTCTGAAAATATTTTTAACAAGATTATAGATTGGTTACCGTAGCATGGATCATGGATATTACCGTTAGGATCAATTTAGATAGATTGATTATCCCATGAATAAAGCTTGACAAATTTATTCCTTTAATCAATCATCATAATTGATTTCTCGATTTATTATGGAAAAATTAATTCTATTATATTCGATTAGATTAAACATGTAAAATATCTATCTTTGAAAAGTTCATATATCTTATTCCCATAATTAGATCCAATCAACATAATTTATTATAAAAGATTTAGACAAGATATGATCAATCAATTATGGTAATACTATAAATCTCGATCAACATATTTAATCATGGAAAGCCCAATCAATTTATATAGTAAATGATTTAATGTCAATCTACCAATAAAGATTATCTAGAATTAATATCAATCAATCAATTAATTATGATAATCTAGATTTAAGATCAATCAATCAATTATGGTAATCTAGATTTAATATCAATCAATCAATTATGGTAATCTAGATTTAATATCAATTAATCAATTAATTATGATAATCTATATTTAAGATCAATCAATCAATTATGGTAATCTAGATTTAATATCAATCAATCAATTAATCTAAATTTAATATCAATCAATTAATTAATTATGATAATCTAGATTTAAGAACAATCAATCAATTATGATAATCTAGATTTAATATCAATCAATCAATTATGATTATTCAATCAATCAGTTAAATATGAAAATCTTGATTTCCAATTAATTAATTAATCAACAGATTTATTTATGAAAAGTTTTGATCACTTTCACAAATCAATCAATTAATTAATTATAATAATGTAGATTTAAGATCAATCTATCAATTATGATAATCTAGATTTAATATCAATCAATCAATTATGATTATTCAATCAATCAGTTAAATATGAAAATCTTGATTATCAATTAATTAATCAGTCAACAAATTTATTTATGAAAAGTTTTAATCACTTTCGTCAATCAATTATTCATTTAAATCTTGGTTAACTAATTTTCTCCAACATAGAAAGTTTAATCACACAATACTAAGATGACATAATTTATTTATACTCCTTTTCAAAATTTGTTAAATTTAATTAAATCTTTTTTTAAATATCAAGATAACCGAAAATCAATTTTTCATAAAACCTAATTATTATTTTTAATTACTTTATGAAAAACTTAATTTTAGCCTTTCATATTTAATATGTCATACAATCTTATGAGCTTTGATTGAAATATAAATCAATGCTAAGATCTTACACGGAATCCTAGAAGCCCAATGTAGATCTTCAAGATATTATGTTCAATAGCTTCTCAAAATTCTGTAGAAAAAATCCAGCTTGCAATTCAGCTTGCTGCATGACAGTGCTTTATCTTTCTTAATCCAGTTTGGTTCTCAAGCTTGTTGTATGGATACACATTAATGTTCTAGTATCCAGGATACTAAATAAGACTGTTGTATAAAATAATTTTGATTTCTTAATCTAGCTTTGCTAGTCAGGATGTTTTATGGCTGTGTAGTAATCTAGTTTACTCTCCAATTAGCTACATTGCACATTTTAACCTGCTACATATATCTTATCATACAATAACACGATTTTAATATAAAGATAAAGTCATCATCAAAACCAAATAACAGAGTGTGACCAAGTCAACACTACTATCACCAGTGAATATCTCTTTCCTCCAAGACTGACAGTTGGGATAGGTCCAAAGAGATCTATATACAATAACTGCAAGAGCTTACCATTAAAGTTAGTTGCCTTACTTTTGAATGAGCTTCTGGTTTATTTTCCAAGCTGATAGGCTTTGCATGGTCTTTCTTTAACAAAACTTAGCTTTGGCAAGCCTGAAACTAAAACTTTGGATGCAACTTTTGACATATTTTTAAAGTTCAGATGAGATAATCTCCTATGCCACAACCAGTTTATGTCTTCTGAAGCTTTGGCAAAAAAAGCAAGTTATTTTTTATGAGCTAAGCTCTTCAAGGTTAACCACATATACGTTGCCTTCTCTAGTTCCAACCAGCTTCAATGAGTTGGTTTCCAGATCTTTGACTTGACATTGGTTGTTAAGAAAGATTATTTGATGTCCTTTATCACATAATTGAAATTTGATAGTAAAGCTTTATTTTCAGTCATGTGCCTTGAGCATCCACTATTGAGATACCAGATAGAATGAGTGGAGCTATTTTCCTGCAATAAAAATCATTCTTTATATTAGTACCCAACTATGATTGGGTCCTGACTTGTTAGTATCACTACAAAAAAAAGCTTATTTCCAACGAAATTTATTCTGAAGGAATTTATTCCGTCAAAAATAAGCTTTTTTCTGACTGAAAAGGTAAAATCGTCGAAATCCATCATAAAAAGTGCTACAATGGCAAGAAAAATGCCCTTATTCCGACGAAATAGGCTCATTTTCGACGGATTTATTTCCAATGCGATTATTTACGATCGAATTTTCAATGGACAATTATGTCGAAAATAAGCTTATTTTCAACGGAATAAACTTATTTTCAACAGAATTGTCCATCGAAAATAAGTTTTTTTCTTGTAGTGTATCTTTGGGAACCCATATTTACTTGGTTTTGGGTTTATAATGTGCCGAATGGTAATCATAATAATATATTGTAGCTACATGACCATAATTATAATAATTATCGCATTTTATGTTTGTGTGTGTGAGTGGAGATCTTCTAGTCAAGGACACTTGTGGAGGATAGCCATTGTTAGTCTTTCTTCTTAATCGAAATTCTCACTGCTTCCATACTACTTTACATTTTTATAGCTTCATAAAATAGAAGTCAACTCTACGTTTTAAGCCCGGTTGATTCGTAGAGTTAGATTTACCTAACCTTATAATTCTTCGAGGCATAATCATAGACCTTCGCCTACTCTGCGAATTTTTAAAACCTAAGCCATTACGTAACCTACTGTCCATAAGAACAATAACGTTGCTTACAAAGATCACACGGTTATGAATAATAGACTTAGCAATCTCTTTGGATTTTACAAACACAATGTTCCTAGAAGCATCATTAAAGTTAGTTTCCAATGAATTTTCCATATTTGGAACTGAAGATGAATCATCAAATCACAATCCTGGCCTATCAATAGTCAATCTCTGACTTACTATCAGGGAGTCTATAGTCATAGAAGAACGATTCTACATTGAAATTGTCTTTTACAACTCCTCTATTTTAGATATCATAATTGACTCTCTCTTTGCAGTACATTCAATTATCTGTCTCAATCTTTCATTCTCAGCCTCAAGATTGGAGAGAGAGAGAGAGAGAGAGAGATGCAGTGCGTTATAGAACTGTTTTCAGCTCAACTTGGACTTTTTCTTTCTCCTCTTAAAGAAGAGAATGATCCTTTAATAGAACCCTGAACCATTTCATGTATTAATGCAATATAATGTAATGTCATGCAAAGAAGTTCTTAAATCATTGATATCAACATCAGAAAAGTTAAAATAAAATACCTCATTAATGTCAACCTCTCTATGATCAGTAGTTTTACTGGTTTCTGCTTCAATGGTCATTAAGCATAGATTTGCCGCTTAAGATCCTTCATCTTCACTCTGAATCATTTTCTTAATCACTCCATGACTCTTCATCTACAAGGCCCTTTTCCCTTTTCTTCTAAAACTTCTTGTAACTTTTGAATTCCTTCTTTGAAGAAAACTTCCTATTTTCTTTCTTTAACTCATCTCGTAGGGGCTTGTTGCAATCTGCAATATAGTGACCTGGCTTCTTGCAGTTGTAGCATAGGTCTTGAAAGTAGTATGACCTCAAGCCAATCACATGTTAATGTGATAAGCATATACTTTTTAATCTTATTCATTTATTAATAAAAGTTTTATTTAAAGGTATTTATTTATTCATGATTAATTGGTTGAATTGATTAAATAGATAAACTCATAGTTTTTGAGCAATAATTTTAGAATCATAATGTTGATTATGCTAATGAGATCTAAATTCAAGATAGCTCAAAACTAAAATACTCATAATCGTGGGATCACCAAAATTGGGATTAATGAATCTGGATATATTAGTACATACTATGCTTGCTCTTTCGAAAAAGATGATTCATCTCATAATCATTTGTGTGGAGACACTAAAGCAAGTACGTAGGTGCTTATTAGAGAATAAGTTCACTAAACGTGACTCACGTGTGTGCTTTGAAAAATATAAATGAAATTTTTTTAACGATCTAAAAAGTGTCTATGTTATTTGTCTCAGCTAGACAAAAAATGTTTTTACATCAAAATGTATTTCAAAAGAATCATCCACGCACCTTTTAGCCCGGTGCAGATGTGATGAATGACGGAATGCTCAACGTGTTGTTGAGACGGTGCGGTACTATTTCAACACCATAAAGTATGGTTTATGGTGTAGGAATTATTAACGACGGAATTCTCAACGGGCTGTCAAAATGACGCGGTAACATGAAGTCATAAATAATTTTGATTTTTGAAGGTATGTCAGAACTATAAGTCCTTGCCATTTGACTCGGCTAGACGTTTTGAAAAGTTTTGACATGATGAATGTTTTAAAAATTTCTGCGGATTATAAATTGTTAAAAGTTAGTCTATGCTAATTGATCTAGCTAGACAAGCGTTGAAGAAATACAAGTCTAAGCTATTTGGTTCAGCTAGACAAATTTTGAAAAATATTTATTGATTTCATAATTCTTTGAAAGTTATAATCAATCGAATTATTTTTGAATGGATTCTAAGGCTGAGATGAACAAAAAGATTAAGAAATACGGGCATGACAGATTGTTCTACTGGCGTGCCAAATTACGGATTAAATATACATCACTTTAATGACAGACTGATCCACTGTCAGGGTTTACAGTACGACGTACTCTGGGAGTGAAGTACTGTAACCGGGGTACATGTTTACTTTAATGACAGACTAACCCACTGTCAGTGGTTTGCAGTACGACGTACTCTGGGAGTGAAGTACTGTTAAACCGGGATAAAAGTTCATTCAGCATACTACAAAAAGTTTTATTTTTCCTCTACTCTTATGAAGATTGGATGGTAGGATGGGTTATTATTATTTGATTGTGAGTGGTAAGGAAAGTAATAATTGCGAAGTAAAGTAACTAGGAAATGTGATAGTTTAGAAATGGCAATGTGTAATGACCACGGGGACAGAATGAAAGAAATATATGTGGAATGAGTGCAAGGGAATTATATATGTTGCAAATGAATGAGATATTAGTACATAGAAATTTCGAGGACGAAATTTTATGAAGGAGGGGTGAATGTGATACCCCAGAATTTTAAAATAATTCCAAATAAGGATTATGATAAATCAAGTAAATGTTAGTATTTAAAACCTAATGTTGAATAATGGAGGTAGTAAAGAATGAATTATGAAATATGAAGAGGATTATGAATGTGAATTAAGAAGAAAAGGATGAATGTACAGAGTATAAATGAGGTGTAATAGAATGTATGAAATAAGTTGGTTAAGTAAGGATAAGTACGATTAGAGAAAAAGAAAGTTTTCGAAGAATGAGAAACTATCTTGGTAGGTACATCAAGAAATGAGTTAAAGTTTTATTAATAAAATTTTAGAGAATTGTGAAATGCGATATTATGAATTGAAATAAGAATGGAATATTCTGATACTTATGACAATTATGGTATTATTTTTGTAAGTTACGGATATTAAAGAAATAAAATATGATTATTATGGAATTAATTGTTATTCATCAAGATAAAGGTATAGTAATGTACGATAAATAAAATACGTATGATTAGTACGGCAATTATGATTCCGAGGACGGAATCCTGTTAAGGGGGAAAGAATGTGAGGATCCGAATTTCCAGGATTTCTTTAATAATATTAAATGAGAATTTAATTGATAAAATTATCAAGGTTGTTAAAGAAACTATTATTTTATGTGAATTAAGGTATGTGATATGATGTAATTGATAAATTAAATTTGTACAGAGATTGTGATGAATTGTGTTGAATTAAAATAATTGAAAAGTAAATAAATTGTTTAAAAACAATTTATGAGAAATAAAAGAATTTCAAATAAAGGTACAATAAATTGTACAATTAAATTGTTATGAAAATGTAGAAATTATGATTTAATAATGTATGTGGTAATGTGAAATATGAAAAAAAAAAAATTGGATATGTATATATATACATTTGTATATATATGTGAATGTTTAATTGATAATTATAGATTTCATTAATTATGAGAATAAAGGGATTAATAATTAAGTTAATCCAATTTTAAATAAAAAGTGGATGAGGAAGTTAGTAAAATTGTAATGATGAATTTTAGATTTAATTAAGATTTATGGAGGAAGTTTAGAAATTAATTGAGAAGGAAAAGTAATTATATAAATTATATAATAATAAATTATATAATTTATATAAGGAAATTAAAATAAGGTATGAAGAAAATAATAATTATATAAGAATAATTATGTAATTTATATAAGGTGATTAAATGGAATAAAGTTGAAGGAAATTAAGAAATTATTTAAAAGAAGAATGTAATTATATAAATTATATAATATTAAATTATATAATTTATATATAAAGAAATTAATATGAATATTAAAGAAATTGAATAATAAATAAGAAAAAGGAATGTTTTAAGTTATTAAAAATTATATTTATGTATAATGGATGTATTATGACTGTTATGAAAGATAATATTTCAGAAATGTGAACATGTTAATGTAACATGTTGTTCAAGTAACGAAGTGAAAAATTGCGAAAAATAATTTTATATGTTATATTAATTATTTTATGAATTTTGGAGGTATAAATTACCTCATTTAATTACATGCATGGTGTTATGCGTGTACAAAATTTATCAAGTAAAGTACCCAAAAGAGGTATTAATATTATTTATAAATCATGTTATGATTTTTAGTGAATTAAAATAAATATTTTATATATATTATATAAAATATTTATTACACGTAACAACTACGTAATGTAGTAAATTAATTAAATTGCATGTGGCTTATCCGAAAATTTAAGTCGGTGGTGGCATAAGTTGAATAAGTCGGTGGACTTATTAATTTGAAAAATTTTGGTTAAGTATGTTGACTGATAAAAGCAAGAAAAAGAAAGAGAAAGCAACAAAAAGAAATACAAGTCCATTCTCTCTCTCGTTCCTCCATCCGAACCACCATCAACCACCACTTTCCGACCACCATGGCTACCACTAAGAAGGAAGAAGAGATTTTGGTGCCAACAAAGGAAGAAAATCAAGCTTTGAAGGTATAAAAATATTTTTATTGGATTTATTTTGGTATTTAGATGATAAATTAATTTTATGGAAAAATTGTAAATAGTTAGGATAATGATTCCAAATAATTTTTGGATATTTATGTATGAATTATGTGATTTTTTTGAGTTATTGTGTTGAGAAAATTTTGTTCAAAAATGGTAGAAATTTAATTATTTATGGAAAGGTGGTGAACTGTTGCTGCGGAAAGAAAACGAAGAAGGAACAGTAGCCCGCGCATTGCGCGGGCGTATTCTCGGTAACAGGCGACGAAACGACGTCGTTTTGGAGCCGAGGAGACAGGCCGCGCCTTGCGCAGCTGAAGTTTCTGGAAACGGCCAAGGAACGACGTCGTTTTGGGCGCGCCATACGGATGGATCGCGCAATGCGCGGCCGGGGCAAAATGACGGTTTTGCCCCCAAACTTTTCTGGAAAGGACCGGCGTGTCCTTTGGCCACGTAAAATGACGGTTAGGCCCCTGAACTTTCCGATTAATGACCAACGTGTCCCCCAGGGTCGCGGAAATTACAGAAATGCCCCTGGACTTTCCGGAAAATTTCGGTTATGTCCCTAAGGGCGCGGAAATTACCAAAATGCCCCCAGAAATTTGGTTTTAATTGAAATAAATGTTTAAAAATTGCTTAAAAATCATAGAAAATTATAGAAAAATACTAAAAATATAGAAATGATATCTGGACATTAAATTTAATATTTTTGTTAAAATATTAAATTTTGGAGAATAATATTTAAATATTAATCTATTAAGTTTAAAAGTTAGCAAATGATTAAATGAAAATTCGGACAACCAGATATGCTAAAATTTATTCGATGAGCCGGGTTGTCTGTATGGAGGATATTTTATATTAAGTTAAATGAATATATTAAAGGAAGAGGTTAATATAGTTAACCGTATAAGTTAAAAATTAGTCCGGAAATGATATTAATTAAATAAATTAATATCATAAAGAGATAAATAATTATTATTTGATTATTTTATTATCATAGGTTGATCGAGTTAAGGGTTTGAGCTATCAAATTAATTAACTGGACGTCAGGCAAGTTCTTCAGTCCCTTTTATGTTAAATGTTGAATTATTATGATATGAAATTCTTGTTTTAAATACGTACAAATTATGTGCTATGTGATACGTGTTTAATATGACCACAATGTGTTCTTTGTGCAACGATATGAGATATATTGCTATATTTGAAGCACAAGCACATGATATATGACACACACCAAGCATGTTAAGGTATGTGCTACGTGAAATATAAACTGTTGAACTTACTGAGCCGTTGTGCTCATTACTTGCTTAATAAACATTTTTGCAGGCAATGAAATAAATTTCAAGAATACTGGATTAAATTATAGATGAATTGCCTAGAAGGTGGGAAAATGTTATTGTTATATTTTCCATTCAATGTGGATACATGTGCTAAATTCTATAGATGTTATGTATGTACGGATATGTCGAATCCAGACAGAATGAGTAAAATTAAATTATGAACTGTAAATGTATGAGATAAATGTTACGATAGAGAATTACGCTATGGTTAATTATGAATTTTTAAATAAAGGATAATTGTGGAAATATAATCAACATTAAAATTAAATGTTGAACTTTATGGTACATGAAGGAAAGAAAAAGTAAAGGTTACGATCCAGGGACTAGGATCCAGATGTAAGGATTTTAAATATCCAAATATTTTAATATAAAGATTGAATCGAGAAAAAGAAAAATTTATATGAGAATTTTGATAATTGGTGATTTTGAAATTAAATAATGGATCAATTTAGGAGATGAAAGATTTATTAACGGACCGAAATTTGGACGTAATGAAAATAATGTTTATTAAATACAAGATTTAAGGGAATAAAGTGGGTCGAATTTCGGGGTCGTTACAAGTATAGCCTTATGTGTGCACAATAAACTATAGTTTATTCAATAAATAGATTACTCATTATCAATTACATCAACATGTAACTTCTTTTAATTTTGTCTCTTAAATTATTATGAGTATATGTGTGCACATCCGAATAAAAATTATTTAAGTTAAGTACGACCTAGCATTTTATATAAGTGAAGAGAAAAATACCTTTCATGTGTGTGCACAACAAAACAGCATTGTTCAATTCCTTATAAACATCCAATTTAATAAAACAACATCTCAAATAATCAATATAAGCTTTGTGTGTGCATAAAACGTATATTGACTATTTGATGCTCTATCGTTTTATTATGCTAGAAGGCGACGTTCGATATTCTTATTATCTTTGAACGTTACAACTTAATATTTTTTACCTTGAGAGTTTTATTATTAATTTTCTCGTCTTGTTTAGCACACATGCACGTATATATATATATATATATATAAAATATGCGTCATATTATTTAATATGTGAAACATGTTTGATAATACAAAAAATATACATAATTAGCATGCATATCAAAATACTATATTCTATTTGGATTGATTATAGACTTTATTCTAGTTTGACTCACTAGAGCCACCAAGCGAACCAAAAGGTCAAAACATAGGGTGCAAGAACAAATACATACAAATGTAACTATTACATTTATAACCCATGCTCCATTATAAACGGGTCTTCAAGTGCTCCTTGCCCTTCGGCTCCAATTCTTCAAAATAATTCTATCTAATCCTATTACATATCTATTTTCTTAAAATAAAAACCTTCATCAGCAGTCAAGGGAAAGTACATAAGAAAGAAATAGAATTTACAATAGAAAATTTTAGAATGATGAGGTATGCAAATCCCATTTATAAAAACTTATTCATTGATGCATCCACATAAAATAAATTCAATCACATTAGTCAATAGTTCATAATTAATTCCTTGTATTATCATACATAGCATCATATGCATCGATACAACATATTCATCTCAAGAATTAAAATTATTCCATATATATATATCGATATTATTTAATAGGCAATTTAGGTTGCATGAAATTTAATTTCATGTTTAAAATAACCTTTTTATTTTAATTATAAAATCATTCAAAATAAACCTTTTATTTTATAGTTTTAAAAAAACTGCACGAAAAAATCAAAAAATAGAATATGCCATCCAGTGCCTCGCCACTGTTTTGTAATACAAAAACAGCGCCCCAGCGCTAGAACGTAGTATAAAAACAGTGCCCCAACGCTGTTCACCAAAACCAATTTCTGTAGTTCGCGATTTTTCTTCTTTTTTTTCCAAAACTTGAGTTTTGCTTCTGGTTTTCAAAACCCATGATTTTATATAACAAATACTACCAAATAAATTGTTCTAAACACATACCCATACATATACGGAATCTAAACAATGAATAATTAACATAAAGTTTGACTTTTGATACTACTGTTGGTTTATAAATATCCATAAACATACAATCAAATTGCATAATAAAGCGAAAATATGGCAAAAATCATATTTTAAAATTTTTACAAACCAAAAAAACAAAATCCACCTTTATGCTCAATTATTAATTAAACAAGAATGAGTTAAAAATTTATACCCATGTAAATACTATTTTTCAACAAGCACGAGTTCACCTCCAATTCCTTCGCGTTCTTCTTCAAATCCACTTATTAGATTCTTAATATCAACATTAGTTACCCAAATGTGTAGCCTCTAGATGTGATCCACCAAAAAAAATATGAATTCAAGAAATATTTTGATTCTACTAGATCTTGGGTGGTAGTAAACCCTAATTTTCTTTCTTTTCTAATTTTTTAGATGTAGAGAATTGTGTAAGTAACCCCAAATGATAATAAGACTTTTCTTATTTATATATTTTTCCTACCATCATAAACTCTTTAGGAATAGGATTTTAATTTAATTCTCATTTAATTAGGAACCAAATTATTTATTATAATAATTATAATTCTCAAACTATTTAGGAACTTAATTATTTATAATAATACTAATACTTATTAATTAATTCTTAAATCATTTAATAACTAAATAATAATAGTAGTAGTAGTAGTAGTAGTAGTAGTAGTAGTAGTAGTAGTAGTAGTAGTAGTAATAATAATAATAATAATAATAAGATTCATTTTATTAATTTATAATTAGTAATTCCAAAATGCTAAATTATTAATATTAAACTATTTAATTTATTCTATCATGATAGTATAAATTAAATATACTTAATTTATTATTATGATTATGCCACTTATTTCTTAAATAAATATTTCTCTTTTTCAGTGTGACCCTTTAGATTCTCTGTATTATATCAGTTGTAGAATAAATAAATTATACCTATTAAATACTATTTATATAAATGAATTAAATTATTTAATTCATTTACATAAATGATATTTATTCCATAATAAGGGTAAACCCCCTTAACGATCAACGACTTTTCGGTTAATATGAATTTCAACATTTAATCACAAAGAACATATTCCGTGAATAGTTACCGTACAATTCAATCATTTTACCACATAATATCTCAATCAAATGTATGACATGAAATTTCTATCAAGTCTTATTTTATTCGATCTTATGTATTTCAATTATCAAATGTACAACTCTAATATAAATTAGAAGTTCCTTTCTAATTTTTACTCCACATTGGCCTAAAATTTCTGAGTTGTCATTTATCGAATCGCATAAGACATTCTCTCCCTTTACTGGTAGTGGTAGATCATTTGTTAATCATTCACTTACCTCCATATATAACTTATTATACCCGAACATATCATTTATTATACCCAAATAGTCTTAACGAATATGAAAAAGTATAACTCATCATACATAAGGTACTATGATGATCTCAAGTCCAATGATCACTTATACTATTATCACATTAGGAAGTTATACTAATAGATAAGTAAAACTCTATTAGGTGTTCCTTAAACGAGTCACATTCAGTGAACTTATTCTCCAATAAGCACCTATATATTTATTTTAGTGTCTCCACATAGATGATTATGAGATCAATCATCCTCTTCTAAAGAGAAAGCATAGTATTCACTAATCCCCATTTTAGTGGTTACACGATTAAGAACATTTTACTTTTGAGTTATCTTGAATTTAGATCTCATTAGCATAATTAACATTATGATTCTAAAAGTATTGTTCAAAACTATGGGTTTACCCATTTAACTAAATCAATCAATTAATCATGAATAAATAAATGTCATTAAATAAAATATTTATTAATAAATGAACAAGATTATAAAGTATATGCTTACCACATCAAATGTGATTTGCTTGAGGGCTTACTACTTTCAATAGCCTTCTATGTTGCATCTAAGATACTACCGGGTGGATGGTCTCTAATCGTACTCCCGGGCTGGGATACAACTACCCCAACGGCCCTACGTCTCATCTCATATAACCAGCCAGAGTACTTCTTCGCAATATGTGCAATAATGACATTGTCGTCAGTTAGCTGAGAGATGCCCTCCTTATATCTAAAATAAACCTATAAATAATTGATAACTTATAAAAAAAAAATGAACTCATGGTCTCCAAGTACACGAAATAGACCACATTGACGTAGTCTAAGTATGCACTTAGAGTACATGTAAAGATATTAACCAAAAAGTCTTCAAAACAAACAAAACGTACTCAAGTTGTTTGTACGGGTCTAACTGAGAGACATAACATCTAGCAACAATTCCAGACGGGGGACTATTCAGCATCCACTACTAGTGAGTGAATGTCGAATGGATTTTTAAGCTCCTAACCAAACTACATGCACAAGAGATTTGAAACCCATTGGTCTAACTCGTGTAACTTTGCAGAATGATTCATTGCACGTTGGATATACTATATACAAGTGTCTCCATAATTGCTCTTTATGTGAAAATTCTTCCAAAAAATTCAGTTTTATCTCTTAATCCATTAATTTGGTTTCTTTTATACAGGTATGGTGTAGTGATGGATGCGACAGTGGTGGTGGTGGCGGCTACATAGGAGGTGGTGGTGGAAACGCTTGTTATAAGTGTGGTGAGATTGGCATAGGACAAATGAATGCTAATCAAGCGGTCGTAGAGGTGGTGGTTGTGGAAGGTATAGTGGTGACGGTGGAGGTGGTTGCTATAACTACAGGGACACTTCCCCCTAGAATGCCCGAGCTCACCCCGTTGGAATAAGTTTTTTGTCTCATTATAACAGTTTGAGCTCGGGTAATTTGGACTACCCCCTAGACTGCCCAAACTCACCGCGTTAGAATAAGTTCTTTGTCTTATTATAACGGTTTGAGCTCGAGCAATTTGAGGGAAAATGCCCCTCCTCCCCGCAGTGATAGCAACCACCTCCACCGCCACCACTATACCTTCTACTACCACCACATCCGCGACCGCCCATTAACATTCATTTGCTATATGCCCAGTCTCATAACACTTGTAACAAGCGTCCATCACCAACTCCTCCTTCATCGCTATCACCATCACCACCGTATCCACCGTTGTCACCATACCTTCCATGAAAAGGAAGCCAAATTAATGAATTAGAGAGAACTGAATTTATTAGAAGAATTTTCACATAAAGAACAATTAGGGATACGCCCGTATATAATATCTCTAACCTGTAATGTATCAAAATGCAAAATTACGTGAACTGGACCACATGCAAGTTTCTAAGCTCCTAACCAAACTATATGCACAAGTGATTTGATTAAATTGGGACTATTCGACATTCACTCGTTAAGAGTGAATATTAAACAAGTAACGTTATATGGAAAGTATTGCTGCTTAGGAGTACAAATAAATAATTAAAGAAAAATTTGGTAAATTAATCGGACAGTTGTAAAAGGCAGTTATCGTGTCATTTGATTTAAGTACGTTTCATCATATTTAATTTATTTCTTTATTTTATTTAAGTAAATTTGGTCATATTATAGTATTCTTACTTTATTTTATGAAGCACTAAAACTAAGTAAATGCTACTTAGTTTATTATATTATAATATATTATATTATTTTTTTTAGATAGTTTGTATTATATTATATTATATTATATTATTTTAGTTTAGTTTATGTTTTTTATTTTTTATTTTTTTTATTTTATTTTATTTTATTTTGTTTAGATAATTTTTATTATAGTATATTATATTATTTAATGTAATTTAATTTAATTATTTTATTTAATTTAATTTTTTTATTTTATTTTATGTTAGTTCATTTCATTTTATTTATTAGTAGAAAACTAAGTAACTACTACTTAGTTTATTTTAATATTGAAAAACTAATAAAATATATAAATACATGTAGGGCACACAAATGTTGCAATTAAAGAATTCTGACAAAAATTTATTCGAAAATTCTGTCGAAAATAGCAAATATTGCATTCCAAATTTAACTACTATGAACAATATACAAATCATACAACATATAATCAACAGTGTTATAAAACCCAACTGAATATCAGATTATCATATTCGAACATTCAATATACCTAAACATAACATAAATCAAACACTTACTGAACATGTATATATATAAAATATAACCCAAATTGATACATTGAGTAAATTCATATAAAATAAAACATATAACCCAAATTGGTACAGAACGTGTTGTAATTGAACTTCATAATCAAAGCCAAACACACTTAGTGATGAACATGTATATATATATTCTCTTAATATGGTATGCACAGACAATTTTAGCAACATATTTATAAATATCTGATAATGGGATTTTATACCTATTTATTTAATATTTTTAGGCTTAATTATTTGTTAGTTTCAAGCATTTTAATTAATTTTTGATAATTTATTTAATATTATGTGTTTTTATTATTTTTAGTATTTTTATTTATTTTAAATTATTTTATATTTTATTTTGAAGGAATTATATAAGGAATGGCAATCTTGTAATTTTTTGCAAGATCAATGGCATAATCGTAATACGCAGTCTGGCAACTTCAACGCCTTGCGCGTATGGATGATTGCAGCTTCAGGTGAAACGGCACCGTTTGGCGTGTTAAGGCAGCAACAATGGTCATCCGCGCATTACGCGTAAGGGAGATCAAAGGCAATAATGGAGCGACGTCGTTTCAGGCAAGTCAACAGCAAAAGGGTGCACCATGCGCGCGGTGATGGTCTACTGATGTGGCGAAGCGAAGGCAGTGTTTGGCTTGTGTGTTATTGCTGGAAATCAGATTATTCGCGATTTAAGGCTATTATTTGATTCCAAATTGAATTTCTTTTTCACTAATGCTTAGGATTATTATTGTACTCCTATAAATAAACTATGAGACTCTTATTTTCAGGATATTAACTTACATTATGAGATTATTAACATAGATTAGAATAAAGTAGATTAATTTTATTAGTTTAGAAGTAAATATTTAACACAAATGATTCGAGGATTAAATGCGGAGTTTGGAAATTAGAGACTGTGATCCGAGTGACAAACGGATATCAACACACAGATTTGATTTCTTTTCTTTTACTTTATTTTGGTAATTTTTAGATGTTGAATTATTTGTAGATAATTTATTATTTAGTTATGGACTAATTTATTATTGAGATTGCAATTGAACCCAATATGTAATTTAAATTAAATTATTTTCTTTTTAATTATTGATGATTATATATGAGTTATTTATCATATTTAGTGCGTTCGTATATAATTATTTGCACGATAATTACTGAGATAATCTATATGAAATCAAAAGTGAAGTATATGTTTAGATTTGGATATGATAACATGTGAATTTGTTTATTCTTTCTATAAAGAGTAGAATAATAGTGTACAGGATGAAAATACATATATGTCACATGTAACATTGTTAAGAGTTAGATCTTAATGATTTTTTTCAAGTTATTTTACATAGCAATATAGCAACTTAATTGGAATAAATCTTTTTATTAATTCTTGAAAAAAGGTTAATAAATAGTTAAGAAATCTCAATTAATAATTTAATATAATTAATTAATTAGAAAGAGAGTGAAGAGATTTAAATGAAACATTGGGGAAAATTGTAATATTAACTATTTTTAATTTGATTTAATCCTTCTTACTAGTTTAATTTAGTTGGTAATTTTAATTAGTTTATTTTACAATTAAATTGAGATTGTTTAAATAGAATTAATTTGATATTAAATTAGTGTTTGGTAATAATTATTTTTAATTTTATGTGGGTTCGACACTCGACTTTATCATTATATTACTTGTGGGCCGCGTATACTTGGATGTAAATTTCTATTTTAAATAGGCAAACAAGTTTTTGGCACCATTACTAGTGAATTAATTTACTAATTATTTGTCAATATTAATTTCAATTAAATTAGTTTTAATTTAAACCTTTTTATTTTATTTTTATTTTTACTTTCTTTTCAAGATTAAATGAAGGACGATGATCAAAAATTATTGCGAGACTATGCGATGCCACAAGTCACTGAAATCCAATCGAGCATTCATTGGCCTGCAATTCAAGACACAAGTTTTGAGATCAAGTCGGCCACGATACAAATGATCCAAAATTCAGTGTAGTTTGTGGGTTTGCCCAATGACGATCTGAATGATCATCTCATAAGCTCTTTGGAGATATATAATACTTTCAAGTATGATGGACTTTCAGATGACGCTATAAGACTTCGCTTGTTCCCTTTCACACTTAGGGACAAGGTGAAGAGTTGGTTGCATTCACTTCCACCGGGTCTATCACTACTTAGAACGACTTAGCTCAAAAGTTCTTAGCAAAGTTCTTTCCACCAACAAAGACTACAAAAATGAAGAACGACATCACTTCATTCATGCAGCATGATTTAGAATCGTTGTACGAGGTTTGGGAGCGCTATAAAGATTTATTACGAAGATATCCACACCATAGAATACCCAAGTGGCTTCAAGTTCAAACATTCTACAATGGGTTATTCAGTACAATGCGAACAATTATTGATACATCTGCGGATGGTGCTTTGATGGCAAAGAATTTGGATGGGGCCTATGACTTGTTGGAAACTATGGCAGCGAATGATTACCAATGGTCTTCTGCAAGGGTAAATCAACCAAATGAGGCAAAAAGAATTGATATATAGTGATGCATTTTCCTCTTTGACTACACAAATAGCGACACTTACGAAGACGATGGAAACACTTATGAAGACTGGGCAGCCTAATCAACATGTGGCAATAACTTGTGATCTATGTGCTAAGAACTATTCAGTTAATCAATGTCCAATCAATGCAGAATCGGTTCAGTATGTGGCAAACTATAATCAGTAACAGCAAGAGAATAATGCCAACTACTATCATCAGAGGATGAGAAATCAGCCAAATTATTCATGGAGCAACAACAATCAAGCACAATCTTTTGCTCTAAGACCATCATATCAGTCGGGTTTTCAAAATCAGCCTCCACCATAGCCAAAATAAACATCTAATTTTAAGGAACTTATCATAAAATACATATCGCAGAATAATGTTAGAATGAACAATCTAGAATCATCAGTGCGAAACATTGAAAACCAAGTGGGACAACTTACTAGTTCCATATATAGTCGACCTCAAGGTGCATTGCCGAATGATACAGTGATAAATCCAAGAAGGGAGGACAATGAACAATGCAATGTAGTCACACTTAGGAGTTGTAAGGAATTACATAATGATGATAGAGAAAATTCAAAAAGGGCATATCCAAATGTGGATGATGATAGTGAATCTAAAAAGAAGAATAGTCAAAATGTGCTGCATAGACATAAAGAGGAAAAGTAAGTTGTGAATTCGAAGCAGAATCAGATTGTGCCACCAGTACCTTTCCCACAAAGACTTCAAAAGAGCAAGCTCGATAAATAATTTTTAAAGTTTTTGGAGGTATTCAAGAAATTACACATTAATATCCCGTTTGCAGATGCATTAGAGCAGATGCCTAGTTACTTAAAGTTCATGAAAGAGATTTTGTCAAAGAAGAAGAAGCTAGAGGACTATGAGACAGTGGCTCTAACGGAGGAGTGCAGTGCCATATTGCAAAAGAAGTTACCACCGAAGCTGAAAGATCTGGGTAGTTTCATCATTTCGTGCACCATTGGGAGCCTGTTCTTTAATCGATGCTTGTGTGATTTGGGAGCAATCATAAACTTAATGTCTTTATCAATTTATAAGAAGCTTAGTTTGATGGAAGCGAGCCCACCCATATCACCTTACAATTGGCAGATCAGTCATTTACATATCCAAAGGGGATTGTTAAAGATGTTCTTGTAAAAGTGGATAAGTTTATCTTCCCCGTGGATTTCATTGTGCTAGATTTTGAGGAGGATACAAATTTACCGATTATGCTTGGGTGTCCATTTTTAGCTACGGGGAGAGCGTTGATTGATGTGCAAAAAGGCGAGTTAACTATGAGAGTTCAAGATAAAGAGGTGACCTTCAAGTTGTTTAATTCAATGGAATTTCCAAATGGTCAAGAAAAATACTTTTGGGTTTATGTTGTGGGATTGAAAGGTCAATTTTATTGGAGGAAGAATGATGAATGCAAGTTTGAGGGTCTCAAGTCTCAAGGAAAAGTTAAGCGAATGGTCAAGGCATGGCTTCCAAGGCGATTCATTAAGCATAAATTCGATCTGGGCTAGAGAAAATGGAGTAATCAAGCGAAGACTTTAAAACAAGCTCTTATTGGGGGAGGCAAGCCAAGTTTTAGTTTTACTTTTTTGTTTATTTTTATTTTTAGTAAAAAAAAATAGTAGTAAATTTAGTTTATTTATTTATTTGTTTTAATATTTTATTTTTGTTTTATTTTAGATTTATTTGATGTGATCCAAACTTAGCATATGAGGAGAAAAATTGCTATATATTCAGGGGAGTCTTCTGATTTTAATTTCTTTTATTTTATACATTGAGGACAATGTCTGTTTTAAGTTTGGGGGTGTGGGTGTGGGTAAAATTTGAAATTTTTTTAGGTTTTTTATTTTATTTTAAATTTTGGATTTTTTTTGGTATATTCACTGCAAACTCTCATGAGATACAACTCGTCCACTTGAGGTAACCATGGGGTTTAAAGGCTTGTTGCACATGCTAAGTGCAATCGTATTTTCTACGAAAATGAGGTAACTTAGTTTTTAAATAGAGTCTCTTAGGCAATGAATTAATTGAATTAAATTTTTGGTCAATGATAAAAAATTTGGTTTTTATTTAATAACTCTTGAAAAATGGATAAATTTTTATTAGTCTGAATTTTGACTTTTTATTAGTTATTATTTTATTTAAGATCCTTTATTTTTATACACACATATCCATTTGTGTTGAGTTAGTTTTAACTTAGAGAAGGTTTATATGGTTAATTGTTTATGATAGATATTTGTAAATTCTATAACTTATTTGATCATAACTTGAAGTGAAATATGAGGTATAATATAATTTGGGGAAGATGATTTAGGTACATTGTTCTAGGATTGTTTGGAGAATTGATCCTTTTCGAGTTGAATTAATAGTCATTTGGTGTAATGAGATGGAGCGCACTCACTCATAAACATGTGAAGAAAACGAGATGGAGCGTAAAACGCACTTCTGTGCATAAAAAAAAAAAAAAAAAGTGAGACGGAGCATAAAATGCACTCACATGTGATGAATGAATATATTTAGAAATGAGTGTGGTGAATTTTAAAAAAGAATAATTCTAGTGTACGTAACGTGAAGGAAAAAAAAACTTTTGATCCTTTAATTTATATTTTCCTTTATTAGCGAAGAGTGATGTGATAAGTGAATTATAGAGTTTTACTTTATAATTCTTTTATTGTTTAATATCTTTTAGGAGACATTTAATTACTTAAATTTATCCGAGTTAAAATTAGTTTGATACATTTGAATTTTCACACACACACGAAGGGTTTTAAGTAAAATACTGTGACGCCCCCAAATCTGAGCCCACACAGCCCAAACTTGAGTCGTCAAAAGACTACAACAAAATTATTACAACAAAGCACAACGTACAACAATACAGTGTATAATAATACACAACTAAGTCTTCACTATTATTGCCACACTATTTTACAACACGTGAAGACTATAATAGATATCCCTCGGACTCTCACTCCATTCCCCGGCTAGACCCAGCTACGTTCTCATATCCTGTTGAAAAATAATGGAACAAAAGGGTGAGCTCAAATAGCCCCGTAAGAAATATCATGACTAAGATAATGACGAATAAATTATCATTAGCCTTCAACAGGTGAGTTCTTGATAGAATACAACAGAATACAAGGTGTATATCAAAAACTGCAGTTAAATTCTTGAACAATGTTCAGATCAATAATAGCGGCGGAATGAGCAATCTATTAGAAGAATAATGTAGACTATAATGTCCACGCGCTTCTCTTTTTCGTAAAAACATCATCAACTTTTATCATCTGAAATACCATTAGTCAAGATAATACAAATTCACAGTTCCTGGTCATAATCATGCAAATCAACAGTTCATCTATGCACTACGGGCCAAAGAGAACATTCAATATAGCACCAACGGTCATGATTATACCAGATTCAGCCTTTGGTCATAATCATACCAAACAACAGTTCATCTATGCACTACGGGCCAAAGAGAACTTTCAATATAGCACCAGCGGTCATGATTATACCAGATTCAGCCTTTGGTCATAATCATACCAAACAACAGTTCATCTATGCACTACGGGCCAAAGAGAACTTTCAATATAACAACAACGGTCATGATTATACCAGATTCAGCCTTTGGTCATAATCATACCAAACAACAGTTCATCTATGCACTACGGGCCAAAGAGAACATTAACCACGTGCCATAAAAGACACCGAACAGATGTATCGCCTTTAACCTAGTATATCGCCTTTAACCTATCATCTGTTCAACAAATATATCACATCTGTGCCCGGCCACAGATATTCACAACAGCTTGATTCTTGATGATTAGTACAAATAATAGTGATACAAATGATGAACAGAAGAACATGATAAATAATAAGTATCGGAAGTTTACTTTGTGCATATTCAAATAATGTCCAAATTGCCAACATGATGTGGAGTGAAATTTAAAAATGATATTCAAGATCCACAGTTCAGAATAACGGTTACAGTTCAATAGAAAGGTTCACGTAAATAGGTAGGTTCAGTTGAAATAATGAAGTTCAACTATTATGGAACATATAATATTTTCAGGAATTATAGAAGCAATAGTTCCATAATAAGTTTCGATTTAGGAGTATGAAAGAAAATAATATCCCTTACCGTAGCAAGTTCAAGAGTGTAAAAAAAAAAATGACATTTCTTACCTTAACACGTGACTGGATATTGATTTAAATGAGATTGATCAACCTATATATTTATAATAAAATTAGTAATTACAACATGTAAACTTCAAAGTGTATGATAACTCATATATTATGAACTATCAAAATTATATATATTTAACATAATTTTTGTAGTATAAAATACCAACTTTAAAATAGTTTTAAAAATAATATTCCAAAATAAATCTTTTAAAGAAAGCTTTTAAAAATGAATCTTCTTTGAGAAGAGTCTTCTGAAGGAAGATTTGTGAATACCGTGAAAAATAGGAATTTATAAAATTACTACTCTTTAATAAAAGACTTACTTGAAAAATTCCTGCACTCCTTTTGGCTTTCAAACACTCAAAATAGCCTTACTATTCTCAGAGAAAACTCATAAAATTCTTATAGAAAAATTTTATGTTTTAGGTGTGATTTTTCTATTCAGCTGAACAAGCTATTTATAGGAGAAAAGAGGTTACTATGCGTGGTAGGTGAACTAAAAAAAATTCAGCAGAGGCTGCGCAAACGTTTTTAAAAATTTTCAATACTTGCACAGTAACTTTAAAATTTTCAAAAAGTGAACAGTAATGAACAGTAACTTTTGTCGACAGATGAACAGTAACTTTCCCGAGATGAACAGTAACTTCCGTCAGTGAATAGTAACTTTTCCGGGAATGAATAGTAAATTCCGGGAGTGAATAGTAACTTTTGAAAAATAAAATTTTTTTTATTTTTCCTGTGGGTCCAACATATAAAATAATGTTACCACAATAATATAAGAAACACGTTACATATTTTTATTAATTTAATAATATAAATTATAGTGTATTTGCTACTGTGACAATTATTAGGTTCAATAATTTTAAAAACAGTGCAGCAACAATTATTGACTCAATGATATAAAATACAGTGTAATGACAATTATTAAATCAATAATGCAAAATACTGTGTAGCAACAATAATTGAATTGATAATATAAAATATTATGCAGTGACAATTATCGATGAAATGATGCGTAACAGTTACGGTGTCAATAATATGAGACACTGTGCAATACCGTGTGCTACTGTAGAGTACCGCATGCTACAGTAAAATACCATAAATTACCGTATGCTACTATTCTTTTATCACCGGTATTTTAACAGTTAACACCGTTGACTATTTTTATTAAAAAGGTTACTTCTGTCGTTTTCTATATCCGACAAATATTCCGTTGTGGGGTCCACAAATAATTTGTTATTTCGGCGTCGTCGTACGGCCCGAATATTCCCCGACAAAACGAATATTGTCCGTCAAAATAAAATTTACACATAACATCCTTAACTTTCAATTTCGTTAATTTAACCACTTACTGTTTCAGGAAAAATATATATGAAGAAAAATTAATTTTTATATTTCATAAATTTCGGGGTCTTACAAATACGATTAATAACTATGTTAGAATTTATGACATTGCATTATTTTTAATTATTTTTTTGAGTTATTATTTGTGAAATATTTAAGGTTAATAATTTTATTCATATTGATTTATTACTCAAGTAAAATAGTAGGTTTATTTAGTAGAGTCATAGTTTTTATTTTTGTTTTCCTTAAGGGCAAGCAAATAGTTAAGTTTGGGAGTATTTGATAATGAGATTTTATACCTATTTATTTAATATTTTTAGGCTTAATTATTTATTAGTTTTAAGCATTTTAATTAATTTTTGGTAATTTATTTAATATTATGTGTTTTTATTATTTTTAGTATTTTTGTATTATTTATATTTATTTTTAATTATTTGATATTTTATTTTGAAGGAATTAAAGAAAGAATGGCAATCTTGTAATTTTTTGCAAGATCAATGGCATAATCGTAATAAGTAGCCCAGCAACTTCAGCGCCTTGCACGCATGGATGATTGCAGCTTGTGCGTTATTGCTGAAAATCAGATTATTCGCGATTTAAGGCTATTATTTGATTTCAAATTGGATTTCTTTTTCACTGATGCTTAGGATTATTATTGTACTCCTATAAATAAACTATGAGACTCTTATTTTCAGGATATTAACATACATTAGGAGATTATTAACATAAATTAGAATAGAGTAGATTAGTTTTATTAATTTAGAAGTAAATATTTAACACGAAGGATTCAAGGATTAAATTCGGAACTTGAGAATTGGAGAGTGTGATCCGAGTGACAGACGGATATCAACAAATAGGTTTGATTTCTTTTTTTTACTTTTTTTTTTTTGTAATTTTAAGATGTTAAATTATTTATGAATAATTTATTATTTAGTTATGGGCTAATTTATTATTGAGATTGTAATTGAACTCAATGTATAGTTTAAATTAAATTATTTTTTTTTAATTATTGATGATTATATATGAGTTGTTTATCATATTTAGTGCGTTCATGTATAATTATTTGTGCGATAATTACTAAGATAATCTATATGAAATTAAAAATGGAGTATATGTTTAAATTCGGATATGATAACATGGGAATTTGTTTATTATTTCTAGGAAGATTAGCATAATAGTGTATATGATGAAAATACATATATGCCACATGTAATATTGTTGAGAGTTGGATCTTAATGAGTTTTTTTCAATTTATTTTGCATAGCAATATAGCAACTTAATTAGAATAAATCTTTTTATTAATTTTTGAAAAAAGGTTGATAAATAGTTAAGAAATCTCAGTTAACAATTTAATATAATTAATTAATTAAAAAGAGAGTGAAGAGATTTAAATGAAGTATTAAAAAAATATAATATTAATTATTTTTAATTTGATTTAATCATTCTCACTAGTTTAATTTAGTTGATAATTTTAATTAGTTTATTTTATAATTAAATTGAGATTGTTTAAATAGAATTAATTTGATATCAAATTAGTATTTGGTAATAATTATTTTTAATTTTCTGTGGGTTCGACACCCGGCTTTATCATTATATTATTTGTAAGCCGCGTATACTTGCGTGTAAATTTCTATTTTAAATAGGCAAACAATATCATAAACAATTTCTCATAAACAACAAACATAAACTGATATTGACTGGGTTAGCTACTGCCTAAATCAGAAATAGTAGCTAACTGAACAATTTCTCACCACTGAAAATATTATGGCCAACATTTTAGGGCTAATTTACATGAAAAATTAGGGCTACTTACCTTAACTGTGGAGCTAAATAATGAACTTCCCGCCATCAGAATCACCTTGCCGCCACCGAAAAACCTTGTTGCCGCTGGGAGAGATTTAATGGAATGAGGGTCAGAAAGTACAAAGAGCGAAGAGAGAGAGAGAGAGAGAGAGAGAGAGAGAACGAAAAAATGAAATGAGAAATAAGAGGAGGCGACGAGGTGATGAAGCGATAGGATTTTTTTAAGGCTTATTTACGACGGAATTACGTCGAAATTAATTCCCTCAAAAATAGCTTAATCTCGACGGAAGTTCCGTCGATCTTAAATGTATTCCGTCGAAGTTACTGTTGGCGCTGGTGGGAATTTTTGGAGTGCTTGGCTATTTATATTCTCGACGAAATTTCGTCGAAAACATCCTTAATTTTGATGAAAATATCTCCAATGGTAAATTCCGCCAAGCTTACTTTATTTTCTAGGGAATTTATTCTGTTGGGAATAATTCCGTTGTAATTCAGGCTTTTTTATAGTGATAGGAATATTAAAAAAAATTCACAATATTGTCAATAATTTATATATAATAAGACTAAGAGATCTTATCTAATAATTTTATAATTTTACTGAGTCGTTTTAGTTAATTATTAATCAATACCGAGTTAATACCAAATAAAAAAAAAATATTGTTCTATTAATACAATATACAAACTCTTCATATTATATGAAATATAATACACACACACAGAGACACATGCATGTATGTCATAATTGAAAACTATAAAAGGACAACTTCTAGGTTCAAATTATTTAATATATGAAAAAGTAATTAATAACAACTTTAAATTAATATTATGAAATTTATTAGTCAATATAAAAATACATACTATATATTAAAATAATGATTCAAAAATATAACACAATTCATTTATTTATAGTAATTTTCATATAAAATATAATTTTAAAAATATAAATAAAATAAAATAATTGTGTTTTGCATAGATTATCAATCTAGTTAAGTATAATAGGAGAAAAATTATAACAAATAATTATCTTAATTTTTTTTAATAATAACTAGTATAAATTAAAAAGTATTATATCTAATCGCATAGCACGCTCGGCTTTGCCAACGCCCCTCAGCATAATTTTAAAGTAAATGTAATTTTTTTTATATTTTACTACATTTTTCTGGTTTACCTACCAAATCAAGTTTATTAAAAAAAGGAAACTCTAAAAACCCTTACTTTCCAATTTTCATTACCGGGTCAATCCTGGCAGCCAGAAAAAACAAATCTTGTAAAACGTCGACGCTCAACCTCAATAAAACGAAGTCGTTTTTGACCGATATTATGCACATTCCATTTGCTCTTCTTTTTATCTCCCCAAATTAGAAGTCAGCCTCTAGCATACCCTTCTGTCTAAAGAGCTTTTTGTCTCTATGAGCGCTCTGGGAACAACTGTTCTCAAGTTGAAGATCTGTTCACTTGAGCCCTGAATTTCTCAAATTCAAGGTCAGATCCTGTTACCCTTTTGATTAATCTCTCTGTCTTTAACTTTAACTAGTTGGAAATTTGAATGGGTTTGATCAGTGTAATTAGTTTCGAAAATAGCATAAACTTTATATTAAGATCATGGGGTTTCAATTTTGTTTTTCTTTTTGATTACTGCAGATCTAGTCGAATTAAACAGGAACCATCATTTTGTTTTGCATAAAATTGTTTGAATAGTTGGCAAGAATCATGTCCGTGTTGCCAGAAGGGGATTCTATTGAAATTAGAGATGTTTGGAATGATAATCTTGAGGAAGAATTTGCTTTAATTCGTGAAATTGTTGATGAGTTTCCGTATATTGCGATGGATACGGAGTTTCCTGGTGTTGTGCTTCGACCCTTGGCGAATTTTAAGTATATTAATGATTTTAACTATCAGACTTTGAAAGATAATGTAGATATGTTGAAGTTGATTCAATTGGGGCTCACTTTTTCGGACAAGAATGGGAATTTGCCCACTTGTGGGTCTGATAAGCACTGCGTTTGGCAGTTTAATTTTCGGGAGTTTAATATAAGTGAAGATATTTTTGCTTATGATTCTATTGAGTTGTTGAGGCAATCTGGGATTGATTTCAAGAAGAATAGTGAACTGGGTATTGATGCGAATAGGTTTGGGGAGCTTTTGATGTCGTCGGGTATTGTTTTGAATAATGATGTACAATGGGTGACTTTTCATAGTACGTATGATTTTGGGTACTTGCTTAAGTTATTGACTTGTCAAGATTTGCCTGATGTGCAAGCGGGGTTCTTTGAATTGATCAATATGTATTTTCCGGTGGTGTATGATATCAAGCACATGACAAGGTTCTGTAATGGTCTTCATGGTGGATTGAACAAGATTGCAGAGATCTTGGAAGTTAAGAGGTATGGTATTTGTCATCAAGCAGGTTCGGATAGTTTGCTTACCTCGTGCACATTCAAAAAGCTGAAAGATGACTATTTTAGTGACTCAGCGGAGAAATATGCAGGTGTTTTGTATGGTCTAGGTGTTGAAAATGGATCTGAAACTTAATAGGAGGCATTTATGAATGTTTGTTTGACTAGATGAGCATGTATCTGTACACAATTGGCAAAAGGCCTTTGCATTTTAGTTCCCCATTGATTTCATTTTCGCTTTTTCTGGTCCATCTGTATAACCGAACCCTTGGAGGGTGTTGTAGTTTGAGTGCTGTAAATTATTACAGTTAGTGTTTCAATAACAATCTTAACATCTCGGTTAATATGATTAATATGCTGAGTTCATACCTTTGATGCTTCTCCAATTTAATTTTCAGTTTCTTTTTTCTTTGATAGATTATATAGAATGACTTTTCTGTAGTGCTTTACAGATATTGCCACAACACTTGCAAAGTGAACATTTATATGCATTGCTTAGTTATAAGAATTTGTCTTTTCCTGGACTCTGATCCGATACATTGGAATAAGCTTTATACTCTATCCCCCTCTAGTTCACTCAATTTAACAGAAAAGATTTTGACAATTATAGTTTGCAGATAAAGGGGCTCTAAGAGAATGAAAACATAACTAGAGATACACTGACCTTTATCATGTGGATTGTGCTACATGGTTGCTTTTGTTCAATTTTTGTAGATGAACTTGTCATAATTTTTCTTTTAATGTTTATCAAGCTTAATTGTCTTAACAATTTCTTTCTATTTTTTTAAAGTTGTTTCACATTTTGTCTGTTGCTTTTAGCTATGGAGTTTTATAGTTTGAGACATCTAGATCTATGACATTTTTTCAGTTCATCTTGTAAATGCATTGTTGTATGATAAATTACTAACTTTTCAGTGAAGGTTTCTATAGAGATAGTTTAATGTGTTGTATCATTTCAAAATTCAATACCTCATCCGTTGGCGCCAAAAATATCCTGTATGATACTATAAAGAAAATGCAATCGTTTTTCAGGATGGAGGCAATATTTTCTTACTTTTGTGTTATATGCAGGCTAAAGTATATGTAATGGATGGTTTTTTTTTTCCACAGAATATCATAATCGTCTCAAGGGTTTCTTAAGGGAAGACACATGTATAGCATTTTGCTGCCTGTGTTTTTGCATCCTGACCATATGTTATATTAGATGGTGCATATTGCCTTATTTTACTAAATTCTGTTGCATCCGTTTTTGAAGATCTTGTCGTTTAAGAAGTTTCCTTTTAGGAATAAGGTTCTAAACAAGTACAAGGAGTTGAACTTAGGTAGTGAGGGATACCCCTTCTGTGTACACAGCAGATTTTGGTTGGAATGGATTTTTGGACGATTATGTGTTGTATTTTTTTGGTGGTTCTACTGTTCTAGGATAATCATATTGATAGAAAGTGTGTTTTGGCCTATGGTTTTCTTAGTATTCTGATTCAGGTTGTGATTTGGATCCTTGGCCCAAGGTTTTCTTAGCATTCTGTTTCAGGTTGTGATTTGGATGCCTTTTGTTTGTAAAGAACGAAATTCATATTCTTCTAATCTCTTCATTCTAGTAAAGTTTGTCTTGGGTCCTGGACATACTCAAATTTCATTCTTTTGTTTAGCCTAATTTTTTACTAGTTTTTTTGCCTGCCAAAATAAACCACAAAATTGTATTTATGCTTCCAAAATGCCTGCAAGCTCATGGAAAGCTTGTCCAACATGTATTGACACATATAGCTAGTTGTAAGATTGAAAATGATGTAATTTTTATTATGTATATGGTGGATAGAATGGCTTCTCTTAAACATGAGAAAGGTATCACTTGTTACTGTAAATGTATCTCTCTCATTTTTTTATTTTTTTTTATGGGCAAGTATTTTGCTTTCTGGTGAGGATTTTTTGGAAACCCTTTCTGGTATCCGAACTTGAGTTCTGCAATTCATTATTGCTGGGGAACCAAACAGTTGTAACACTACATTATCTGTTTAGTTTCTTTCATTCTGGGCATTGATGCTTGGGCTTTGAGCTTTCTATTTATGAACTATTTTGTGAAAATTATTTTAAAATACTTTATTGGCATAATTTTTCATTTCTCTATACCTGCCACACGGTGTTATCCCGCTATGAATTATCACAAGGGGAAATAACAAGTTAGATGTTATATATTTGCTGAGTTTCCAAGTAGAAGCTTGCGTATTTCATAGTGATCTTCCTCATTTCTTCCTTACTGCACTAGCTTGGTGAGTATTCCTGTCTATTGGCTTGGGCAATCAACAAGTTAGTGGCTGAATTACAATTTTGAATATCCATGTAGAATTCTTTGTTCTTTGCTATGTTTATTAGGTATTTCTTCTAATCTGTGAGGGACTATTCTGTGTGGAAATTTGTAAATCTTTGCGACAGTTAAATCTTTATGGTTGTTTTTAGTTCTATCTCATTACCTGCCTCATTTTGACCACCTCCTAGCTAAAATTACACTGCAGTTTTGCTAGATATATGTGACCATTTTCATCTCATTAATCATGCTCTGCACCAGAACAGAATACTCGAGTCTTGACAATCAAATGAAATATCTTTGTGCGTTACTTCACTTGTTTATCTATAGGCCATAGCAACTTTGATATCATCTAGTTTGATGCGAGGAGATTAGTTCATGTGCTGTGTCATCTTAAGTCGCTATACCTTATGCTCTGATTTTAGTAAATTTTTAGTTTTCTTTTGTTTTAGAAGTGTATGATCTATTAGTAAAATCTTGTGATATGCAAATGTGCAGTGTTGAAATATTTGTACAGCTCTTTCAGCTCGATCTAGTTCGTTATAGACTTGTTATGCACTGCTTTTAATGTGAAGTCTTGAAATATCTGCTGGATCTAGCTTGTTATAGACTTGTTATTGTTTGCCTATTTTTAATTTAGGATTTTACACACTAAAATGGCAAGCAAAGTATGTAATGTCCTAGAATTTTCACGTTATTATTAATTTAATTTTCAACGAGTTAGTTTTACGAGATTATTTAAAATTTTTTATGTGATTAATTAATTACGTAATTAAATGATTATGTAATTAATTACTAGAATTAATTAAAGGGGGTTACTAATATGTTATTAAATTAGTAAACAAACCCTAAAGTTTTAATATCAAAATAATTGATAAGTTTCCTATTAATTAAATATTTAATTAAATTGAATATAATGAGTTAATTAAATATAATAAATTAATTAATATGATTATTAATTAATGTAAATAATGTGAAATATTAATAATAATATTTATTAGTCCATTTAGTAATTTAATACTAATGGGTTAGAATATTTAATTATTTATTCAATCTAATTATTTATTCAATCATGGATTGAATAATTAATGTGTAAATTATTAAATTAGCCTAACATGGGTCAATTAGTAGCCCAAGTGGAGAATAATAAAATTTGACAAATTAGTAGCCCAAACAATTTAATAGAAGCCCAATTGGTATTTTAAATAAAGCTCAAAGCTTGAGCCCACTTGAAATTAAATTGTTTAAACTATTAATTATTAAAAAGTAAGCATGTGACAATGAATTTGGGACAAAAATAAAGTCCATCAGCCGAGCAACATGGAGAAGAGAGAGAGAAAAATTGATTTTATTTTTATTTTAGTTTATTTTTCATTTATTTAATTAATGGATTGCTTGTTTGATTTTTTGGTACATGGGCACCATCCCTCTTTTCACCTAATGTGTCATTTAGCCCATTCCTTGTGCTAGCTTGTGTAAATATCCTTGCTACCCTCATTATGACAATTTTAATAGATATAGATTTTATATCTATCCAAATTGTAAGTATACTTACAATTTAGGAGTTTATGTTGGTCATTTCTTCTTCTTCTACTTTGCAAGCTAGAGAGCATTTGAGAGTGTAGAAAAATATTTTGAGAGCAAAATTATCAAGAGAAGGAGTTCTTGGTTCATGTCATCTTCTTTCAGCACTTATTTTGGAAGAAAAAGGAAGATAGTCATTAAATCAAGGTAATGGTTATTCTAAATCTAATTTTTGTTTTTAAAACTAACATGTGTGTACAAATATGTTAATATAGTTAATAATGTATGGTAGTAATATTTATGTCATGCTTGAGTTTAATATGTTTGGTTTGTATTTTGGTATATTTTATATGCTAAAATATGTGTTTAGAAGTGTATAAACAAGTCTTGGAATTTATGACCAAAAATACTTTTATAAACCTTAGGTTTAATGTTCTAATATTATAAAACATTAAATCATGAGAAAAACAAAGTTTGAATCGCTCAAAATGGAGTTATACACAAAAAGTTATGATTTGTGGTAGTTTATGTGATGTAAAATTTTTTATAAAAAAAGAATGATATTAAATCATGAAAAATTAAATTTTCATGTTATAAATTGATATTAAGTTATTGGTAATTTTTTTGGATTTTTATTGAAGAGTTAAAGTTTACTTGATGGTATATTTTTATTTAAAATGTGTATGCCAGACACTGTTCACATTCTGCTAAGAAAAAAAAAAAAAGGAAAAGTCCGCGCAATGCACGCAAGGTTATTGGCCGAAACACGCGGAGCCAAACGACGTCGTTTGGCGTCGGAAAGGTTACTCCACGCGCGTACGCGCGGAAGCGGATACCGGCTTCTCAAAACGGCACCGTTTTGGGCCGTTTTTTCCGAAGGCACGCGCAATGCGCGGAAGTAGGTTTTCGTGAAATTACGATACTGCCCCTCCGTGTTTTTCTCGGCGAAATTACTATCTTGCCCTCGGATCAGTTTTCAACTTATTTACAGAAATGCCATTCGAGTTAATTTTAATTAATTTAAATATTTAAAAACTAATTTAAAATTATAACAAAAATAATAATAATACAAAAATGATATTGGGGAGGATATTTTTCATTAAGTTTAATATTTAAATATTTTAAATATTAATCTAGTTAGCTAAATCATGATTAAGTTAAATAAATTTATTAGTTATTTATTATTTAAAATGTTAATAATAAATAAAGGTAATAAATTAGCAATTATTATCTAGTTACTATTAAATAATAATTAAAGAGAGATAAAAATTTATAAATTAATTATTTATTATTTAAATATTATTAAATAATAAATAAGGATAATTAAGTAATCAATTATTATTTAATTAACATTAAATAACGATTAATGGAAATTAAGTTATTAGATTAACAATTTATTATTTAATTTAAATAATAAATAAAGATGAATTTATTATTATTTAACCCTAAATAATAATTAAAAGTAATTAAATAATTAATTATTATTTAATTGGCATTAAATAATAATTAAAGAGGATTAAAATTAGTAAACTATTATTTAATTTCCTTAAATTAAATAATAAGTGAGGTTAATTAATTATTAGTTGATTAATATTAAATTAAAGAAGGTTAAAATTAAATCAATAATTATTTATTATTTAATTATTATTAAATAATAAGTAAGTACAATTAGTTATTATTTATAATAACTGAAGTTAATTAATTAATTTCTATTTAACCAAGATTAAATAGTAATTAAATAGAGATTGAGTTAATAAAATAAATTAAATTTAATTATGCTTTAATTAAACAATTGTAATAAGTTGTTTAAGGGTTTAATAAGTGTCCAACACTTAAGAAAAATATTTCTAACTTATTAAATTATTAACCTAATATGATTGAGGGTCTATAAGGTTAATAATATTGTTTTGACTAATGTAATTTATGTGTTACTACTTATGTGATAGATAAGTTCCTTAGTGAGCGTATAGTTGTGCAAATACGCCGTACTAATTATTAGACCAACTTTATTAATGTTAAGTCTTTTCAAAGCCAGTTAGTTAAAGGTAGACATTTATTGTAGCTGAGCAGACAGGCAAGTTCCTTATCTCTAAACTCATTTCATTGAGCAAATTATTTATCTAAGCTTGAACTGTTATTTCCAAGCATGCTTTGAGTGGTTTAATTACTTTACAATTATTCCACATCGATATTGTTGTTATTCGCACTTATTGCACTTGATATCGTACAGTCATTGACTTGTACTTAATTATTGTTCTGTTGTTTAAAGAACTGTTCAAAGTAGGTCTAAGTCATTGTTCGACTAGACATTTATGTTAAAGATTTTAAAAGCTATCCAAATAATTGAATATGCGGATTCTTAGACTATTATGAACACCCCTTTATTATAGGGGAGTACCCTGTATCTAATATCAGGTACAAAAATACGGAAATTAAATGTTATGCATACACATATTGTATTGAGCCTGATCCCCTCGGGTACATATTTCTGGTAGTAACCATTGAGTCAACCTGCTATTGACTCCAGTGAATATTTATAGTTCATAGTCTATTTGACTATCCAAATTTTAAAAGCAAATTATTATTCCTGCTTATGTTATTCACATTATTGAATTGTTCAGCTATTTCCCTTCATTCATGATATATTGTTCCTTGTTGTTATTTAAACTTGTTGAGCAAACTAGTTGCTCTTGCTATATCATGAAACCTTATTGCAGTGAAACCCGAGACTTCGGGAAAGAACAAGGGTAAAGGAAAGATGAAGTAATAGACTTCGAGATACAGCCTTGTAGTTAATTAAATTAATTGTTATGTAATATAAACCCTAAGTACTTTATTAAGGGTATTTGTGTACTTTTGTGTAAGGTTATCGTATCTTGGGACTAGTAACACCTTTTGAATGAACAACATATGTTTATTATTCCGCATTTAGTTATTGTATGTTGTTTAGATGTGAATGTTTGTATTGGATCGTGATGACCGGATTCGGGTATTTGGAACCCAAATTTGGGGGCGTCACAAAGTATCCTTCCCATAAAAAAATAAAAATAATTATTACCAATTATTAACTTTATATTAAATTAATTTTATTTAAACAATTGATTTAAAACTATAAAATAAAAACTAATTAAAATTAACAACTAAACTAATTTAAATGACAAGGATACTTATCAAATTTTAATAACTTAAAATTACAATTTTACCTAATGTTTCATTTAAATCTCTTCAATTCTTTTTTAATTAATTAATTTTATAAAATTGTTAACCAATTTTTTTTTTGTATTCACCGGCCTCTGTCGATGGTCAAGTGAGTATCTCCTATTTAAATAAATCTTTATATGTCTATGAGATTTAACATTAAGCAAAAGTCATTAAACTTAGATTCACATAAAAGTTACATATGACATATATGTATATGTCTATCCTATATACGAATCATACATCCCATCACATGCAAAATAACACAAACATATATTATCATACATAGATCTAAATTTATAATCCGTCTATCAAGTTCATAAAATTTATCCCAATAATTATCCACAATTAATTAATACATTAACGCACACAAATATTTAACACAAAAATATTTAGATCTAAATGTATAATCCATTCATCAATTTCATATAAATTATCAAATTAATTACTGCAGCTAATTAATACTTTAATGCATAAAATATGATAAATAATTCATATATAATCAAATATAATTAAAAAGAAAAGAATTTAATTTAAACTACACATTAGGTTCCAATGCAATCTTAAAAAAAAAATTAGCTCATAATTAAATAATAAATCATCCACAAATAATTCAACATATCAAAATTACAAAAACAAAAAAGAGAGAGATTCAAATCTATATTTTGATAAATGTCTGTCACCCGGATCACAATCTTCAATCCTCAAGTTTTTGCCTTCGATTCTTGAATCATTTGTGTTAAATATTTGCTTCAAATTTAATAAAATTATACACCTAACTATTTTAATCTAATTCTATGTTAATAATCAGTTAATTCTATGCTAATTAATTTTTCCAACATCTCTTGCTATGTATTTATAAGTTACAATATTAATCCCAAGCAAAATTAGAATAAAAATCCAATTACAAATAAAAAATAATTAAAAATCCTCCCTAACTGCTGCGAAACGAGCCTTAAGATACGCCAGCCTAACACGTCACACACATTGCTATGCGTTCCTTTTTATTTTCTTCTAATCCACTAAATGGCATCGCTTCATTTCCAGTCCTCTTGAGCCCCATGTGTGCATGGTGCGATTGCCCAGCTACTGAAATTACTGTTTTGCCACCCAGAATTGCTTATTTACATAAATGCCACCAAGCTTTATTTTTCCAACCAAATAAAATAAAAATTAAATAAAAATAATAAAAACACATAAAATACCTAAAATACTTAAAATTTAACAAATTATTAAGTATAAAAATATTCAATAAATAGTTATAAAATTCAATTATCAAATACCCCTAAATTTAACTCTTTGTTTGCACTCAAGCAAAACAAAAACAAAAACTATAAAACTAAGACTAATAACCAAATGACATGAGTAATAAATTAATTTGAAATTAAAGAAGACCTCAAAAAAAATTCAAATGATAACTCTAGGAAAACTTCAAAATCATGCATTGCCCAAAATTTAATTAATGTATTAGTTGTACTTTAGTCAAGACCCTTTATGTGTGTGTGTGAATTCAAATGCATAAAATTAGCTAAAAAAATTTAGATCTACTCACATAATTAAATGCTCCATAAAAGATATCAAAAATATACAACAAAACTCTATATATTTATTTTTCACACACCACAAAGCTAATACATATAATTATAACTAGAGGATCAAAAATGTTTTTTAAACAATTAAACACACTAGGATTACTAATATTTTTTTTTCATCTTTTTTCTTCCTTTTCTTTTAAGTGAGTGCATTTTATGCTCCATCTCACTTTTTTTTTCTTCCAACCAGCGAGTACGTTTTATGTTCCATCTCGCTTCATATGTATTTATGAGTTAGTGTGTTTTACGCTCTGTCTTTACCTATCACATGAATTTTTTATTTTTTTCAACTTCAATTTAATAATCTTAGAAAAATTACCTAAATCATCTCTCCCAAATTATATTTTACCTCATATTCACTTCAAGTTATAATCGTATAAAAATATAAAGTTCAAAAATATCTTCCAAAAATATTTAACTACATAAACTTCCCTTACATTAAAACTTGATCAAACAAATGGATATGTGCATAAAAATAAAGGATCTCAAATAAAATAATAACTAACAAAAAATTAAAATTCAAACTAAGCAAAATTTTATCAATTTTTCAAGAGTTATTAAATAAAAAATAAAATTTTATCATTTACCAAAAAATTAAGCCTATTTAACTCATTGCTCAAGTCACCTATCCTAAAAAAAAAAAAAAAAACTACCTCATTTTCGTAGGAAACACGATTGCACTTAGCATGTGCAACAAACTTTTAAACTCCAAGTGGACGAATTGTGTCTCGTAAGGCTTTGCAGTGAATAAACCCATAAAATTCAAAATCAAAAGTAATTTTTTTTTACCCACATCCCTAAATTTAAAATAGATATTGTCCTCAATGTATAAAATAAAAGAATTTAAAAATAAAGGACTCCCTTGAATATGTAGCAAGTTCCTCCTCATCTACTAAGTCTAGACTGCATATGCAGGAAAAATCTGAAACAAAACAAAAATAAAATATAAAAGCAAATAATTAAATAACTAAAATTACTACTAAGAAAAATCTACTAGAAATAAAAATTAAAATTAAAAACTAAAACTTGGGTTGCCTCATAATAAGCACTTATTTTAAAGTCTCAACTCGACTTCTTCCTTTTCTTCAATCAGGTACAAGCATAAAAATTGTCATTACATGTCTCATTTTCGTCTTTTTTTTTGAATTGTTTGGCATTCATGCAAAATTGCGAACTACCCCCAAACTTGAATTCATCTGTGACGCCCCCAAATTTGGGTAACATGAACCTCGAATTCAGTACTCACAATCTAACATTTGTTCTTTACATAATGTACTAAATCTCAAGTTATACTAACCTTAATACATAACAACTATCTCATTACACAAAAATGTTACACAGTGTTAGTTCCCAATGACACGATAGAAATCTAGAAGGGGGGGGGGGGGGGGGTTGAATAGATTCTTTAAAAAAATTTCTTCTACTTAAAAGGATCTTACTTAATTCATTCTTAATTAAACAGTTTAACACTGCGGAATACGATTTAGTTACCCTTTTCTAGATATGTTAGAGTAATAATTCAACAAGCAATTATATGACAGATATAGCAAATAAAAGACACAATAAGAAAGACTCTGGGTTTTAAGTGGTTCAGAACTCACAAGACTCATACTCCACTGTTCTGCTCTTCCAGCAGCAAATCCACTAAGGATACTTTTACAATTTCAGAATCACTAAGATTCCTTCAAGACCCGCTGTAAGACCCCGAATTTTATGAAATACAAAATTTAATTTTTCTTCATATATATATTTTTTGAAACAATAAGTGGTTAAATCGATAAAGTTAAAAGTTAAGGATGTTATGTGCAAATTTTATTTTGTCGGAGAATATTCGTTTGGTCGGGGAATATTCGTTTGGTCCGACGGCGCCGAAATAACAAATTATTGGTGGACCCCACAACGGAATATTTGTCGGATATAGAAAACGACAGAAATAACCTTTTTAAATAAAAATAGTCAACGGAACTGTTAAAATACCGGTGATAAAAGAATAGTAGCATACGGTAGTTATTGGTATTTTCTGTAGCACTCGGTACTCTACAGTAACACACGGTATTGCATAGTGTCTCATATTATTGGTCTGATAATTGACACCGTAACTGTTACGCATCATTTCATCGATAATTGTCACTGCATAAGATTTTATATTATCAATTCAATAATTGTTGTTACACAGTATTTTGCATTATTGATTTAATAATTGTCATTACACTGTATTTTATATCATTGAGTCAATAATTGTTGTTGCACTGTTTTTAAAATTATTGAACCTAATAATTGTCACAGTAACATATGCACAGTAATTCACATTATTGAATCAATAATTGTCATTACACAGTAACGTATGCTTTATTTTACATTATTGTTATCTCTATTATGATGTTATTTAAACAGTTGTATTTCATTAATTTATTGACTTGATATCTAAGAGCTAACTATACTGTATTTATAACAATTAGTCATAATAATTGAATTGATAAAGTTATTTGTTTATAATATAAAGTTAGGTGATTATTAGGTGATATGAAATGAATGGTGTAGATTAAAGTGTGAATTAGTGTTGAATAATTAAATTGATTTGTTTATAATATAAAGTTAGGTGATTATTAGGTGATATGAAATGAATGGTGTAGATTGAAGATAATATAATATTTGAAATGGATGGTGTAGATTAAAAGATGATCTTTAAATGAATGGTTTAGATTAAATGAATGATAAGATTTTTGGCTATAAATAGAAGCCTTAACTTAAGGATTTTTCATAAAACTTCCTTACTTGTTCTTTCTTTCTCTCTCTAAATACTTCTTGTGAAAGTTCTCTCTAAGTGTGCTTAAGTCATCTTGAGTATTTGTGAAGATCTATAAGTATACGTGTACTGTTCAAGTTAATCAACCTCATTTAAATCAATATCCAGTCACGTGTTGAGGTAAGGGATACCATCTTTTTCATCTTCCATTATTCAAACGTACTATGGTAAGGGATTATCATTATTTGATTCTCGATAATAATATTGTTTCTTCCTTACTCATAAGACGTGCCTTTTATTTCCATGTATTAAATTGTGGGAATAACCTTACGGAGCGGATTGCCGCCTGTTGGTGAATAACCTTTCGTATTCATTCATTATTAATCTCTGAGAATAACCTTACGGAGCGGATTGCCGCCTGTTTGGTGAATAACTCTTTGTACTCAAATTCTATTAAATTGTGGGAATAACCTTACGGAGCGGATTGCCGCCTGTTGGTGAATAACCCTTTGTATTAATTTCCTTCACCTTTTGTTAATCAAACCTGCTACGGTAAGGGATATTATTTTCTTTCATACTCCTAAATCGAAATTTATTATGGAACTATTGCTTCGATAATTCCTGAAAATATTATATGTTCCATAATAGTTGAACTTCATTATTTCAACTGAACCTTCCTATTTACGTGAACCTTTCTATTGAATTGTAACCGTTATTCTGAACTGTGGATCTTGAATATCATTTTTTAAATTTCACTCCACATCATGTTGACAATTTGGACATTATTTGAATCTGTACAAAGTAAACTTCCGATACTTATTGTTATCCTATTTCTTCTGTTCATCATTTATATCATTCTAATCATCCAAAAATCAAGCTGTTGTGAATATCTGTGGCCGGGGGCACAGATGTGATATATTTGTTGAACAGATGATAGGTTAAAGGCGATATAATAGGTTAAAGGCGATACATCTGTTCGGTGTCTTTTATGGCACGTGGTGAATGTTCTCTTTGACCCGTAGTGCAAAGATGAACTGTTGTTTGGTATGATTATGACCAAAGGCTGAATCTGGTATAATCATGACCGTTGGTGCTATATTGAATATCTTTGGCCCGTAGTGCAAAGATGAACTGTTGATGTGCATGATTATGATCAGGAACTGTGAATTTATATTATCATGACTAATGGTATTTCAGATGATAAAAGTTGATGATGTTTTTACGAAAAAGAGAAGCGAGTGGACATTATAGTCTGCATTATTCTTCTAATAGATTGTTCATTCCGCTGCTATTATTGATCTGAACATTGTTTAAGAATTTAACTGCAGTTTTTGATATAAACCTTGTATTCTATTGTATTCTATCAAGAACTCAACTGTTGAAGGCTAATGATAATTTATTCGTCATTATCTTAGTCATGATATTTCTTACTGGGCTATTTGAGCTCACCCTTTCTTTTGTTCCATTGTTTTTCAACAGGAGATGAAAACATAACAGGGTCTAGCCGGGGAATGGAGTGAGGGTCCGAGGAATAGTTATCATAGTCTTCACGTTTTGTAAAATAGTGTGACAATAATAGTGAAGACTTAGTTGTGTATTATTATACACTGCATTGTAGTACGTTGTGCTTTGTTGTAATAATTTTGTTGTAGTCTTTTGACGACTCAAGTTTGGGCTGTGTGGGCCCAGATTTGGGGGCGTCACAGTTGGCATCAGAGCTTAGGGATATGGTCTTTAATGGAGATCTGGGGTTAGAACTAGGAGGGGAGAGACGAATAGAATCAATCACTAGTGTGTCCTACCTAAATTAGATTTATTTTTTTATCTAATGAATCGATTTGAATGTAGGAACATGAAAAGATGAGTCAGTTTATTTGAACTAACATTTATTTTGTGACCACAGTTAATTATGGCATCTGGAAATCAGGAGGTTAACTATGAAATTACCGAAACAAATGTAGCTGCAAAACAAGAGGCGACGAATAATCTTCTTACAAACTCAGAGTTGAATCATTTGCCTAAGGCAAAAATTATGCGTGTTCTATCCAGTAAGGATGAAGGTGAAAGCTCTGCTACAGTCATTCCAGATCCATTCTTAGAAGCAATTAAAGGAAGTAACGAACTTGCGGAAATTATTGCCTTTAATTTACTCACTAATTGGGAGAGTGATATCACCTGGTTATGCTCTATAACAAAGGATCAGAATATATGGACTTTTCATATTAGTCTTTGGGATTTATGGTGTTCCAGCTATGATTTTCAAGATTATTTAAAAATGATGTTTCTATACTTTTGGGCGTTACAATTTAGAGGAATTCAGGTTAAGTTAGTCACTATCGTGGAAACTGCAGTCTATCGAAAATACTATTTTAATGGAAATCATTGGTACCTTACTACCGATGAAGTTGATGAACCCGAGAAACAGTTTGCTAGAAAATTATTCAGTGGTATTCCCATGGTTGAAATACGTGAAGATCCGAATGAAGTATTCGGGATTCGATTTGACGATAACAGTCAAGAAATCGAATGAGGTGATAACCGGTAAGCTATTCATAAATTCTCGTGAAGTCTATGCCATATTAGATACTGGCTCTATCCACTCTTTTATCTCACCTATATGTACTCAACGTTTAAATTTGACTATTGAAAACTTAAATCTTGTCTTATCAGTTGAAACCTCATTGGGAGAAATACCTATTACATTTACTATCTATAAATCTTGCCTAGTTCAAATCAACAACCTCACATTACCTGTTGACCTTATTTCTTTGGAGATGCGTGAATTTGATGTGATTTTAGGAATTGATTGGTTGACTACCCATCATGCTAAAATTGATTGTTTTCATAAGATTATTAGTTTTCATATTCCTAATCAACCTGTCATGCAAATTCAAGCAACTAAACCATTGAAATCTATAACTGTTATTTCTAGCCATAAAGTCATTCGTTTATTGAAAAACGGATGTCAAGCCTTTTTAGCTCATGTCACTGATTTGAACAAAAACACGTCAAACTTGAATGATATTCCCATTGTTAATGAGTTTCCTGACGTTTTTTCTGAGGAACTTTCTGGCTTACCCCAAACCGTGAAATTGAATTCTGTATCGATCTTGAACCCGGCACTAAGCCCATTTTTAAAGTCCCATACCAAATGGCTCCCATAGAACACCAAGAGTTGAAAGTTTAATTACTAGATATCGGTATCATTCATTCTAGTACAAAACTTATATCGACTGAGGAATGCGAGAAGAGTTTTCAAGAAGTCAAGAGGAGACTTGTTTCAGCTCCTGTTCTGACCATACCATCAGGATCAGGAGAATTTGTTATCTACAGCGATGCTTCTGGCAAAGGTCTAGGTTGTGTCCTTATGCAACATGGAAAGGTTATAGCCTATGCCTCTCGACAACTCAAAGATTATGAGAAAAATTATCCTACTCATACTCATGATCTAGAGTTGGCAGCAGTCGTTTTCGCGTTAAAGATCTGGAGACACTACTTGTACGGAGAAAAAGTGGATATCTATACGGATCATAAAAGTCTCAAGTATTTCTTCACCCAGAAGGAACTCAACATGCGACAACGACGTTGGCTTGAGCTGTTGAAGGATTATGACCACACAATCCAGTATCACCCGGGAAAGGCGAACGTTGTAGCTGACGCTTTGAGCAGAAAATCTTATGCGAGTACAAGTGCACTGCTGACAACACAAAAGTGTATTTTGTACGACTTGCAAAAGATGGAGATAGAGCTAAAGACACCAGGGACCCACTCGAAGATTGCTCACGTGCGAGTAGAACCAACTTTAATCGATAAAATTAAAGTTGCTCAAGCTACCGATCCGGAACTGATAAACATGATAAAGAAAGTACAAGAAGGTGCCATTCCCGAAGCAAGAATCGACGAGAAAGGAATACTTCGAGTCAACTCTCGACTCTGTGTTCCTAACGATCCTGAATTAAAGCATAAAATCACGATGGAGGCACACAACATGCCGTTTGCAATCCACCCAGGAGGCACCAAGATGTATCGAGATCTTCGATATACATTTTGGTGGAACAATATGAAAAGAGAGATTGCAGAGTTTATCTCAAGGTGCCTAACTTGTCAACGTGTCAAGGCAGAGCATCAAGTTCCTAAAGGTCCATTACAATCACTTGAAGTTCCCGAATGGAAGTGGGAACACATCAATATGGACTTCGTGACGGGTCTTCCAAAAGTTTCTCAAGGCTTAGATGCAATTTGGGTGATCGTAGATAGATTGACCAAATCTGCTCATTTCTTACCTATATGAGAAAACTTTTCACTTGAACGTCTTGCCGGTATGTACATAAATGAGATCGTGAGATTGCATGGCATGCCAGTTTCCATAGTTTCTGATCGAGATCCTAGATTCACTTCACGCTTTTGGATCAGTCTACAAAAAGCTATGGGCACTGAACTACGTTTTAGTTCTGCATACCATCCTCAAACGGACGGACAATCGGAAAGGACGATCCAGACCCTCGAAGATCTTTTGAGACTTTGTGTATTGGACTTCAAAGGAAGTTGGGATAAGTACTTGCCGTTGGTGGAATTTTCTTACAACAACAGTTACCAAGCAAGCATAGACATGGCTCCATTCGAGGCATTGTATGGAAGGAAGTGTCGCTCTCCAATATGTTGGAATGAGGTAGGAGAAGCAAAATTGTTGGGACCCGAGTTGGTACGCTTGACGACCGAAAAGATCCAAATGATCCGACAACGAATACAGACCGCACAAGAACGACAAAAGAGTTATGCTGATCTTCATCGGAGAGACGAAAGTTTCAACGTCGGAGATCATGTATTCTTACGTGTTTCTCCATGGAAAGGGGTTACGAGATTCGGAAAGAGAGGAAAGCTCAACCCTCGATTTATTGGCCCATTTGAAATCCTCGATCGAATAGGAACCGTAGCCTACAGACTAGCCCTACCACCAAGTATATCTCGCATCCATAACGTTTTTCACATATCTATGTTACGTAAATATGTGAAGGACCCAAACCACGTCATTGAGTTAGAACCAGACGTTATAGCAGAGGATTTAACATACGAGGAGGTACCTGTTAAGATCCTGGATAAGAAGGAGCAGATCCTACGCTCAAAGGTTATACCTCAAGTTAAGGTTTTATGGAGGAACCAAGATACTGAGGAAATGACCTGGGAGCTAGAATCTGAGATGAAATCTAAGTATCCTTACCTCTTCGATATGTCAGGTACGTCAATTTCGGGGACGAAATTTCATAAGGAGGGGAGGTTGTAAGACCCCGAATTTTATGAAATACAAAATTTAATTTTTCTTCATATATATATTTTTTGAAACAGTAAGTGGTTAAATCGATAAAGTTAAAAGTTAAGGATGTTATGTGCAAATTTTATTTTGTCGGAGAATATTCGTTTGGTCGGGGAATATTCGTTTGGTCCGACGGCGCCGAAATAACAAATTATTGGTGGACCCCACAACGGAATATTTGTCGGATATAGAAAACGACAGAAATAACCTTTTTAAATAAAAATAGTCAACGGAACTGTTAAAATACCGGTGATAAAAGAATAGTAGCATACGGTAGTTATTGGTATTTTCTGTAGCACTCGGTACTCTACAGTAACACACGGTATTGCATAGTGTCTCATATTATTGGTCTGATAATTGACACCGTAACTGTTACGCATCATTTCATCGATAATTGTCACTGCATAATATTTTATATTATCAATTCAATAATTGTTGTTACACAGTATTTTGCATTATTGATTTAATAATTGTCATTACACTGTATTTTATATCATTGAGTCAATAATTGTTGTTGCACTGTTTTTAAAATTATTGAACCTAATAATTGTCACAGTAACATATGCACAGTAATTCACATTATTGAATCAATAATTGTCATTACACAGTAACGTATGCTTTATTTTACATTATTGTTATCTCTATTATGATGTTATTTAAACAGTTGTATTTCATTAATTTATTGACTTGATATCTAAGAGCTAACTATACTGTATTTATAACAATTAGTCATAATAATTGAATTGATAAAGTTATTTGTTTATAATATAAAGTTAGGTGATTATTAGGTGATATGAAATGAATGGTGTAGATTAAAGTGTGAATTAGTGTTGAATAATTAAATTGATTTGTTTATAATATAAAGTTAGGTGATTATTAGGTGATATGAAATGAATGGTGTAGATTAAAGATAATATAATATTTGAAATGGATGGTGTAGATTAAAAGATGATCTTTAAATGAATGGTTTAGATTAAATGAATGATAAGATTTTTGGCTATAAATAGAAGCCTTAACTTAAGGATTTTTCATAAAACTTCCTTACTTGTTCTTTCTTTCTCTCTCTAAATACTTCTTGTGAAAGTTCTCTCTAAGTGTGCTTAAGTCATCTTGAGTATTTGTGAAGATCTATAAGTATACGTGTACTGTTCAAGTTAATCAACCTCATTTAAATCAATATCCAGTCACGTGTTGAGGTAAGGGATACCATCTTTTTCATCTTCCATTATTCAAACGTACTATGGTAAGGGATTATCATTATTTGATTCTCGATAATAATATTGTTTCTTCCTTACTCATAAGACGTGCCTTTTATTTCCATGTATTAAATTGTGGGAATAACCTTACGGAGCGGATTGCCGCCTGTTGGTGAATAACCTTTCGTATTCATTCATTATTAATCTCTGAGAATAACCTTACGGAGCGGATTGCCGCCTGTTTGGTGAATAACTCTTTGTACTCAAATTCTATTAAATTGTGGGAATAACCTTACGGAGCGGATTGCCGCCTGTTGGTGAATAACCCTTTGTATTAATTTCCTTCACCTTTTGTTAATCAAACCTGCTACGGTAAGGGATATTATTTTCTTTCATACTCCTAAATCGAAATTTATTATGGAACTATTGCTTCTATAATTCCTGAAAATATTATATGTTCCATAATAGTTGAACTTCATTATTTCAACTGAACCTTCCTATTTACGTGAACCTTTCTATTGAATTGTAACCGTTATTCTGAACTGTGGATCTTGAATATCATTTTTTAAATTTCACTCCACATCATGTTGACAATTTGGACATTATTTGAATCTGTACAAAGTAAACTTCCGATACTTATTGTTATCCTATTTCTTCTGTTCATCATTTATATCATTCTAATCATCCAAAAATCAAGCTGTTGTGAATATCTGTGGCCGGGGGCACAGATGTGATATATTTGTTGAACAGATGATAGGTTAAAGGCGATATAATAGGTTAAAGGCGATACATCTGTTCGGTGTCTTTTATGGCACGTGGTGAATGTTCTCTTTGACCCGTAGTGCAAAGATGAACTGTTGTTTGGTATGATTATGACCAAAGGCTGAATCTGGTATAATCATGACCGTTGGTGCTATATTGAATATCTTTGGCCCGTAGTGCAAAGATGAACTGTTGATGTGCATGATTATGATCAGGAACTGTGAATTTATATTATCATGACTAATGGTATTTCAGATGATAAAAGTTGATGATGTTTTTACGAAAAAGAGAAGCGAGTGGACATTATAGTCTGCATTATTCTTCTAATAGATTGCTCATTCCGCTGCTATTATTGATCTGAACATTGTTTAAGAATTTAACTGCAGTTTTTGATATAAACCTTGTATTCTATTGTATTCTATCAAGAACTCAACTGTTGAAGGCTAATGATAATTTATTCGTCATTATCTTAGTCATGATATTTCTTACTGGGCTATTTGAGCTCACCCTTTCTTTTGTTCCATTGTTTTTCAACAGGAGATGAAAACATAACAGGGTCTAGCCGGGGAATGGAGTGAGGGTCCGAGGAGTAGTTATCATAGTCTTCACGTTTTGTAAAATAGTGTGACAATAATAGTGAAGACTTAGTTGTGTATTATTATACACTGCATTGTAGTACGTTGTGCTTTGTTGTAATAATTTTGTTGTAGTCTTTTGACGACTCAAGTTTGGGCTGTGTGGGCCCAGATTTGGGGGCGTCACAGTTGGCATCAGAGCTTAGGGATATGGTCTTTAATGGAGATCTGGGGTTAGAACTAGGAGGGGAGAGACGAATAGAATCAATCACTAGTGTGTCCTACCTAAATTAGATTTATTTTTTTATCTAATGAATCGATTTGAATGTAGGAACATGAAAAGATGAGTCAGTTTATTTGAACTAACATTTATTTTGTGACCACAGTTAATTATGGCATCTGGAAATCAGGAGGTTAACTATGAAATTACCGAAACAAATGTAGCTGCAAAACAAGAGGCGACGAATAATCTTCTTACAAACTCAGAGTTGAATCATTTGCCTAAGGCAAAAATTATGCGTGTTCTATCCAGTAAGGATGAAGGTGAAAGCTCTGCTGTGTGGGCCCAGATTTGGGGGCGTCACACCCGCAGTCTTGGAACTCTAGTTCACTAAGAAATCTACAAGTCTAACAGACTTGGATACACTAGTTCACAAAGAACTCTTCTGGAGTGATGTATATTTGGATGTGCTACTAAGTTGCTATTAGCTTGAGTTTTCGAAGGACTTAGTAGCAATGCAAGCTTTCTTATCAGTTTGATCTTTTTCACTTCTTGCATATATTTTTCTTTGTGCAGAATTCTTTTTTTTTTCTTTTGCCGATCTTAGTATTTAAGAAGTTAGGGCTTCTGTTTTCTTCCTGTTGGGCCATCTGCTTGAGCTTGTGTTTCTATCTGTTACCTCACAGAGGAGAGCTGCTGTATATTATATTAATATAGCTCATTAAACCTCTGATGAGACTTTATTTGATCTGACATGTTAGTCCATGGAAGGTTGTTTTCTTTTTCCTTTGGGACAGATATGTCAGTCGTAGGTTCCTACCAACTTTCATAGAGTCGTTTGGTCCTTCCATACTATAGGACTGATAGGACACAGTCCTTTGACTTTTCTGCCTTGAAAGTCTTCTTTCTGTTGCATGGTGCGCTTGGGTCAAACCCCTGACTTTTCTGACTTTGATCGATTTGCAGAAGTTTCCTTTTTGGTTACATTAATGTAGATTGAATTCCTGAACAGAATAACTCCTGATCTGAGAGTCGTGATGTCTCTTGCCTTTTTGCTCAACGACCTTCCATGATCAACTCTACAAATATCCTTGCTGTCGTGATTGATCTGTAAAGGATCATCTCTTACTGTCATCGTAGAGTTTATTCAACTGTTAGACTGTTGATCGTAGAGTTCGGTTTAAGGTTTCTTGCTTAGAACATAGTTTGTTTGGTCGTAGAGTCTTCTTGACCAAAATCGTAGAGTCCGTTCTACGATTGGTTGTCTTAATCATAGAGTCTGGTTGAATCGTAGAGTTTTCTTGACTGAAATTGTAGAGTCCATTCTACGATTATATTACACCAACAGATCAACCTAACAGTTTTGATCTATCTAAGTCTTAGTACAACACAAAAGACTTTTATACATTTATATCAAGAGATCAACCTAACAGTTTTGATCTTATCTAATACAGCCCTTGTACATTATTTCTTATCATCAAATTTAACCATTCAATGTACAACACACAGGCATACTAAAATAGTAAAGTTTTCTTCTAAAAGTTCTACTCGTCTGCTTTTTCTTTGCCTTTGTCCCTTTTAGAGTACTCAGGCTTAGCTGAAAAATATTCATGATATAGCAAAGGTGAGCAACTACTTTGCCCAACAAGTTTAAATAAGTAATAAATGATATATCATGAACGAAAAAGAATTAACTTTTAGGACTTCAATAATATACAATAATTGTGAAAGCATGTAACATACAAACGATATTCAATAAAGGATTTGTTTTAGAATATTTACTACTGAGGTGGTCATGAGGGCCAAGAATTGTAGGCATTGTTAGAATAATTCAACTTAATACCTGGGGAGTAATTAACAATCACAAAAGGACTGTAAACACTCAAATATGATACTTTAGGGGATCAACCTCTTGTACCTAATGTATATGAATAACATTCAGACATACTGTGGGCAAAATCGAATTCCCGGTAGATAATGCCCATTTATAAGGGTTGTTCTACCCCGTCTTATTATAAGAGTCCGCACCAACTACTGGTTTGGATAAACTTTTAAAAATATTCAAGTTAATGAATTGATACATGCAAATATCTAGCCGAAACAAATAGTGTTAAAATCTATATGTATGATTTGATGATACAAAATTGATTAATACATATTTGTTCAGTAGATTTTGTAAAAGTCCTCATCTGAGATTTATTGTACAAGGACTTAGAATAGATTGATTAAACTTGTTAGGTTGATCATTGATTTGATTTTATGTATAGATTGATAGGATCAGATCTATCATAGAATTACTGTGACATCCCAGATTTTTACAATGATTTTAAATAAGAATTTTAAAAAAGGCTATGATGTATTAATATGTGATTAAATATGAATTATTATGTGATCAATGTGCTAGCAAGCACCTATGTGATTGACAGAATATGTGTATATATATATATATACATATATGATTGGATAAAGAAAAAAAGATTTAAAGTTATAGAATAATAGAAATAAAGGAAGCCTATATAAATTAAGCTTAAGTTATGAAAATTAATAACAAGCTTAATATATAGACGTTGAAAGGCTAGGAGACGGGAATAATAAAATTGATGATCTTTGAATATTTTGGAGTTACTAAGAAATTGATATTTATGGATGATTGAAATAAGATAATCATGTATATGATGTGGAGATACAGAATGTGATACCTCAAAAATGCGTAGAAGGAACGTATATAGCTTGTATGTTGAGAATTAGCATTATGTGTATTATGTAAATACGTGGAAGAACATAAAGTCGTAAAAAGGGTATTATGAGCCTAAAGGGATAAATGACGATGGATTTTAGTAATCCGGTCGAGGTTCGCTTCTCGAGAAAGCGATTTATAAAAAAAAATGAATAATCTGACTATATGTGATGTCGGGATTTGGAATTTATGGAATATGTCCCTATAAAAAAGGGATGTTGAAAATGTAATGTTATGCAAACTTGGAAATGTGGAAATTATCAATAATTACTTAATGGAATTCAAATTTTTTTAAATGTGACAAGTGATATGAGACAAGCAAATTATGGAGTATTTAATGATGGAATAAAGTACAAGCTTAATGAAATAAATTTGGATTGAAAAGGACTTGAATTGGATAAAAAATAAGTAAGTTATGATTTAATGAGAGATTAAATTCTCTAGATTTTAATGTAATGACCATATTGCCCTTGACAATATAGGAAATAACATTGGTGTCCTTAAATGATGCAATGACCAATATATCCTTGTTTAGTAATAAGAAATGTCCTAAGTGACCTTAACCATGCATGATTAAACTAACCAATGCATGATTAGTTGTTGGAGTAATATATATATTATATATGTATGAAGATATTAAGCAAAAAAAAAACTTAGTTCATTTTAAGTTTCCAGCAAAATGGGAAAGTTCTAAGAGATAAATGAGAAGAAACCATAGAAATAAGGATAAAGGCTTGGAAATCATGGAGTTAGGGTCCTTAAATGATCAAGTAGCAAGAAGAAAAGAGGAATAACTTAACATGAGGAATCTATCTATGTGAAAAAGTTGGACAACCAAGAAAGTATAATCATGTTATTACCTTAAAGTTTGATGTTTATGTGTTTAAAGGATGGTTTAAGAGTAGACATGTATGGAAGTGTGGCTAGGTGTAAGACCTCGAATTTTATGAAATATAAAATTTAATTTTTCTTCGTATATATTTTCCCTGAAACAGTAAGTGGTTAAATTAACAAAATTGAAAGTTAAGGATGTTATGTGCAAATTTTATTTTGTCGGACAATATTCGTTTTGTCGAGGAATATTCGTTTTGTCGAGGAATATACAGGTCGTACGACGGCGCCGAAATAACTAATTATTGGTGGACCCCACAACGGAATAATTGTCGGATATAGAAAACGACAGAAGTAACCTTTTTAAATAAAAATAGTCAACGATGTTAACTGTTAAAATACCGGTGATAAAAGAATAGTAGCATACGGTAATTTATGGTATTTTACTGTAACACGCGGTACTCTACAGTAGCACACGATATTGCACAGTGTCTCATATTATTGGTCTGATAATTGACACCGTAACTGTTACGCATCATTTCATCGATAATTGTCACTGCATAATATTTTATATTAGCAATTCAATAATTGTCGTTACACAGTATTTTGCATTATTGATTTAATAATTGTCATTACACTGTATTTCATATCATTGACTCAATAATTGTTGGTGCACTGTAGTTAAAATTATTGAACCTAATAATTGTTACTGTAGTAAATACAATGTAATTTATATTATTAAATTAATAATAATCTGTAACGTGTTTATTATATTATTGTTGAATTATTGTTGTGGCATTATTTTAATATATATGTTGGACCCACAGGAAAAATAAATAAATAAATTTAAAAAGAAAATTAATTAATTAATTTTTACTATTTTAAATAGTAACCATGTGGACCCTCTGTGGGGGCCACATGAATTCTAAACATGCAAATTTGCTGGGAATTGGTAGGTGGAGGCTGCGCAGCCTCTGCTGAAATTTTTCAGCTGGTGTGCTCACATACCACACGTATAGTAGCTTCTTTTTCCCTATAAATAGCTTGCTCAACTGAATAGAAAAATCACACCTAAAACATAAAATTTTTCTATAAGAATTTTATGAGTTTTCTCTGAGAATAGTAAGGTTATTTTGAGTGTTTGAAAGCCAAAAGGAGTGCAAGAATTTTTCAAGTAAAACTTTTATTAAAGAGTAGTAATTTCATAAATTCCTATTTTTCACGGTATTCACAAATCTTCTTAAAGAAGAATCTTCCCTTAGAAGACTCTTCTTTGAGAAGATTCATTTTTAAAAGCTTTCTTTGGAAGATTTATTTTGAAATATTATTTTAAAAACTATTTTAAAGTAGTTATATTGTACTACAAAAATTATGTTAAATATATATAATTTTGATAGTTCATATTATACGAGTTATCATACACTTTGAAATTTATATGTGGTAATTACTAATTTTATTATAAATATATAGGTTGATCAACCTCATTTAAATCAATATCCAGTCACGTGTTAAGGTAAGGAATGTCATTTTTTTTGGAATATCATCTTCTTTCATATTCTATTTTGTAAACTTACCACGGTAAGGGATTATCATTCTTTGATTCTCGAAAATAATATTGTTTCTTTCTTATGCCATTTATTTCCATGTATTAAATTGTGGGAATAACCTTACGGCGCGGATTACCGCCTGTTGGTGAATAACCTTTCGTATCCATTCCTTATTAATCTTTGAGAATAACCTTTCGTATCCATTCCTTATTAATCTTTGAGAATAACCTTACAGTGCAGATTACCGCCTGTTTGGTGAATAACTCTTCGTAGTCAAATTTTATTAAATTGTGGGAATAACCTTACTACGCGGACTACCGCTTGTTGATGAATAACCCTTTTTATCTATTTCTTGTAATTTGACTACACGAATTATCACATGACACTTTTATTTCATATTCGTTTGTAATATCATTTTCTTTCATATTCGTAAGTGATATTATTTTCCTTTATACTCATAAGGGATACCATCTTTTTCATCTTCCATTATTCAAACTTACTATGGTAAGGGATATTAATTTTCTTCACATGTTGTTAATCAAACCTGCTACGGTAAGGGATATTATTTTTTTCATACATCTAAATCGAAACTTATTATGGAACTATTGCTTCTATAATTTCTTGAAAATATTATATGTTCCATAATAGTTGAACTTCATCATTTCAACTGAACCTTCCTATTGAACTGTAACCGTTATTCTGAACTGTGGATCTTGAATATCATTTTTAAATTTCACTCCACATTATGTTGACAATTTGGACATTATTTGAATCTGCACAAAGTAAACTTCCGATACTTATTGTTTATCCTGTTGCTTTTGTTCATCATTCCTATCACTGTTATTTGTATTAATCTTCAAGAATCAAGTTGTTGTGAATATCTGTGGCCGGGGGCACAGATGGGATATAATTGTTGAACAGATGTTAGGTTAAAGGCGATACATCTGTTCGGTGTCTTTTATGGCACGTGGTGAAAGTTCTCTTTGGCCCGTAGTGCATAGATGAACTGTTGTTTGGTATGATTATGACCAAAGGTTGAATCTAGTATAATCATGACCGTTGGTGTTATATTGAATATCTTTGGCCCGTAGTGCAAAGATGAACTGTTGATCTGCATGATTATGATCAGGAACTGTGAATTTGTATTATCTTGACTAATGGTACATCAGATGATAAAAGTTGATGATATTTTTCCTAAAAAGAGAAGCAAGTGGACATTATAGTCTGCATTATTCTTCTAATAGATTGCTCATTTTGCTGCTATTATTGATCTGAATATTGTTCAAGAATTTAACTGCAATTTTTGATATAAACATTGTAGTCTATTGTATTCTATCAAGAACTCAACTGTTGAAGGCTAATGATAATTTATTCGTCATTATCTTAGTCATGATATTTCTTACTGGCCTATTTGAGCTCACTCTTTCTTTTGTTCCATTATTTTTCAACAAGAGATGAGAACATAGCTGGGTCTAGCCAGAGAATGAACTACGGGCCAAAGAGAACTTTCACCACGTGCCATAAAAGACACCGAACAGATGTATCTCCTTTAACCTATTATATCGTCTTTAACCTAACTTCTGTTCAACAATTATATCGCATCTGTGCCCCCGGCCACAGATATTCACAACAACTTAATTCTTAAAGATTAATACAAATAACAGTGATACGAATGATGAACAAAAGAAACAAGATAAACAATAAGTATCGGAAGTTTACTTTGTGCAGATTCAAATAATGTCCAAATTGTCAACATGATGTGGAGTGAAATTTAAAAATGATATTCAAGATCCACAGTTCAGAATAACGGTTACAGTTCAATAGAAAGGTTCAGAAAATAGGAAGGTTCAGTTGAAATGATGAAGTTCAACTATTATGGAACATATAATATTTTCAAGAAATTATAGAAGCAATAGTTCCATAATAAGTTTCGATTTAGGTGTATGAAAGAAAATAATATCCCTTACCGTAGCAGGTTTGATTAACAAAAGGTGAATGAAATTAATATCCCTTACCATAGTAAGTTTGAATAATGGAAGATGAAAAAGATGGTATCCCTTATGATTATAAAGGAAAATAATATCACTTACGAATATGAAAGAAAATGATATTACAAACGAATATAGAATAAAAGTGTAATGTGATAATTCGTGTAGTCAAATTATTTTCACAAGAGACAGATAAAAAGGGTTATTCACCAACAGGCGGTAGTCCGTGCAGTAAGGTTATTCCCACAATTTAATAAAATTTGAATACGAAGAGTTATTCACCAAACAGGCGGTAATCTGCACCGTAAGATTATTCTCAAAGATTAATAAGGAATGAATACGAAAGGTTATTCACCAACAAGCGGTAATCTGCGTCGTAAGGTTATTCCCACAATTTAATACATGGAAATAAATGGCACAAGAAAGAAACGATATTATTTTTTAGAATCAAAGAATGATAATCCCTTACCGTGGTAAGTTTAAAAAATAGAATATGAAAGAAGATGATATTCCAAAAAAAATGGCATTCCTTACCTTAACACGTGACTGGATATTGATTTAAATGAGGTTGATCAACCTATATATTTATAATAAAATTAGTAATTACCACATATAAATTTCAAAGTGTATGATAACTCGTATAATATGAACTATCAAAATTATATATATTTAACATAATTTTTGTAGTATAATATAACTACTTTAAAATAGTTTTTAAAATAATATTCCAAAATAAATCTTCCAAAGAAAGCTTTTAAAAATGAATCTTCTCAAAGAAGAGTCTTTTAAGGGAAGATTTGTGAATACCGTGAAAATAAGAATTTATGAAATTACTACTCTTTAATAAAAGACTTATTTGAAAAATTCTTGCACTCCTCTTGGCTTTCAAACACTCAAAATAACCTTACTATTCTCAGAGAAAACTCATAAAATTCTTATAGAAAATTTTTATGTTTTAGGTGTGATTTTTCTATTCAGCTGAGCAAGCTATTTATAGAGGGGGAAAAAGCTACTATGCGTGTGGTAGGTGAGCACGCCGGCTGAAAAATTTCAGCAGAGGCTGCGCAGCCTCCACCTACCAATTCCCAGCAAATTTGCATGTTTAGAATTCATGTGACCCCCACAGAGGGTCCACATGGTTACTATTTAAAATAGTAAAAATTAATTATTTTTTTTAAAAATTTATTTATTTATTCTTCCTGTGGGTCCAACATATATATTAAAATAATGCTACAACAATAATTCAACAATAATGTAATAAACACGTTACAGATTATTATTAATTTAATAATATAAATTAAGTGTATTTGCTACAGTGACAATTTTAGGTTCAATAATTTTAACTACAGTGCACCAACAATTATTGAGTCAATGATATGAAATACAGTGTAATGACAATTATTAAATCAATAATGCAAAATACTGTGTAACGACAATTATTGAATTGATAATATAAAATATTATGCAGTGACAATTATCGATGAAATGATGCATAACAGTTACGGTGTCAATTATCAGACCAATAATATGAGACACTGTGTAATACCGTGTGCTACTGTAGAGTACCGCGTGCTACAGTAAAATACCATAAATTACCGTATGCTACTATTCTTTTATCACCGGTATTTTAACAGTTAACACCGTTGACTATTTTTATTTAAAAATGTTACTTCTGTTGTTTTCTATATCCGACAATTATTCCGTTGTGGGGTCCACCAATAATTAGTTATTTCGGCGCCGTCGTACGACCCGAATATTCCTCGACAAAATGAATATTTCCCGACAAAACGAATATTGTCCGACAAAATAAAATTTGCACATAACATCCTTAACTTTCAATTTTGTTAATTTAACCACTTACTGTTTCAGGAAAAATATATACGAAGAAAAATTAAATTTTATATTTCATAAAATTCGGGGTCTTACAATTTCAAGGATGTTTCTCACCATCTTCAAATTCAGAAAGGAAGATCAAAAAGACTTCTTTATAGAAGGTCTGTCACATCACTTTAGAGGTAAGTGAGACCTACAGACGTATGGGATATTCTAGGTCCAAAAGCAAGCCTACTTTTTGTTCCAAAGTCAGAAAAGAATTAAATGAACTATAAGAACATTAAATGTTCCAACGGAACAATTTCTGAAGAGTTATAAGATCGTATGAGGATTCAAATCCAAAAATAAATCACACAAATACAAGGCTGACCTCTAAAAAAGCAAAATGAAGAAATCTACTCTACGAAAATAAGAAGAATAAAAAGTACTTGTTCAAAGTTGCTAAGCACTATAAAAATTCAAGCATTATTGCAAATCTTAGCAATACCTCAAACTCAATCAATAACCAGTTATGATTCACTTGATCCATGTGATCATTATACCAAGTCAGAGTGACTTGAAGAGGTCTAAGTGTCTTGGACTAGGTGTTTGAATATCCAAGTCTAAGTGACTTGAAGAGGTCTAATTGTCCTAGACTAAGTGTCTGAATATTTCAAGACTAAGTGACTTGAAGGAATCTAAGTGATTCAGTTGTAATATGGTCTGAGAGACCTTATCCTTAATGGATATCTTACTTGTTGAAGTAGAAGAGTGGACTAGGAGCATTAATACTCTGAACTACTTAAAATATCTTGTGTTATTTACTTTCAGCATTTATATTATGTCATAAACTGCTATATTTGTCAGTGACTTATCTTCACATTTATCAAAGATAGAATCAGGATTTCATTAAAACTTTAAGGGGAATTTTACACTAATATTTTGCTGTGCTACATTAATTGAATAAAAGTTTTTAAAGATCTATTCAAATCCCCTTCTTTCTAGATCTCTATTATGCCTCTGGGAACTAACAAGTGGTATCAGAGCTTATTCTCACAAATATAAAGCTTAAACACTTAGAGTTGATCATATGGCACATACTAAAAATGATTTTAAGCTTAGCGGTTAAAATGAATTACCCTTTCCTAATATAGAAAAATATGATAATGGGGATGTTCATCTGCAGGAATATATGGATGACAAAGATACATATCTGAATGATGTCATAACTAGTGGTTCATACATTCAAAAAGAACTAATTTCCATCTGTGATGATACAAACGAAATAATGTTCAAGCATAGAGTTGAAAGGTCATGAAGTGAAACAAAAAGTTGTTCCAACTTAGATTCAAGTAATGATGAAGAATCTCATATGGACAAACTTAGTCTAATGGCCATAGAAGAAAAGTCGAGCAAATCCACTCTTCATCAAGATGTTAACATAAGTGAGGTATTTGATTTTAACTTTCCTAATATAGATATTGATTATCTCATAACTACTTTATGAGATATAACTAAAGATTTGCATCAACATATGAAATCATTTAGAATTCTATCAAATGACTATTCCCTTTTTCAATAAAAAAAAAAAGAGAAAGCTCTTGTAGAGTTGGATACTGCTTTACAAAAAACTGCCTCTTTTACCAACCTTGAGGCTGAGAATGCACACTTGAGAAAAATGACTGAAATAAATGCTCAAAGAGAGTTAACTCTAACCTCTAAGAAGGTATAAGATTTAAAGAAGATAATTTTTTTATAGAACCATTCTTCTGTATCTATGGATTCTTGATTGAAGGTCAAAGGTCTGTCTCAACTCCAAATGGTATTTTACGTGAAGTTTTGAGGCTACCAAGTGTGTGATGTACTATGGAAAAAGTAGGTTTTTGAGAAACATGCAACTTGTATTATATACTCTGTCTCATAATTATTGTAACATTTTTTTTAATTTGTATAATCTGAAGTATCAAAAATATGCTTTTGTCTAGATATATTTTTGACTTCATGAAATTAATTTATAAAATCTTAAAATTCAAAATAAATATAATTTTCGTTTAAGTTTTAAAAATAATAAATATGGTATTAGTCTCACCAATATGTTATTTAATAAGTTTATTAAATAAAAAAAGAAAAGACATTATTGATTCATTTCCAGCTGGGGGAATATACTCGCCTCTACCAAAATAACTGCCTTCTCAGTTTTGACATTTTTTTTAATTTTTATTTTAAAAAATTAATATTTTTATAAGTTAATTTGATATTTTTACAAAAATTAAATAAGACCCACTTGTAAAAATATAAAATTAACTTGTGGAAATATCAATTCTCATATGGAGTTGATATTTTCACAAGCTAATTTGATATTTTCGTAAGATCAGATAAGATCTACTTGTAAAAATATCAAATTAACTTGTGAAAATATCAATTCTTTTTTTATTAAATTGATTATTTTAAAAATTAATAATTAAAAATATATAAATATATTTTTTTGAAAATATAAAAAAAATAGAATTTAATTTCTTGTAATGATAATTCTTTTATTTTTATTTTTGTTAAAAATAGTATAAGAATTAACTTTATTTAAAATAATTAACTTGATAAAAAAAATTGAACTGAACATTTATTTTGTAAGGAGAGAGTATATAACACTATAACTAAAATAGCTACCAACGTGTAATGGAAGACGTGGGTGAGCACCCAAACCTCGTCAAAACTCAAAAGCCGCAAATTCCGTAAACCCCGTGGATCTCCATTTTCTCTCTCTTCACCGTTCTCTCTCTAACTTAACATCAACTCCGGCAGCTGAATTACTCGACTGATACCACGAATAAAGCAAAATCTCACCAGAGAATCATGATCAGGTAACAAATTTTTTTAATCTCTGTAAAACCCCTTTCAATCTCGTTTATTTTGAATTTTAAGCAAAACCCAGATCCGATATCAATTGGGATCTTAATTTCCATGGCTAGATCTTCATTATTAGTCTCTTTAGTGTTTATTATTCACTTGACTCCATTGTTTAAGTCCGATCCGGGTCAGAGTTGCGGCAAAACCAAATCGCCTTTGCTTAATTTTGCATCCCAATTCTTAATGGTTCAACACCAAGTGAGAGGTGTTTTTAGTATTATTGATGATTGTTCATTTCGGGTTAGTGAATTTGATATGTTAAAAGGGTCTGATGTGCACTGGTGGGCTGCAATGGGTGTTGATTTTGAAAATTTAACAAATGGTTTTGTTATATCTGATCATAAGTTGAACAGAACTTTTAAGAATGATAGTTTTGTTGTTAATTTGAAGAGAAATGTGAGTTGGGATCGTATTGGAGTTGTTTCGATTTGGGATTTGCCCACGGCTTCAGATTTTGGACATGTTGTGTTGGGGAATCTGGGAAATGTGTCGGATAATTTGGCCCCGTCGCCAATGCCTAGTAATGGGAGTGGCAATGGGAGTGTTAGGATTGTGAAAGAGCCGACTATGTTTGAAAACTGCAAGACCTTGGCGAGTAGTTACAGGGTTCGTTGGACATTGAGGGCCGAAGAGGATTTGATTGATATTGGGTTGGAGGCGGCAATTGGGATTCAGAATTATATGGCATTTGGGTGGGCTAATCCAATATCCTCTAATATTATGCTTGGTGGTGATGTGGCAGTGACAGGCTTTACCGAGGAGAGTTTGCCGTTTGCTGATGATTATTTCATTACTCAGTATAGTGAGTGTATGATAAATAAAGATGGTGTTCAGGGCGTGTGTCCAGATACATTTTTCGATGCATCAGATGCAGTTGGTTCAGTGAATAATACTAAGTTGGTTTATGCACATAGGAAAGATGGGGTTTCATTTATTCGCTATCAAAGGCATTTGAAATCAGTTGACAAGAAGTATGATTTGCCGGTGAATTATTCTGATAACATGACTGTAATTTGGGCTTTGGGCTTGATAAGGCCACCTGATTCCCTTCGGCCTTATTATCTTCCACAAAAGCATGGTGGGACTTATGGCCACTTGAGGCTTAATGTCTCGGAGCGTGTGAATGATTGCTTGGGGCCATTGGACGCTGTAGATAAGGAGGAACAAGATCTCCTCATTGCAGACGGAAAGGAAGCACTTGTTATTTCAACTGGTCCAGCATTGCATTACCCAAATCCCCCGAATCCTTCAAAAGTTATTTACATAAACAAGAAAGAGGCTCCGGTCTTAAGGGTTGAAAGGGGCGTTTCCATTAAATTTTCAATTCAAGCTGGGCATGATGTTGCATTCTATGTTACTTCTGATCCACTTGGTGGGAATGCAACTTTGAGGAATTTGACCGAGACTATTTATTTTGGTGGGCCTGAGGCAGAAGGTGTTCAATCCAGTCCCACGGAATTAGTTTGGGCACCTGGCCGTAATACTCCAGATCATGTGTACTATCAGTCCCTTTATAAACAAAAGATGGGTTGGAAGGTTCAAGTGGTTGATGGGGGCTTGCCAGATATGTATAATAACAGTGTTGTTTTAGATGATCAGCAAGTTACTTTGTTTTGGACGCTGTCGAAAAATTCAATATCTATTGCAGCTCGGGGTGAGAAGAAAAGTGGCTATCTTGCAATAGGATTTGGTAGTGGAATGGTAAATAGTTATGCTTATGTGGGTTGGATGGATAATAATGGTACAGGGAGGGTTAATACGTATTGGATCGGTGGCAGGGATGCCTCAAATATTCATCCAACACACGAGAATTTGACATATGTTAGATGCAAGTCAGAAAACGGAGTTATCACTCTGGAGTTCACCAGGCCCCTAGATCCATCATGCGATCGGGATGAAAGGCCCGAGTGTAATAATATAATCGATCCCACAACCCCTCTTAAAGTAATCTGGGCTATGGGTGCTCAATGGTCAGCAGATCATTTAAGTGTGAGAAACATGCATTCTCTGACAAGCAGTAGGCCTGTTCGCATTCTGCTTGTAAGTGGCTCGGCTGAGGCGGAGGAGGATCTAAGGCCGGTGTTGGCTGTACATGGCTTTATGATGTTTCTTGCCTGGGGTATTTTGCTTCCAGGTGGAATTTTGGCTGCAAGATACTTGAAACACGTGAAGGGTGATGGATGGTTTCAGATTCACATGTATTTGCAATATTCCGGATTATCAATCATCTTTCTTGGCTTTCTTTTTGCAGTAGCCGAGCTTCGGGGTTTGTATTTTGATTCTTTACATGTTAAATTTGGTATCAGTGCGATACTTTTGGCTTGTGCACAACCAGTAAACGCTTATCTGAGACCTAAAAAGCCTACGAACGCTGAAAGTGTTTCTTCGAAGAGGATTCTCTGGGAGTATATTCATGTTATTGTTGGCAGATGTGCCATTGTTGTAGGCATCGCCGCTCTTATTAGTGGAATGAAGCATTTAGGAGAGAGATATAAAGGTGAAAATGTTCATGGACTCACATGGGCTTTGATCGTTTGGTTCTTGTTTGGTGCTTTAACAGTACTATATTTAGAGCATCGTGATAAACAGCGAAGGAGGGATAGACTATCAGGAAGAAGCAATTGGGTGTTGGGTAATGGCGAGGAGGAGGATCTTGATCTGTTGAGCCCAAGCCGAATGATTGTTGATAAAGATTTACATGTTTCTGATAGAATGGAAGTTCAACTAGAACCTCTGAACCGATAGAAAACCTTTTAAAGATTTATGGTCACAAAACTTTCCTCTCTTCTTCTCTAGTTTTGAAACACATGCAGGATATAACTGGCCTATTTATTTGTTTGAAAGGCTTCTTGGATGTAAGGATTGAGGTATGTGGCTCCATTTATTTGTCTGGTAGAGCATATAATTTGTGACATGTACTTTGTATACTTGATACATTAATTGACATAGTGGAAGGTTATCTTATTTTTGTCTCTCTATTGCCCGAGAAAGCTAAAGGTGATCTGCAATATATACATGGATTTTTCGGTGTTTTTGAGTTGCTATTGTAGAGACGTCATCTCAATTTTAATTACCAGAATCCACAACATTTTTCAGTTTTAAATAAAGTTTGTCCTACACTTTACTTGGATTACTACCATATGCATTTAAAATTGTTCTTTACTTTCTCAAGCCAGTTTGTTGCGAATTAACTTTCTTTCGCTTATCTAAGCTGCTGATGGTTTCAAGAGCAATTTACAATAACTGCTTTTCTGTAAATGGCAATTAAATGGATAGAAAATGCATCGTAAGGATTATAGGTTGTATCTTGAAATTTAGGCATTAATCAGTTGCTCAGTACAAACTAATTTTTCAACGTGACAAATTAGGTTAGATTGTTGTGTTCTTATTATTTTCCATGTTGATGTTAAAACTGAGATATCGTTTCATTTCTTTAGTGTTTATTTTTCTGATTTTAGATTAAATATTGTACTAGATATAAAATTTAGTACTTGTTTTATCATGAATAAGTTCAGGAAACTCTGTATATGATACTATAAAACCTTCAATATATGTACAGCATGAGGAAACAATGTTATGTTTCTTGTTTGTTGTGCCAAGACCAAGAAACTGTATCATCTTCTTGTATCAAATTCTTTCCTGACGATTTGTTTGTTTCATGTGATTGCTTATTGTGTTGGGGGTTACCTTTGTTTGTTAACTCATTTAAAATATTGAAAGTGAACTATGTTTGTCTATCTTATGCAAATTTCACTTCATTGTATTTAGGTGCATCTGTCGAGTCTAACAAGGGCAGAACTAGAACTTAGTTATTAGTTGTGTTTTCGGTGCGTGTTAGTTATGTAGTAGTGTAACTGAAGGATAAGTTGTGTAGTTTTAGCTTTTGTGCTACTGTAAGCATATCTATTATAAGTATTAGGTATTAGTCATTTCGTTTGCAAAAATAATGGGTGGAATATGATTATTTGATCTAATTTAAATATCATTACGGATTATTTTATCTCATAATTAGTCATTTATTTTTTTCACTATATTTTGTCATTTCTACAATGTATTATAATCCCGAGCGGAAAGGTAAATATTATATAATCTCCTCAAATGACTTATAGATAAAGGGTGGTGATGTTTGCACACCCTTTATTTGCACACAGAGTTGGTGAGGGGACAAATTTACCCTTAATTAAGAGGTCCTAGTTTACACATTTTTCATGTGCCCAATTTGCCCTTTGGGAACAGGCTTAAGGAATATCAAATAAATTAATATATTATATACAGACTCTCTCCATTTTGTGCTAAACAATGGCTCCATAACACTCGAAAAACCTCACCAACTCACTTAAGATTTTTCGATGGAATTTCACACCTACCAAATCTTTCACTCTACCTACTCTTATCTTATTAAGACTAGAATGTTCCTGTGAATAATGACCTTCGTCGTCATCTTCAAACTCAAAATAAATCCTGGTCTATGTCCATTTGTTTTACACCAATTCTCGCCCATACTCGAATCAAGGAATCATCCATGTCCATTTTTCATAAGTTGCTAAAATAAACCCCAATTTTTTGTTTGCCTCTTTCAAATCAAATAACCCAATCCCACTGTCCATCTCTCTGTAATTACCTATATATATATGCTTTTTTTGAAAAAACATTGGACTTTGAAATTGATCTATCGGCAACTTTGTTGGGGCCTCACCCACATAGATGGTCCGCGTATGTGGTTGATGGTAAGGTTAAGGTTCTTAATGTGGAGAAAGCTCCATCTGAGTTTAAGGTTTCTGGTGGCAAGGGCATATTGAGATAAATTTGAAACCATATCGGTTTAATCATGTTAGTGTTAATGTTATCTATCTTTTAGTCCTCAAAGTATTAGAGAAGGAAAAGAGAAGCTTGAAATAAGTTTGTTTTTAGATGATAGAAGTTACCAATTGCGGGAGTTGATTAGGCACCGCCTGAGGTTTAATCAACACTCTTATTCATTTTGATTTAGTCAATATTGTGTCTGTATATGGGTGTTAAAGAATAAATTGGGTATATATGAAAATGAATGGATTAATTGGCACCGCCGAGGTTTAATCAACACTATTCATTTTGATTTAGTCAAAATATTGTTTGGTCTGATATTGGTGTTAAAGGATAAATTGGGTATATGATTTGGGAATCTTATATAGATTATGAGCCCGAGGAGATGTATTCGTTTTTGAATATTTATACGTGCAATTCCCTTAACGCTAGAGGAAATTTTCATATTTTCTTGTACATAATTCTTGATAAAATTTCGTATTTTTTGTTTTCTTGTAAAATTTTGAAATAATGTTTTGGTTGTGCAAACCAAAAGGAATGATGATCTTGGGTTGTACCAAGTCTGAAATCGAATGGATTAATTGCCATTGCCTGAGGTTTAATCAGCACTTTTATTCATTTTGACTTGGTCAATATATTGGTGTTAAAGATTATGACCTAGAGCATATTTATTCGTTTTTGAATCTCTATACGTGTAATTCCCTTGACGCTAGAGAAAATTTTCACATTTTCTTGTACATTATTCTTGATAACATCTCTTACCTTTTGTTTTCTTGTAAAATTTTGGAATAATTTTTTGGTTGTGCAAACCAAAGGAAATGATGATCTTAGATTGTACCTAAGTCTGAAACCAAATGGATTAATTGGCATTGCCTGAGGGTTTAATAAACACTTTTATTCATTTTGACTTGGTCAATATTGTTTGGTCAGTATATTGGTGTTAAAGGGTAAATTGGGTATATGAAAAATAAATGGATTATTTGGAACGCATTAAATAAGAGTAAACTTGTCTCTTTACTGATTTTGGGAGTATAACAATAAACAAAGAGAGTAGAGTGTAACAATAAACAAAGAGAGTAGAGTGTAACCAAGTCTCTTAGGTAGAATAGTTAAATCCACTTCTGAAGAATCAAAAAATCTTGCAAGTCATTATTTTCATTTCATGCTATGATCATTGAATGAAAAATTGAGGAGCTTTGCTCTCCCCTCTCCTTATTCCTAGTCTTCTCCTAATTTTCTTCTAATTTTCTCCCAAATTCTATTATTAAATTAGTTTTCTCTATAATCTATCTCTAAACTCTAGGTATAGTGTCTCCAGCTTTATTTGAATCTATCTCTTCCCCGATCGCATCTCTGTTTTTGTAATCTCAATTTCCTTTCTCCTCTCAATCCAATCCTTCTCTGTTTTCGTAATCTCAATTTCCTTTCTCCTCTCAATCCAATCATCCAGTTACCAACTGTAGCATCGTTTAATAATCAAAACCTATCCAAAGACAATCCCCAACTTAGGAAGTTGGGTTACACACGGGGTGTGGTAATTGTTGTATCTCTGAATTTTATTTCGGAGGTGCATTTGGAAAAGAAAATGGAGACTTGCATTAGATGCCTTAGGACTCCATCAACGACTTCTCTTGCGATTCAGTATACTTGTATAAGGTACGCTTCTCTCTCTTTCTCTCTTCTCATTTTTTGCTCAACGACTTCTCTTTTGACTCTTTTATTTAATAACCTAGATAAAATCTCGAGTTCAGAACAAATCTCGAGTTAAATATTGAATCTGAATTGAATCAAATTCATCCAAACAAAGCGTTAAGTCTGTAGTTCAATACTATCTCCGTTGGTGAATTCTCGTGGCCATCTTTAAGGTACTTTCTTTTCTTTTGTTGTCCATGTTTGTTTTGTGATTTGTTACTAGTAATATAATAACCTTAAGAAAGTGACTGATCCTGATCAAGTCACCGAGCCTACTACTTGATGCTTATAAATGGTTGTACAAATACACCACTCGTATGCTCACTCAAAACTTTTAGAATAAGACCAAATTAACAAGTCTTACAATATATAAGCCTGTGCATTATAAGCTTCCAGATTAAGCCTGTGCATTATAAACTTCTAGATAAAAGGAACAATTTATTCTTAAGAGGTTAAACTTTTAAACCTAATCTATGTGTTATATGATTGGATTATGCATCAATATGTGTTATGTATTTTTTATATGTTAGATTTTGTGTTTCGATTCAAGTATGCAACCTTAATACTTGATTAAATCTTAAGAAACACAGTTAGGGTTAAAACCTAAAGGGTTATAACCTAAACCCTAAGGGTTATAACCTAAAATTTAATATGTGTGTGAAATTCGTCTTACATCTTTTTAGGACTTTTTGGATTTCACGAAATAGTGTTTAAACGGGGTAAAGATGCATAACATGCAATAATTTTTTTTGAGAAAAGACAAAAAATACGATTCTCGAGAAAATATTTTTCGTCGTTTTGACTTTTTGTATTTCACGATATAGCATTTATACGAGGTATAGATGCCAGGGATGCAATAACATTTGTTTTCAAAAAAAAGGTGAAAAAATACCATTCACGTGGAAATCGTTTTTCATTTTTTTGAAATTTTACATTCCTAAATAGTGTTTTTACGGAAATAAATACATTTTGACCAATAATTTTTTTACCGAAACTAATTTTTGGAGATTACTATTCGCGAATACAGGACGAATACGAATAGTAATACAAGTATACTGTAATATATAATACAAGAATTATATGGAAGATTATACGAGAGTAATGCAAGATTAATACAAGGTATAATATCAGTAAAATACAAGTATTATACGATGTATTATATTATATAAATAATTAGTTGAAATCAAATTAGTTTGTAACTGTGAATCCAAGTTTATTGCTTTCGACTAATCACATTCGAGTATAGCAATCCATGTGATATGTTATTGACCAATCAGAGTCAAGTTAAACAAAACCAAGTTGGAGTAACCAAACTAGAAAATCTAGCACAATTACCACAACCAGAAACTGAAATGGACCAATCGAATTCAAGAAAAGCTAACTAGCAATCCAAGTGAACAATTTTTGACCAATTGTAGGAGATGATCATATAAGCATGATATAGCATGACATAAGCCTCAAAGAATCACAAAGATGATATCATCATAATGTCGCTTAGTGAAAAAAAAGTAAGAAAAATTTAGGTTATTAAAGTGTAATTAACCAAGGTACCAAAGTGAAATTAACCATATTTTCCTAGCCTATAAATAGTTCATCATCCATTCATTATTTTCTACCATCCAAGAAGCATTTCAATAGCAAAAATACTCTATAGTTATAATCTAAGAGCTATTGTGAGCAAAAACTATATTTCAAGTATCGAAGTTCTACGCAAAATATGTTAAAGTAAACACTACAAGAGGTATAATCTAGTGGTTATTATGTTCATTTTTCTTCTTATATTTAGTATAAATATACTTTTATAAGCAGTTATAATACCCAAATTATTTTAGATATATAGTACAAAAGTCCTATTTATAAGCAGTTATAATGTCCAATTTATTTTTATTATAAAGAAGAAATACTCATTTACAAGCAGTTATTATGTTCAATTTTCTTCAAGTGTTTAGTAAGAATATTCATTTTATAAGTAGTTTTAATGCTTAAATTATTTCAAATATAGTAGATAAATATTCATTTTACAAATAGTTATAATGCTCAATTCATTTTCAAATATAGTAGAATAAATTCTATTTATAAGCCGATATAATGTCCGATTTTATTCAATGTATAAATAATAAAATATCAAAAACACTAACTGTTATTATGTTCAATTTAATTTGAATATTCTTGAGTAATACATAATGTCCTAGCCTGATATACTTGTAACATCAAGTTGTAATTAATCAAAGCAAATGAACAATGAAACTAGTCTTGAATGTCTAGTTTATGTTCATATGTTAGTGAAGCAAAAAAAATATAAATAAACTAGTTATTATTAACTAGAGTATGGAGTTGTAGTATGGAGTCGTATGAATAAATGCAGAAATTAACTTAAAATGTATTATCGAATTAATGCAAGTTTTATAACTCTTATGTGTTATGTTTACAGTTTTTATATATGTTTTATATGCTTTATGTGACAACGTGATATAAATATTTGAAATGAAAGTTATTTGTGATATTGAATTGAGAGATATGTTAAGTCAAAGCATGTTAAAATTTATATGAAAACATAAATTGTGTATGTGTTAGACTTGCTGAGCCGTTGTTCATTCTTGCGAATAAAATTTATTTGCAGTTAAAGAAAAATAATAAGAAGATCATGAATATAAGGAATAAGCGTAGACTAGGTTTCATGCTTTATTTACTTGTATTTGTATAAAGTCATAATGACTGTTTTTGTGGCGCCCCCCAAATTCGGGTCTCAAATACCCGGATCCGGTCATCACGATCCAATACAAACATCCACCTCTAAACAACATACAATAACTAAATGCGAAAAAATAAACATATGTTGTTCATTCTAAAGGTGTTACTATTCCCAAGATACGTTAACCTTACACAAAAGTACACAAATAACCTTAATAAAGTACTTAGGGTTTATATTACATAACAAGTAATTTAGATAACTACAAGGCTGCATCCTGAAGTCTATCACTTCATCTTTCCCTTACCCTTGTTCTTCCCAAAAGTCTCGGGTTGCACTGCAATAAGGTTTCATGATATAGCAAGGGTGAGCAACTAATTTGCTCAACAAGTTTAAATATCAAAAAGAAACAATATATCATGAATGAAAGGGAATAGTTGAACAATTCAATAATATGAATAACATAAACAAGAATAATTATTTGCTTTTAGAATCAAGATAGTCAAATAGACTATGAACTATAAATATCTACTGGAGTCAATAGCAGATTGATCCAATGGTTACTACCAGAAATATGTACCCGAGGGGATCAGCCTCAGTATAATATGTGTATGCATAACATTTAATTTTCGTGTTTTGTACGTGATATTAGATACATGGTACTCCCCTATAATAAAGGGGTGTTCATAATAGTCTAAGAATCCGCATCTTTAATGATTTAGATAGCTTTTAAAATCTTTAGCATAAATGTCTAGTCAAACAATGGCTTAGACCTACTTTGAACAGTTCTTTAAACAGTAGAACATTAAATAAGGTACAAGTAAAAGACTGTACAAGATCAAGTACACCAAGTGCGAATAACAATAATATCGATGTGGAATAATTGTAAAGTAATTAAACCACTCAAAGCATACTTGGAATTACAGTTCAAGCTTAAATAAATAATTTGCTCAATGAAATGAGTTTAGAGATAAGTAACTTGTCTGTCTGCTCAGCTACAATTAATGTCTAACTTTAACTAACTGGCTTTAAAAGACCTAACATTAATAAAGTTGGTCTAATAATTAGTTCGGCGTATTTGCACAACTATCAGCTCACTAAGGAACTTATTTACCACACATAAGTACTAACACATAATTTACATCAGTCAAAATAATATTATTAACCTTATAGACCATCAATCAAATTAGGTTAATAATTTAATAATTTAGAAAATATTTTTCTTAAGTATTGGACACTTATTAAACCCTTAAACAACTTATTATAATTGTTTAATTAAAGCATAATTAAATTAAATTTATTTTATTAACTCAATCTCTATTTAATTACTATTTAATCTTGATTAAATAGAAATTAATTAATTAATTTTAGTTATTATTTAAAATAAATAATAACTAGTTGTACTTACTTATTATTTAATAATAATTAAATAATAATAATTATTGATTTAATTTTAACCTTCTATAATTTAATATTAATCAACTAATAATTAACTAAGTAATTAACCTCACTTATTATTTAATTTAAGGAAATTAAATAATAGTTTACTAATTTTAATCATCTTTAATTATTATTTAATGTCAATTAAATAATAATTAATTATTTAGTTAATTTGAATTATTATTTAAGGTTAAATAATAATCAATTTATTTATCCTTATTTATTATAATTATTAATTTAATAACTTAATTTCCATTAATCATTATTTAATGCTAGTTAAATAATAATTAATTATTTAATTATCCTTATTTATTATTTAATAATATTTAAATAATAAATAATTAATTTATAAATTTTTATCTCTCTTTAATTATTATTTAATAGGAATTAAATAATAATTGCTAATTTATCACCTTTATTTATTTTTAACATTTTAAATAATAAATAATTAATGAAATTTTTATTTATTTAACTTAACCATGATTTAGCTAACTAAATTAATATTTAAAATATTTAAATATTAAACTTAATGAAAAATATCATCCCAAATATCAATTTTGTATTATTATTATTTTTGTTATAATTTTAAATTAATTTTTAAACATTTAAATTAATTAAATTTTTCCAGAATGACAATTCTGTAAATAAATCGAAAAATTGGACAGAGGGGCAATCTCGTAATTTCGCAGAAATTTTTTTACTACCGCGCATTGCGCGTGCCTAACAGAGAGACGACCCAAAACGACGCTGTTTTGAAAAGCAGAAGACAGCTTCCGCGCGTACGCGCGGAGTAAAATTTCTTTCCCTTCTCCAAACGACGTCGTTTAGCTCTGTGGTCGGCAAAAACTATGCTGCACGCAATGCGCGACCAGCTTCCTTTTTTTTTTTTTTTTTCCTAAGCAAAATGTGAAAAGTGCTCGAAAATACCCCACTTAATAAAAATTACACCTTCAAGTAAGATTTAACTCTTCAATAAAAATCCAAAAATTACCAATCATTTAATATCAATTTATAACATGAAAATTTAATTTTTCCTGATTTAATTCCATTTTTTTCATAAAAATTATTATACCAAATAAACTACTATAAATCATAACTTTTTATGTATAACTCCATTTCGAGTGATCCAAACTTTGTTTTTCTCATGATTTAATGTTCTATAATATTAGAACATAAAATCTAAATATTATAAAAATTATCTTTGGTCATTATTTTGAGACTTGATTTAACACCACCAAACACATGTTTTTAGCATATAAATTATATCAAAATACAAACCAAGCATATTAAACTCAAGCATGACATAAATATTACTACTACACATTATTAACTATATTAACATGTTTATACTCACATGTTGGTTTATTTAATTTAAAAACAAAACTAGATTTAGAAAATAACCATTACCTTGATTTAATGGCTATTTTCCTTTTTCTTTCAAAATAGGTGGTGAAAGAAGATGACATGAACCAATAACTCATTCTCTTGTTATTTTTGCTCTCAAATATTTTTTCTCACAAGCTATTTCTCTCAACTTTCTCTAACTTGAAAAGTGAAAGAAGAAGAAATGACTAACAGTACTCCTAAATTGTAAGTATACTTACAATGAGGATAGATATAAAATTTATATCTATTAAAATTACCATCATGAGGTTAGTTGGAGACTTGTGCAAGAAATTTAGGCCAAGGACTAAGTTGGTGAAAAGAGGGATGGTGTCAATGTACTTAAAAAACCAAACAAGCAATTCATTAATAAAATAATTGAAAAATAAAATCAAAATAGTCATCATTTCACGCTTTCTCACTAACTTGCCGGCAACATGAGTACTTGTCCCAAAATTGTGTCACATGAATTACTTTGATAAATATTAACACACTAATTATTAAATTCCAAGTGGGCTTAACTTTGGATATCTTTTAAATTTAATTTGAGCTCACTTTTATATTGTTTGGGCTACTAGTTCCCCCAAGTTTTATTATTCTACACTTGGGCTACTAATTGATCCATTGATCCATGTTGGGCTAATGTAATAGGTTTACACATTAATTATCCAAGTTCATGATTAAATAATTAATTAGATTAACTAAATAATTAAATACTCTAACCCATTAATATTAAATTACTAAATGGACTACTAAATATTATTATTAATATTTCACATTATTTACATTAATTAATAGTCATATTAATTAATTTATTATATTTAATTAACTCATTATATTTAGTTTAATTAAATATTTAATTAATAGGAAACGTATCAATTATTTTGATATTAAAACTTTAGGGTTTGTTCACTAATTTAATTAACATATTAGTGACCTCCCTTTAATTAATTCTAGCAATTAATCACATAATCATTTAATCATGTAATTAATTAATCACATAAAAAGATTTAAATAATCTCGTAAAACTAACTCGTTAGAAATTAAATTAATAATTTAATTAATAATGACGTAGAAATTCTAGGACATTACAGTTTTAATACGAACAATCAAACCCTGTAACTGAATATTATATGAATAATATTATGTTATTATCATTAAAAGAATGTGTTATGTCTTTAAATTTGATATAACATAGAATTGTTAAATATTAAAATAATGTTGATAAAGAACTATAAATCTGACTGAGGATATTGAATAATACTGTGAGTGTTGTAAGAATTTGAGACAGAATCGCCGATGAAGAAGGTAAATTCATCGTAAAATTTCTCGGTTCCAAGTACAAGAGTGTTATTAATATTCTGAATTTTAGATAGATAGGGAATATCGATATAAAGAGATATCTCTATGAAGATATATATTTAAGTGAGGGTGTTGAATAATATGGTATGTTCTGTAAGAAAATGAATCTTGTCACAGATAAAGATATAAACATTTATCGCAAAATTCTTCGATTCCAAGAACCATCATATTATTAATGTTATGAACCTTTGATATATAGAAGCATAAAATATCTAAATCTTAAGAGTAAAATTTGACCGGTATATATGGTGTTATCCATATATACAGATGCACTACAAGTTGATACTTGTAGAAAATAATGAGAGCTATACTAAGTTAATATCCAGGGATTAAGTAAAAGAAATTTTTAAATAATTGTCTAAAATAAACTAGTACAACTAATATGATTATGATATTATTGGTTAAGTTGGTAGATATATGGAATTTAACGCACAAAGTCTGCTGTAACGAGTATGGGAATTTTGGGAGCGTTACATAAATTGTCCAAATGAAGTTTAAATATGTGCTTTAAACCCTTGCTGTGCTATTTCTCATAGACATATAGTGAAATGCTTATCTTAGGTGTCATTGTCTAAATTTTGTCGAATGGGAAATGTTTGGATTTGGTATGTTTATATGTCCTTCAAAAGAAGCATGTAAATACTATAGTATTCTCGATTAATAAGTCGTTGTGACCGTAAGATCAAATAGAGAGAGTTAGGAGATTTAAATAAAATGTTAGGAGAAAATGTAATCATAGATTCATCTATCTTTACTGTTTTCGTAGTTTAAATATTAATTTGCTTTATTTCCATTTCACTTGCTTTTATTCAATCAACTGTTTAACTAAAATTGGCTTGATGATGAATTAGTACTCGGAAACGTTAGAAGTAATTCCTCGTGGGATCGACATTCTACTTATCACTTTATTACTTGTTGACCGTATATGTTTGTACGCTATTCATTCAAACGAATTCGAGATCGAATTTTAGCTAATAGATAAAATATTAATAAACAAGTCTGATTTCGATCGAAATCAAAATTGTTTATTTATATTTTATCTATTAGTTCGAAATCGAAACTGTTTATTTATATCTTTAGGATTAAAATGTGTTCCTAGAATCATTAAATTGTAATAATATAGGATCCACAGAGAGAGAAGGAGTTTGCTATAATTTAAGTTTTGTTATTTATGGATAATTTTAATCATTGATCTACTTTTATTTACTAAGTAGGTTAGCCCAATTTGTTTAATTATTTCGGTCACACTTATATTTAGGGCATTAACTCTTTCACCATCTTTGATTTTGATTTCTCTTAGCATTGACTCTTTCACCAATTGGGTTCCGGAACTGTATCTTTCCACCATCTTTGATTTTTGATTTGTGAACCGTCCCTGTTCGACAATGATATGTTTTAAAATAATTTATAAGCTAAACTTTAAAATAATTTTAACTTGTGACTTATAAATAAAAGAATTTAGTACTATTTTGACTTATAGGTCACAAACTAAAAACAAAGTTAAAACAAACTATGAATTTTTTTTACTAAAATAATTTACAAGTTAAAATAAGTTGTAAAGATTAGTAAAGTAAATACAAAATAGTATTTATATTCGGTCAATTCTAGTTATTTTAAGGAAATTGTTATTTCTATAAATAAAAATTAATATTTTCACAATTTTTTTTACACATAGGTGTGAGACCCATTTACTATTTATGTGAATGAGATATTATGAAATTATCATTTTTTTTTTGTAAAAATATCAATTTTCTGTTTTAAAATGACTTAAAGTCAATTTTTGAAAGTAAGAAATTGTTATTTTTCAAAAATTACTTATAAGTTAAAAAATAAATTACATGCCAACATTGAAATAGTAAAATATTACTTATTAATTAATTTGACAAACTTATAAGTCAGTCTCAAATATGCCCTATGTCCTGCCACAATATAACTAATAGAAAATATTTTTCAACACTTATTTTTATAAATTTAATTTTAAAATTTTATATCTGAAAGAATAATATCAAAGTCTAAAGAGTATATCTATACATACATCCATCTTACACCTAAACTCACACTTTTTATTATTTTTTGCAACAAAAAAAATATATTTAATTTGGCACAAAAATTCATACTTTTTTTTGTTGTTGTCAAAAATGATAAAAAGTGTGAATTTAGATGTAAGATAAATATATGTATAAATTTATTCAAGTCTAAATTAAGTTAAAATTTTATTTTGACACGACACATTTCAAAATTCAAACTATGCACGCACGCAAAAACATACAACTCGTAACTAGTGGAAAACGCGTGACGGATTCCTTTTGATGACAGAGTCCAAATTTAAGTGGCTCATCATTCCTTTTGATGACAGAGTCCAAATTTAAGTGGCTCAACAAATCGTGACTACTGACAACACAGAAGCTACATTAACGCCGTCATTCTCTTTCTCTCTCTCAAATCCAAATCCCCGCCTTTGCTCGCGGTTTAATTGCTCTTTTCATTCGGCCTGTTAGAACCGGTCACTGACTCAATTAATTAATTTTATCGATTGATTCAACCGTTAATCAATTGAATTTTAATTGATTTAATATTAAATTAATTTTTTTGAATTAAATTAAACTAAAATGTTGATCGATTCTAATTTTTATCAATCGGATCGTCAGTCTACTCCAATTTTTAAAATATTGGTTTGAATAATGAAACTATGTCAAATTTAATTTTCAGTTATAACCGAATAGAGGTATTGCAAAAGTTTTATAACAAATTACAATTGCAACGTATGTTATTGTATGTATATGATTATAAAATTAGTTCACTATAATGAATATTTTATCCGTTCTAAATTATAAGATTAGTATTAATTTAAAAAAAGTTAATTTAAGACATTTTTAAATTTCAAATTAACACGATCTATTTAAAATAATAAATCTTATAACTAATAATATTTTTAATTAATTTATAATATTCATAATTATGTTGATATAACTAAACGAATTCATTACGAGTTTAAGTTTAAAAATATTTAAAATTGACTTTTTATAAATTAATATTTGATCTTATTATTTAATTATAATTATTTACACAACTCACAATTAAAAAGTAGACATAAAATTAGAATAATTATCCAATGGTCTCAAGACACCTGTCACACATAATGCCTCATATAATTTATATATTGTCACTTTAACATTTAAAATAAAATAATCTATTTTAAATATTAAAATAACATAATAGCATAATATTAAATACTACCACCGCCTATAATTGTTGCTAATACTACCATCCCATACTCTTGAGAGTATTTAATAATTTTTTTATAAGATCGTAAGATACGTTATCCTTTCATCCGAGAAATACCCAATTTCAATTTTCCACTGGGTCCCACATCCCTTGACCTTTCCTTTTTGTAATCTTGAAAGAGAGACGCTGTGTTTTCAGTGCACAACGCTCCTCCTTCATCTTTTTTCTCCCTCCCTCTCTTTTGAATATTTTTTTCACTATTTCAGCCGCTTTAATTTGAAATTTTTATCGAACAAAAAGATATCCACCAGGCCAATTTTGTTATTTATATATCCATATATCTATATATATCTGTATGTTTATGAAACTTCTGCAAGATTCTTCCGTTCTCTAAATTAGGGCTTGTGTTATTTTCACGGGCTTGTAATTCAACCACCTTTCAGGTACATTTTCTTTTTCTTTCTTTCAGTTTTTCGATTTTGTATTTGGAATTGTACTTTCCTTAAATATTTGTATTGATCTATGTGGGTTTTGCTTTAGATTAATGGGTATGCTGTTTTTATTTTTATTTTACCCATGTTAGTGTATGATTTTTTGTCGTCCTGATTGATTGGAGTTTGGGACTGATTTATTAAAGCGAAATGGAAATTGACCACAAAGATTTGATTATTACATGAAAAATAGTAGTGCATCTGTACAATAAGAATGTATTTCTTTGAAGCCTTACAAAAAAAAAAACGTTTTTCTATGAAGATTTTTATGAGGGAACAGTATGTGGTACTAGAAGTTGATAGCTTACTCCATAGTTTTTTTTCTTTTTTTTTAAACGCTTTGATTTTTTAGGTTAACCCAGTTGGATATAAAACTTTCAGGATGTGCTTATTGATAGGTAGATAATCAGTTTCAGCAGTTTTGATTGCGAATGAATTTGTTTTGGGATAGTGAAAAGTTAATTTATAATTCATACTTTTTGTTTGGAACATAAATGTAATATGGATTTAGTGTATTAAAGACCAATAAATAGGGTAGAATATAATTTTCTGCCAATATTATAGCATACTTTTCTTATGATCTTATAATGAATTGTGAAACTTGGGAAGCAAATGTGGACTAACAATTTTTTTATTCAACTGTTCATTGTATGTCAAGCATATATTTTGTTGGCCAAGAAGTATTTGACAGAGCACTTGTCAATGACGAGAAGTGGCTTAGGTATCATAGCTGACTTAACTTATGACAATTATCAGTCTCATTTCCAGCTATAATAGGATGAAATAGTATGTTATATTTGGTCGCATGGTCATTTGGTTGCATCGAAGTTCATGGTGGAAAAATCATGTTGGATGTTGACTGTTGTAAAATCCTTGTAATACTAGGCTTGCCTAGAAAAGCTCATCTTTCTCACATATTTTTTTTCATTTAATGCGAATGAGCCATTCCATTCGCCAATGAAAAAAACTATATTTGGTTGTCCCATTATAATAGAATGAACTAGTCCCATTTTTGCCGTTTCAACAACTGAACAGGTGATGGTGAATGTGAAACAAATTTCCTTAGGGGATTTTGTGGAATATTCATTCCATACTCCTCTCTACTTGCATTCCTACTGTAATTACATGTCTAAAATCCAAACGTAGCATAAGTTATTTTGTTGACGTAAGACTGAATGAAAAGGAATAAGTACCTTAGAGCAATTGATAAGATGAAATTGTGCCAATAATACTTGATACATTTTCTTTTTTGGGATGAGGTTAATTTTGCAATTTTCTTACACTGCCTTATTATTATGATGAAGACTTGTGAGAATTTATATTGGTGGAATTGCTTAATCACAGTCCTACACGTATGTTACTCCATAAAAGGCTAGGGTACTACCGGTGTTAGACAAATGAAGTTCCACCTGAACTTAGTTAAACTAGGTCATCAAAGCATATATGCTATATGTGATAATGAACAGCCACATGCAATTATTTAGTCAAGTTGATTGTCTTGAGACTGGACAGTTGATATTATTTTTTAGGAGGTATCCTTAATGAAAAAATTTTATCTATGCCAAGATTTGATTGTTTTGATTGGATGTTGATAACGCAAAGGAAATATTCGATGGTTTACATGCATTTTTGGATCTGATATAAGTTTGAATACTTGCTAATGTAATTGATTTAATTAATTAATTAATTTACTTATTTTGCATATATTGAGCAGTTGGTGATACTTACAATGGCTACTGGAAATTCTTATTTTGATGACCTGCAAAGTGAACCTGAGATTATAGATCCTCCCCAAGATGATGACATGCTGGATGTTATTGAACATGTAAATAATCCTGCTCCAAATGATGTAAAGCCTACTATGGCTGTCTCTAGCAGTGTTCGCGAACTATTGGAGTGTCCAGTGTGTTTAAATGCTATGTACCCTCCTATCCATCAGGTGATTACATAAAACTGTTTTGCATGAAAAGTTCTCTTTTTTAAATATTCTATTTTCTCTTTTAAATGCAAAATACTTGCGAAGTTTTTTTGAACTCCCCTAATAATATAGTCCTCTAAATTTGGTTTTATGTTCATGATTTTTCTTTTTTTGTTATTATGGTTTCCAGTGCTTTAAATCTATTTTCAATTAAAAAATCTGTTGAGAAAGAAGTTGAGATTTTGTTTAGAGACATAAGTGGTCCAGTAGTTCCTTATTTTGCATCAATCCCTCCTCCCCATCTCTCTCGCAAGCTTAGACTTTTAAAATTGCATTAGGAAATATATGATTTGACCTGAACCTTTGTTTTTGTTACTCTGTCGGTTGTGAAGAAACTAAATTAGTTGTCTTCACCGGTTCTGTGTGGCTTGAAATATTGTGCAGAATAGTAGTGGTGGTTATGAATGGAATCAATTCATCGTTTATTAGTGGCACTCTCACCCTTCATTTTATTATAGGTTCTCATTATTGGAAATTCTTGGTTATTTTTTGAATATTTTCTAGTTGTGTGGTTCATGTTGAGAAAAATGAAAAATGCATCTCGGGAAAGCTATACCTTAACATAATGAGATTTTGAGTAAATCTGCCAATCCTTCCAACATTACTTAGACCGTTGGATGCTTTATTTGATATATTATTTGATAGATGCCATAGCACGTATGCATGAGGTAAACGCCGTCCGGATCGTTTCTAGCAAAGTTGTATTGGTGGAACACCAACGACATCGCAACTCGTTACTTATAATGAAGTAAGAACCTTGATACAATCGAAAGTGTAAGGAAATTAGCGTTGAATGGAACCATGACTCGTTGCGTACATGGAGGTAAGAAGAAGACGCCATAATCAATTATGTGCTATTGATTGATAAGTCAAGTTTGAACGCACAGATTAAGCTTGTGTTTGTTTAGGTCTTAATACTTCTTAGTAAACAATAAATCGGTAAGAGACAAAAGTTGTTTGTTTAAATTTTGCTTGCCTCTTAATGCCTTTTAATAGGTAAGATATAAAATGAAATTTAAATTATTAAGAGTTGTCTCTTAATGAAATATCTTTGGTAATTTTTTTTTTTATATAAATACATTCAATAATATTATCGCCTCATTTTTATTAAATTGAATATTTAAAATTCTTAAATAAAATTTTACCCTTTAAAATGGTAACATAATGTCATTAAGAGACAATTCACTTTTTTAGTTATCAAACAGTTTTTAGATTCAAATGCTATTTTACTCAGATGGTCTAATTTATTAATATATAAGTCCATTTAGATATATATTATTCAGTTTTATCAAACACAACTTAACTCTAACTCTGATAAGTTTAGCAGTTTTTCAAAGAACCAAAAGAGAAAATTGAACAATCTTATTAATGTATTAATTATATGAAATACATCAGCTTTGTCCCAATTTATACACTTGAAAAGAAAACCAAATTCTAATAACAAAAGGAAAATTAACTATGTAACAATCAAACTTAAACTAGGAATTAAAATCCTAACTAAATAATTCCTAATTACAATTGAAATAGCTTCCTTGCTGCGTTCCTTTTAAAACCTAGCCTTGCTACGTACTTTTCCTCTACCTAGAATTTTTAAGATTGCCCATGTTTCTGGCGTTTTTCCTAAACCCTTGTGCCTCAAATTGGCCTGTCTAATTCCTTAAGCAAATAGGATTTGAATTGCCGACTTCTTGTTGTCGGAATTCCCCTCTATCATGTCACGATTTGGAATAGGATTAAGACTGCTAGCTTACGTGAATTCCCTTAAGTTTCTGGAGTGCGAAACTCCTGCCCAGAATTGGATTTGAAGTTCAATTGCTGTAATTAGAGCTTTGATTTTCCTGCCGTAGATGGGACTCTTGTTGCAGTGGTTTTAAAGTCCCTTAATCCTGCCGCAACTAGGATTTGAAACTGCCGAGGTTGGAACAAATAAGTTTAGACTCCTTGCTTTCCTTGCTGTGCTTGTACATTGGAATACTGCGAGAAGCTCCCTAAAACTCCTGCCGAAGTTAGGGAAAAACTCAATTGCCGAAACTTGTTAGGGAAATCTTGTACTGCCACGTGAATCTAATTCTGGTTGCTGTGTGAAAAAAAACCCCCCTGCTGCTGTTAGGAATTCACTTTGCTGAGATTTTCTAAGAATACATTGCTGAGGATTGCTAGGAATGCTTTGCCGAGGTTAGGAACTTGGAAACCTTCGGTGCTTAGGAAATTAGTGATTGCCGGTGTTGCTTGTAAGTTTGCTGAAAAAAACCAAGTTGCCGCGCCTCTCCCTAAAAATTAGCCTGGGTTTGTCGAGATTCCAATTAGTTTGGCCCCTTGTTTTGATGCTGAATTGGGCCTGTTTTAAGTCCACTTGAATGCTGCTGAATATATTAAATCTGGCCCTGCCAAAATTGGTTTTAAGCTGCCAATCTCCAGCCCTTTTAAGCTTTGAGGGGCTGCCTAGTTTAGCCATTGCTTGGGCTGCTAAATTTAACCCTGTTGGCTTGCTTATTGAGCTCCCTTGGCCCATTAAGGCTTGAATCATGATATTTACTTCAAGAACAAATCCAATTTCGAGCCACCTTGATTAACCCCTGGAACTTGAACTGAATCCTTTAATTCAGCTAGGTAATCAATCAAGATTGTGTCATCACTGGGCATAAATTTTATTGTGAAGAACTGAAGTTCAATGATTATATTTAATTGCTGAGCTTGGTCTACAAACCAAACCTCGGTAGAATATGCTTCAGGCAATAGTTACTATCTATTTATCTATCTATTAGAATATGATACCCTTAAATAAATTGCAATATTTTACTCATTTGGTTTAGACACATGGTAAGAATTTTCAGGAAATGTTTAAACGCATGCAATCCTCTGAAACGTAAAATGTCATACAGACGTACTAATATAAACTTTTTCAAGCATACATGTTGCAAAGTATGCAAAGATAATCTTGCTTTATTGTTGTTTCCTTTTGTCTCATCTTAGTGTGCGTGTCTATATATTTATATATATAGTTTGATCTTGTCACTTGCACTAGTGCGGGATTAAAAGTCTGAAAATCGTACTAATTTGAGACCAAATACCTTCCCTGAAATGAAATCTGTGAAAAGTTAATGCAGCAAACGATGTCTTACACCCCCCCCCCCCCCCCCCCCCCTATTTGTCAAAATAATGTAGTGAGAACATTATTAGAATTATATATCAGTACAGCGAAGATGCATTCTTCTGTTCGTCTTGGACTTGCACATTGTGTTGCCTACCTAAATTTTGCAATGAATGTTTGAAAATCTTTTGAATTTGAGACCAAACCACCTTCCCTGAGTGCTGACAAAGGAAATTTTTATAAAGATAATGCTGCATGTTTTATGTTTTACACATCAAAATAATGTTTGATGTTCACATTTTTTGTGAATCTTATATAATTTTTGTTATATATTTGTTTTTTCACACCTTCTTATCTTTGTACCTTTTTGCTGTCACATGTGATTCTTTTCTGGCTTACCTCAACTAGTTTTAGATAAAAAAGATGATGTTGAGTTGAGACAGAATAATTTAGTGTCAAAATTATTGGAACTATAAATGATTGGTTGAAGACAAACTTCTCTTCTGTTCAGTGTTGCTGGAACTCTTTGTAACTTGGTCATAATTTTTTCAAGCTGTTTTATTAGTTATTGTTTCAGTATATTCAATTATTCATATTTATGTTCCTCTCTTCTTGTTTTAGTGTTCAAATGGTCATACATTGTGCTCTGGTTGCAAGCCTAGGGTGCAGAACCGATGCCCAACTTGTAGGCATGAACTTGGCAATATTAGATGTCTTGCATTGGAGAAAGTGGCTGCATCCCTTGAACTTCCATGTAAATATCAGAGCTTTGGGTGCATAGGCATCTATCCTTATTACAGCAAGCTAAAACACGAATCTCAATGCATCTTCAGACCCTATAGTTGTCCGTATGCTGGATCGGAGTGCACTGTTATTGGTGATATTCCTTATTTGGTGGACCATCTAAAAGATGATCACAAAGTTGACATGCACAATGGCAGTACTTTCAACCATCGTTATGTTAAATCAAATCCACATGAGGTCGAGAACGCGACATGGATGCTTACGGTATGCTTTGACTTGTCTCAGTTCTTACCCTTAACTTGATTCCCGGGGTTTTTCTTATGGGCATCACCCTCTATTTAGATGAAAGACATTTAATTGTGAAAAAAGTTTTAGGCAAATTGGATTTGACGTCCCCATTCTTATTTGATACCGATGGATGCTTTTCACTATCCTGAGTTTCCCATCTTATGCATCTTTCTAACCTGTCATGTTAATACATGATTATATTCAATCCATATGCCCTATACTTTTAGTGGCTTTCAGCAGGTGTGTGATATGCTGTTCATCTGTTTTGCAATTCTTTTAGGTATTTAGCTGCTTTGGGCAATATTTCTGTTTGCATTTTGAAGCATTCCAGCTTGGGGTGGCGCCAGTGTACATAGCGTTCTTGCGGTTCATGGGTGATGACAACGACGCAAAGAACTACAGCTATAGTCTCGAGGTTGGAGGGAATGGGAGGAAGATGACTTGGCAAGGGGTGCCTAGAAGCATAAGGGACAGCCATCGTAAAGTTCGGGACAGTTTTGATGGTCTCATCATTCAACGCAACATGGCACTCTTCTTCTCAGGGGGAGACCGGAAGGAGTTGAAGCTCAGGGTTACTGGTAGGATTTGGAAAGAACAGTAATTCAATTTTCCAGTTACCTCTTTTGAAACCTCAAATATTAGACTAGTTTCTTCTGTAGTGCAAGGATTTCTTACTGTTTCTGTTCATGTTTTGTTTTTTTGTTTTTTGATATTAGGTGGCAAACTCTCTTTGCTTGTCTATGCATCAAATACATGAGAAATCGGCATGATTTAGGCAATTGTAATGCTTATTTATACATGTGTTATACATCTGATCTATAATGCCTGCCCTTTTAGTTCTGTTCTATAGCCATGAGAAGCTTCGACAAAATTTGATTGGGTTTACATACACAGAATAAAAGTCGTGCAATTAAAGATGGTATATGAATTTTAACAAAAAAATTAAATTATTTTTCAACTTTATTTAATTCTAATAATGTTTAGATACATTAATATATGGTGAGA